>JBBPBS010001143.1:9236067-9271928 GCA_037974835.1 Cicer judaicum | reverse complement strand
ACATAAACATTTTTTTTTTTAGCTATTTATTTTATTTTCAGTATTAAATGTAATACAATAAAATCTCATATAGATTCAAAATCAGACAAAATTTATAAAATTTTAATTTTTAGACTTCATAATAACAAATACAAAATGTTTGAAACATATTTTTACTTATTTTTTATAATTATTTTTAGTTGTTTAAACAAAATTGAAGTAGTATATATATTGTAAAAGCATTTATATAAATTACCTATTTTATAATAAATGCCTAATTAAGTATATAATAAATATTTCTACAGTATTTCCCTATATTTTAATTTAGAATAGTTTACTTGGAAATTAATGTGCCTTATCATCTCTTCAAAATATTTAATGTAAGGTCAAATTTAAGAAAATGTTAAAGATATTACATTTAATAATTTATTTGGTCTAAATAATTTTTGTATTATCTTGTTTTGTTATATATAGGACCAGAAATAGAGATAGTAGCTCACCATAGGACGTTGTTTATCCATCTTTTATGAGAAAATGGCTACACACTTCAACCGTTTGTATTTTTCAATTGCACTTCTATGCATTGCTTCAATTTTAACTCCAGGTAAATTTTTTAGTTTTACAACTTATTCTTTATATTTTCATTAGAATAATTTATAATATAATTGCATCTCTAACGGGAGTATAAAATGAAAAATCTAGTGTTTTGTAGAATATGTTGTTCAAGAAATTGCATATCTTATTCAATGAACAGTTGTCCATCCATGTGTGATCATGTTGGACAAGATCATTCTTTTGATGCCATCCTACATACTCTAAATGTTTTCTTTAAAAAAAAACACAAAATCATTCTTCTTCAAATTTCTAGACATAATGGCTACCAAATCAAATGTCAAATTTGTTACGTTTTATGAAATTGAATCTATGATATGTAGATAGATTTAAACTGACATTATATTAATTGCAGGAGCAACAATGGAACCAATATCAGGTAATCCATTCGGCTATTGTCTAAGCAAAGAGCCATGTCAAGGTAGTAATACATATATAAAATGTCGTGATTTTTGTTCGGACAACAACTTCCGTTTTGGTGGCGCATGTTATGGAGACTTATGTTGCTGTCGTCGTTGAGAGAATCATAATTGTGCCCTTTCATTGTATCACTAATGGATTGCTCAATATTATAAAAAAGAAAGATGTGAAGATATGGATTGTTCAATATTATGAAAGAAATAGGTGAAGATAATGAAAAGATGGATTGTCAAAATTTTATGTCTTGGATAATCTCATGTCTTAGATAATCTATGTGCTGAAAAATGCGATCCAAAATGGTTGGTCAATCAACGAAAGAAAAAGGTGAAGATAATGAAAAGATGGATTGTTTAGTATTATGAAAAAAATAGGCGAAGATAATGAAAAGATTGATTGCTCAATCTTATGAAAGAAAGAGGTGAAGATAATGAAAAGATGGGTTGTTCAAAATTATGAAAGAAACAAGTGAAGATAATGAAAAGATTTATTGTTCAATATTATGAAAGAAAGAGGTGAATATAATAAAAAAAATGAATTGCTCAATATTATAAAAGAAAGATCTGAAGATATGGATTGTTCAATATTATGAAAAAAAGAGGTGAAGATAATGAAAAGATGGATTGCCAAAATATTATGTAATTGAGGTTGTGTGAAGATTAAGGAGGACTATGTTTGTTGAATTTTTAATGAATAAGATCAAATTATCTTTCTAGATATCATTTTTGAGCAAAAACAAAAACCAATTGCCTCTTGTTGAGGTTTAATAGCCATTGATAGCAAATAATATTTCTAAGGGCGAGTTGGATACATGATTATATTTTTTAATATATTTCTGGTTACTACTTTAATATCGAAAATGAAATCATTGTTACTATTTTAACTTTTTAAAATCCACTTATATTTTATATTAATAAAAATTATTGGAAAGGAATTATTTATATATTATATTTAATATATTAATTTTAATACATAATTCTAAATATGTATAACCTTTGTTTGTAATTCTTTTTTTACTATAAGAGTACTATGCTATACTCTATACTCCATCTAAAATAAAATTGGTAATTAAAAAATTGATGTATTAGATTTAAATTTTTTTTATATTTAATTCTGAGTGAGTAAGCCATTAATAAAATTTAGAAATTCAAACCAAAATTTGGAAACACATAATGATAATGATAGATAGCATAGCAAAGCAATTAAGAAAGAGTAAAAGAAAAATCTATGTCAATCTTGAAGATCCTTAGTAGTACTAGTAGTTAGGGAATTATTTCATGTTTTGAACATTCTCATGGCTTATTCGAAGTTCCCAACAACTCTTGTTTCCCATACATTGAATGATGACATATGCTCGTAGCAAAGAAGGTTTAATTTACATCATAGCAAGGATATGTTTTATGTATGATTTTGAGGTATGTGTATATAAAAAAGTACCTCTCTCAGGATAAATTAGTATTTTGTTCTTGGGTTTGATTTGATTTATGCCTCAAGTCTTGTATCTTTTTGTTTTAGTCTTGAGTCTAAATATAACTATTGCTTTTTTGCTCTGCACTTTTTTCACTCATTGTCACAATAAGTTTTTTTAAATAAGATTTTTAATGAAATAAATGTTTGTATTACTTAGATTTGGTTTGGTCTAGTCTTTCTTCTTTTTCTTTTTGTTTTTTTTTTAATTTTTAATTTATTTGTTTTATCTTTGTAATATATTTTGAGCCCTTTGGATGATATGTGATTGTCTAGTAAGAAGTTATTTATACTAGATGATTTCGTTACACTCTCACGATTTATAAAATAAAAACATTATTTAATTTGAAACAAGAAAATAAAATTTATGTTATGCAAAAAAAATTACCAATAATGAAACTTATCAACAATGAATATAAGTGAATTATAAAGAAGTTAATAATAACTAGTATCTGTATTCGTGCGATATACAGAGAATAATGTGTGAGATAAATTATAAGTGATAGATTTATAGTATTTTTTTGTTGTTATTTTAATAATATTATTCTCAAAACAAATTAAATTTGACATTTGAAAATGATAGCAAGAAAAGAATAAATATATTTCATGAAAATTATAATTTAAAGAATCTACATTATCAACGGAAGAAAAATCAATCATTTTGCTACATGAATTTTTGTAACGAATTTTTGAATTGATATTGTGACATGAAAAAATGATCTCTCATAAGGACTAGGAATAAATTATTGTAAAGCATTAGCACAAAATAAATAAATAAATAAATGAAAGATAACGAATATATGATAAACAAGGACTTGTATGATGTAAAATGAAAATAATTAAGGACGAGTGGGACCTAGCATAGCATATTGGGTTTGTAGAATGTTAAGAAACAACAAGAGAAATGTAACAGTACAATTAGAAAGTTTTCTGCATGCATGTAGTTCTAATATTCCAACTCAATCGAACACAGTTTTCAAGAAACATTAAGTTTTTATTCAATATATTCTAAGAAACAAGATTTCATACCAACTGGTGCAAAAATATCTAATTTCTATATACTTGGTATCTTGGTTGTTCCTTTTGCTAGCTTGGTGTGGTGTTAAGTATGTGACAAACATAATATAGCTTCTTTTAAAACTGGGCCCTGTTTGGTGAGTGCTAGCTAGACTATAACATAATTATTAGTAGAAGTACATACTTCATTTGTCATATTATATATATATATATATATATATATATATATATATATATAAGTTATACATAATTCCTACAAGTGAAAGAATATTATTTTCTATAATTTAATAATAAAATTATTTACAAAAAAAATAAAACTAATATATATATATATATAATTTTTTTTTACAAATAATTTTGTTATGAAATCATAGTAGACCACCATTTTCTTTAAATGCATGCATGCATTATATTTTTCTTCTCTTCATTTCTTTTTTCACTTTCTCTCTTCACTTTCTTTCTTCACTTTCTTTTAGCATAAACATGAAACAAGACAACCATTTTCTCTTTATGTTTTTCTTCACTTTCTTTTGGAGTTCTTTTTCAACCAAGACTTTTATGAATAACTCTACTCATTTCAACCTATTTCCTACAACCAAGCAAACAAAAATTCAAATATCAAAGGATGTAGAAACATATTATTATGATCAAACAATTGATCATTTTTCATATACACCTTTAAACTATACAAAGTTCAAACAACACTATTTTGTGAATTTCAAGTATCGGGGTGGAGTTAATTGTAGTGTCTCAATACTTGTCTTTTTGGATGAAGAAAGTTCAATAAATGTTATTTTTGAAATTGTTGGATTTATGACCGATAATGCTGCTACCTTCAAAACATTATTGGTGTACATATAGTTAAATAATATTAACGAATTTCTTTTAATTTAATTATATTCAATGATTTCTGTAAAAGAAATATATATTCAAGTCAAAATTATGATACTCTTACTCTTTTGTAGCATCGATACTATGGCAATGTCTATTGGCATAGGAAAGGGTACCATGTTTTAAACCGACCCTTTTAACTTGAAGAACTTTGTTGAAAATTGTTACAAAAATTTTGGTTACTCCAACTTGCTTCTCCCTCATTGGATCACTACTTACTATAGAGGCCATGTAAGAAATATTGTTTAAATTATAAGATTATATTATTAATTCATTCATCGTTGTGACTAATGGCAAAATATAACTTTGTTTCTTCAAAAGTTTGCTAGTAACATCATATTTTCGAATGGATTAAAAGATCCTTACAGTAGTGTCGAGTAATCAATATTTTCCCAAACTCATTTGAATTATATATATTTGACTTAATTGCAGTTTTGGTCCCCCTATTTTAACTGAATCGCGGAAGTAGTTCCCTCATTTTATTTCTTCCCAGTTTTGGTCTCCCAAGCAGAATTTTGGTCCAAAACTTCATGAAATTTCATTTTTTTTTTTTACATTTTTTTAAGTCACACCATTCCTCAAGATCTTATTTTTTAACAATTGTGCATGAAATATATGATCATAAATGGTGCAATACGTCTTTAAAAAAATAAAATTTCATCAAATTTTGGACCAAAATTGTGTTTGGGGACCAAAACTGAGAAAAAACAAAATAGAGGGACTACTTTCGTGATTCAGTTAAAATAGGGGGGACTAAAACTGCAATCAAGCCTATATATTTTATTCAAAATAATTAAACTTTGTGTGGCTTTTAAATATTTCAGGGTTCTCAATGACATATTAACAAGTCTTGTGGCCTTTCATACAACAAAATGGTATGCTTGGTATTATGTGATTATATGAATATATACAATTTGCTTGGTATTATGTGATTATGTGAATATACACAATATAGTTGTCTACTATATCGTGCAAATTAGTTCTATATAATTAACGTTGATATTATCAAGATCTCATGTCTTGGATACTTTAGGTGTTGAGAAAAGCGACCCTAAATAGTTGGTCGATCAACGAAAGAGAGAGGTGAAGATAATGAAAAGATGGATTGTTCAATATTATGCAGCTGTGGTTGTGTAATGATTATGGAGTATGTTTGTTGAATATTTAATGAATAAGATCAAACTCTCTTGTTGAAATAATTTTTGAGTAAAACCAATTGCCTGTTGATAAGATGTAATAGCCATTGCTAGTAAATAATATTTCTTAGGGTGCATCGGATACATGATTATATTTTTAAATATATTTATAATTACTACTTTAATATAGGAAATGAAATCATTGTTATTATTTTAAATTTTCAAAATCTACTCATATTTTATATTAATAAAAATTATTGCGAAGGAATTATTTATTTATTATATTTAATATATTAATTTTAATATATAATTTATTACTATTTATATTTGGCTCCTTTATAAATAATGAACTATTTTTTAGTATCAGTGATTTTGGGTCCTCTATAACTGATTCATTCATGGTTGTTGCATGTGGCTAGGGTTGAGTCTTTTCTTTTTCTACCTTTCAATTTAAAATAGGCTTCCTCAAACATTTCCCCTTTCTTACTTGCACCAACGTCCCAGCTTAAATTTTCTGAGTTCTCATGTTCTAGCCGCCTTTGGCAACCACTTTCACTCCGACAAGTGTCTCTTCCTCTCTATATTTTCACCATAGAATAATTATAATTAATAAAAAAAATTATTACGGTTATAAATTATGATTATATTCATACAACAAATGATTGTCTCATATGATATTAAATTCTAGTAATTATTTTTGTTTTTATACAAAGAGGATACAATATCTTACAATGATGTAAGTCAATTTGAGTAAATCAAATGAATATCTGAATAACATGTTAAGAGTTTTATTATATTAATTGTTATTAAATAATTGTGAATAAATAAATCCTCAAACTATTTAAGTAACATTAACTTATTTTCAATACAACAATTGTTTGAATAACTTTTTATTTTTCCTTTATTTTAAACAATTTTTATCTTATAGAAAAATATTAAATTACAAAACAATTATTTACATATTAATATAAAAGTTATTTTATGTTGTTAAAGTAAATATATAGTAAAAATATATTTTATCATAAAACATTAAAATATAGTATTGTAAAAAACACTACAATGAGTGATTACTGCTTCTTTGCTATCTTTGTTATCTTTGTTTCATAGTAATGGATGTTTAAATTTGTTTAACAAAAGTTAAGACAATAAGGTTATAAAATTTTACAAAATTATCTCTATTGGTCACTGTGATAAATAGATTGTGTGAATGGTTTGGAAGGGAAGCAAAAAATATTTATTCATGGAAAATTTCAAACATAAATATTAATAGGTTATTGAAAATATATAATGTCACCTTTTATAAAGTTTCCGAATATAAAAATGTGAAATCTTAACTCTAAAATAATATATATATATGATAATTTATATTATATTTTTATAAAAATTTGCAATTGAAAATAAAAACTTTTTCTAATAAAAAAGTTTTTATTTATGAAATATTTAGGATATCACATTTCTCAAAATATAAATGAAATACTTTAAATTTTTTTACTCTTATAAAACAATCTAATTTTAATAAATTTGATTTAACTCTCATTTCTTAATTTAATTTCAAAAACTTACTAGTATTTATAAATTGGGAAGTTGGTGCAAGAATGTAGATAATGATAGATATGATCAATACCGCATTTTGAATCATCCAAAATTGAAAAGATTCGTCAAAATCCAAATCCCTACTTTATATATGTATGAGAATCATTATGTAGAAAGAATATTCACTTTGTATAAATCACTCCTTTATATAAAATATTATTATTTTTGAAAAAATATATATAATATAATATTTGTTATTTATATTACTTATTTAGTTAAATATATACAAAATTAACATATCATAGAACACACATATATACAAAAAATTAATCAACATATATTCTAAAATAATTTTAATATTAAATTAATTATTTAAAATTATATTTTATTAAAAGAATAATTTGTTATAAAATTTAAGAAAAACACTGTTTATAACAATTTTATATTTTTTTTATTATCTTCACCTCTTTCTTTCCTAATATTGAACAATACATCTTTTCATTATCTTCACCTCTTTCTTTCCTAATATTGAGCAATCAATCTTTTCATTATCTTCGCCTAATTTTTTTTCATAATACTGAACAATCCATCTTTTCATTATCTTCACCTTTTTCTTTCGTTGATCGACCAACCATTTTGGATCGCATTTTTTAGCACTTAGATTATCCAAGACATGAGATCCTGAAAATATCAACATTGATTATATAAGAACTAATATGCACGATATAATAGACAACCAAATTGTATATATTCACATAATCACATAATACCAAACATACCATTTATTGTATGAAGAGCCGCAAGACATGTTGATATGTCATTCAGAACACTGAAATATGTAAAAGCCGCACAAAGTTTAATTATTTTAATTAAAATATATATAATTCAAATGAGTTTTTGAAAATATTAATTACCTGGCACTACCGTTATGATCTTTTAGTCCATTCGAAAATATGATATTGCTAGCAAACTTTTGAGAGCCAAAGTTATATTCTGCCATTAATCATAACGATTAATAAATTAATTAATTTTATGTTGTTAATAATATAATCTTACAATTTAAACAATATTCTTTAAATGGACTCCATAACAAGTAGTGATCCAATGAGGCCGAGTAAAGTTGGATTAACCAAACTTTTTGTAGCAATTTTCAACAAAATTCTTTAAGTTAAAAGAGTCGGGTTGAAACATAGTACCCTTTATTATGGCAATAGGCATTACCATTTTAATATATACCTAAATTAATAAGAATTAAATTAGATAAAGTAACTCAAACATTAGCAAAAAAAAAATGTGATTAATTACCTGTCAATCTCAATCAAAGTATTTATCGAGATTAAGATGGCATTTGTCGTATATGCTAAATCCACAACACCTCCATATATTTGATCGATGATATCACTTCAAAAATAAGATCTTTCAATGGTCTCACATATAAACATAACTGAGGAATTTTGGTATTGAGTTGTGTATATATAATTTAATTGCAAGTACTCTTTCAACTTATTAGAATTATCCAAGGGACTGTAATTAATTAACATGTTTCAGTAATAATTTACTAGTCCAAACAAAAGGAAAATTGAATAAAATTAATGTTTTTTAGTATTTACTAGAAAGTGTTGAATCTCTAACTTAGTATGGAAAGATCATTTGGCTGAGACACTATTTTGTCAATTACAAACCAAGATTTTTGTATAATTTTGTAGCATGTTTTACTGATTTCCTGCACATCGATAAATTCATTTATCATCAAAATATTACTCATTATTAAACATTGAAATATTAAATTTAAATTACCTTGAAATAACATCATAATATGTATTTTGTAGTGTGATATTATCAAAGTAGTGGAGTGAAACAATATCATAATATGCATTTTGTTGTGGATTTTAGGAAATAGGTTGAAACTAGTAGGGTTATTGATACAAGTGATGGTAGAAAAAGAACTCCAAAAGAAAGTGAAGAAAAACATGAAGAGAAAATGGTTGTGCTAAAAGAAAGTAAAGAAACACATGTAGAGAATAAAAACATCATGCATGCATCTAAAGAAAATCGAAGTTTTGTTCCAAAAGAAATAAGTTACTACAAGTTTTGTTCGAAAAGAAAGAAGTTAAGGAAAAAATGGTTTGCTCAATATTATGCTGTTGAGCCTATGTAAAGACGACTAAGGAGGACTCTTATGATCCACTTTAATGGAAATTCGATATACTCTTATCATATTAATTAGTGATTAGATTAATAGTGGAAATTTAATGACTAAATGAGCATTTATTTTTATCTATTATTATGTATCATCTAATAATAGATAAATTTTTTTTTCGGAAAGCCATCTATTGAACAATTTCCGTCTAAAAAGACAAGTATTGGGACACTACTATTAGCACCGCCCCAATACTTGAAATTCAAAAAATAGCATTGTTAGAACTTTGTAAGTTAAAAGAGTCGGGTTGAAACATGATACCATTTCTTATGGCAATAGACATTACCATTTTAATATATACATAAATTGATAAGAATCAAATTAGATAAGGTAACCGAAACATTAGCAAAAAAAAAATTGCGATTAATTACCTGTAAATTTCAATCGAAGTATTTCTCTAAATTGTTATCATATTTATCCAGATTAACATGACATTTGTCGTATCCTGCTAAAGCCACAACACCTCCATATATTTGACCGAGGATATCACTTCCAAAATAAGATCTTTCAATTGTCTCACATATAAACGTAACCGAGGAGTTTTGGTATTGAGCTGTGTATACATAATTTAATTGCAAGTACTTTTTTAACTCATCAGAGTTTTCCAACGGACTGTAATTAATTAACATGTTTCAGTAATAATTTACTAGTCTAAACAAAAGGGAAATTGAATCAACATTAATGTTTTTTAGTATTTACCAGCAAGCGTTGAATCTCTGGCTTAGTATGGAAATACCATACGGCTAAGACGCTACTTTGTCAATTACAGACCAAAATTTTTGTATAATTTTGTACAATGTTTTACTGACTTCTTGCACATCAATTCACTCATTTATCATCAAAATTTTATTCATTATTAAACTGTGAAATATTAAATTTAAATTACCAAGAAATCCCTTGAAATAACATCATAATATGCATTTTGCGGTGTGATATTATCAAAGTAGAGGAGTGAAACAACATCATTATATGCATTTTGTGGTTGGTTTTAGGAAATAGGTTAAAACCAGTAGGGTTATTGATACAAGTGATGGTTAAAAAGGAACTCCAAAAGAAAGTGAAAAAACATAAAGAGAAAATGGTTGTGCTAAAAGAAAGTGAAGAAACACACGAAGAGAATAAAAACATCATGCATGCATCTAAATAAAGACTAAGGAGGACTATTATGATCTACTTTAAAGGAAATTTGATCTACTCTTATCAAACTAATTGGAGATTAGATTAATAGTGGGGATTTAATGACTAAATGAGCATTTATTTTTATCTATTATTATGTATCATCTAATAATAGATAAAAAAAATTCAAAATACCATCTATTGAACTTTTTTTGTCCAAAACGACAAGTATTGGGACACTAAAATTAGCACTGCCCCAATACTTGAAATTCAAGAAATAGCATTGTGTGAACTTTGTAAGTTAAAAAGAGTCGGGTTGAAACATGGTACTCATTCTTATCGCAATAGGCATTACATTTCAATATATACCACAATTGATATGAATCAAATTAGATAAAGTAACCAAAACATTAGCAAAAAGAAAATGCAATTAATTACCTGTCAATCCCAATTGAGTTATCATATTTATCGAGATTAAAATGGCATTTGTCGTATCTTGCTAAAGCCACAACAGCTCTATATATTTGACTGAGGATATCACTTCCAAAATAAGATCTTTCAATGGTCTCACATATGAACGTAACCAAGAGGTTTTGGTATTGAGTTGTGTATACATAATTTAATTGCAAGTACTCTTTCAACTCATCAGAGTTTTCCAAAGAACTGTAATTAATTAACATGTTTTAGTAATAATTTAATAGTCCAAAGAAAAAGAAAATTGAATAAAAATTAATGTTTTTTTTAGTATTTACTAGCAAGTGTTGAATACCTGGCTTAGTATGGAAAGACCATTTGGATGAGTCGCTACTTTGTCAATTTCAGACTACGATTTTTGTATAATTTTATAGCATATCTTACTGGCTTCCTGCACATCAATTAATTCATTTATCATCTAAATTTTATTTATTATTAAACTGTAAAATATTAAATTTAAATTACCTTGAAATCCTTTGAAATAACATCATAATATGCATTTTATGGTGTGATTTTATTAAAGCAAAGGAGTGAAACAACATCATAATATGTATGCAACCAGTAGGGTTATTGATACAAGTGATGGTTGAAAAAGAACTCCAAAAAAAAGTGAAGAAAAACATGAATAGAAAATGGTTGTGCTAAAACAAAGTGTAAAAACACATGAAGAGAATAAAAACATCATGCATGCATCAAAAGTAAATGGGGGTTTAGTTCTAAAAGAAAGAAGTTAAGATGGGGTTTTGTTCCAAAAAAAGAAGTTAAGATAATCAAACGATGGATTGCTCAATATTATGTTGTTGAGCCTGTGTAAAGACTAAGGAGGACTCTTATGATCTACATTAAAGGAAATTCGATCTACTCTTATCATACTAATTGGTAATTAGATTAATTGTGGGAATTTAATGACTAAATGAGCATTTATTTTTATCTATTATTATCTATCATCTAATAATAGATAAAAAAAATCCAGAATACCATCTATTGAACTTTTTCCGTCCAAAAAAACAAGTATTGGGGCACTAAAATTAGCACCGCCCCAATAATTGAAATTCAAAAAATAGCATTGTTTGAACTTTGTAAGTTAAAAGAATCGGGTTGAAACATTGTACCCTTTCTTATGGCAATAGGTATTACCATTTCAACACATACCTAAATTGATAAGAATCAAATAAGATAAAGTAACCGAAACATTAGCATAAATAAAATGCGATTAAGTACCTGTCAATCACAATTGCGTTATCATATTTATCGAGATTAATATGGCATTTGCCGTATCCTGCTAAAGCCATAACAGCTCCATATATTTGACTGAGGATTTCATTTCCTAAAGAAGATCTTTCAATGGACTCACATATAAACGTATCCGAGGAGTTTTGGTATTGAGTTGTGTATACATAATTTAATTGCAAGTACTCTTTCAACTCATCAGAGTTTTCCAAGGAACTGTAATTAATTAACATGTTTCAGTAATAATTTACAAGTCCAAACAAAAAGGAAATTGAATAAAAGTTAATGTTTTTTAGTATTTACCAACAAGTGTTGAATCTCTAGCTTAGTATGGAAATACCATTTGGCTGAGACGTTACATTGTCAATTACAGACCAAGATTTTTGTATAATTTTGTAGCATGTCTTACTGGCTTTCTGCACAACAATTAATTCATTTATCATCAAAATTTTATTCATTATTAAACTATGAAATATTAAATTTAAATTACCTTGAAATCCCTTGAAATAACATCATAATATGCATTTTGAGGTGTGATATTATTAAAGTAGAGGAGTGAAACAAAATCATAATATGCATTTTGTGGTGTGACATCATAATATGCATATTTTTGGTTGGTTTTAAGAAATAGGTTGAAACCAATAGGGTTATTGATACAAGTGATGGTTGAAAAAGAACTCCAAAAGAAAGTGAGGAAAAACATGAAGAGAAAATAGTTATGCTAAAACAAAGTGAAGAAACACATGAAGAGAATAAAAACATCATGCATGCATCTAAAGAAAATGGGGATTTTGTTCCAGAAGAAAGAAGTTAAGATAAGGAAGTGATGGATTGTTCAATATTATGCTGTTGAACCTCTGTAAAAACTAAGGAGGACTCTTATGATCTACTTTAAAGGAAATTCGATCTACTCTTATCATACTAATTGGTAAGTAGACTAATTGTGGGAATTTAATGACTAAATGAGCATTTATTTTTATCTATTATTATGTATCATCTAATAATATATAATTTTTTTTCGGAATACCATCTATTGAATTTTTTCGTCCAAAATGTTAAGTATTGGGGCACTACAATTAGCACCGCCCCAATACTTGAAATTCAAAAAATTGCATTGTTTGAACTTTGTAAGTTAAAAGGGTCGGGTTGAAACATAGTACCCTTTCTTACGGCAATAGGCATTACCATTTCAATATATATCTAAATTGATAAGAATCAAATTAGATAAACTTACAAAAATATTAGCAAAAAGAAAATGTGATTAATTACCTGTCAATCTCAATCGAAGTATTTTTGTGGTTTGTTATCATATTTATCGAGATTAACATGACATCTATCGTATCCTGATAAAGCCACAACACCTCCATATATTTGATTGAGGATGTCACTTCCAAAATAAGATCTTTCAATGGTCTCACATATAAACGTAGCCGAGGGGTTTTAGTATTGAGCTGTGTATACATAATTTAATTGCAAGTACTCTTTCAACTCATCAAAGTGTTCCAAGAGACTGTAATTAATTAACATGTTTCAGTACTCATTTACTAATCCAAACAAAAAGAAAATTGAATAAAAATTAATGATTTTTAGTATTTACCAGTAAGTGTTGAATCTCTAGCTTAGTATGAAAATACCATTTGGCTGAGACGCTACTTTGTCAATTACAAACCAAGATTTTTTGTATAATTTTGTAGCATATCTTATTGGCTTCCTGCACATCAATTAATTCATTTAACATCAAAATTTTATTCATTATTAAACTGTGAAATATTAAATTTAAATTATCTTGAAGTCCCTTGAAATAATATTATAATATGCATTTTGTGGTGTGATATTATTAAAGTAGAGGAGTGAAACATCATAATATGCATTTTTTGGTTGGTTTTAGGAAATAGGTTGAAACCAATAGGGTTATTGATACAAGTGATGGTTGAAAATAACTCCAAAAGAAAGTGAATAAAATCACGAAGAGAAAATGATTGTGTTAAAAGAAAGTGAAGAAACACATGAAGAGAATAAAACCATCATGCATGCATCTAAAGAAAATGGGGGTTTTGTTCCAAAAGAAAGAAGTTAAGATGGGGTTTTGTTCCAAAAGAAAGAAGTTAAGATAAGGAAAAGATGGATTGCTCAATATTGTGTTGTTGAGCTTGTGTAAAGACTAAGGAGGACTCTTATGATCTACTTGAAAGGAAATTCGATCTACACTTATCATACTAATTGGTGATTTATCATACTAATTGGTGATTAGATTAATAGTGGGAATTTAATGACTAAACGAGCATTTATTTTTATCTATTATTATGTATCATATAATAATAGATAAATGTTTTTCCGGAATACCAACTATTGAACTTTTTCCACCAAAAAGACAAGTATTGGAGCGCTGTCCCAATACTTGAAATTCAAAAAATAGCATTGTTTCAACTATGTATAGCTTAAAGGTGTGTAAGAAAAATAATCAATTGTTTGATCATAATAATATGTTTCCATATCCTTTGATATTTGAATTTTTTTTGGTTGATTCTAGGAAATAGGTTGAAACTACTAGGGTTATTGATACCAGTGATGGTTGAAAAAGAACTCTACAAGAAAGTGAAGAATTGAAAAAGAACTCTACAAGAAAGTGAAGAAAAAACATGAAAAGGAAATGGTTGTCTTGTTTCATGTTTGTGCTAAAAGAAAGTGAAGAAAGAAAATGAAGAAATAAATGAAGAAAGAAAATGAAGGAACAAGTGAAGAAACAATTTTATGCTAATGCTTCAAAAGAAAAACACCTGAAAACACCTCTACAAAGTTTCTGCAAGTGAAATAATATCACTTTCTATTATTTTACAATAAAATTATTTATAAATATATATATATATATATATATAAATATAAATATAAAATATGACAAATGAAGTATGTACTTGCACTAATAATTAATTAAATTAGAAATCATGTATTCTTCATCTTTCATTTATTTTTATTTTTCCTGCTAATGCTTCACAATGATTGATTTATTCCTAGTCCTTATGAGAGGTCATTTTTTCATGTCACAATATCAATTCAAAAATTCGTTACAAAAATTTATGTAGCAAAATGATTAATTTTTCTTCCATTGATAATGTATATTCTTTAAATTATAATTTTCATGAAATATATTAATTCTTTTCTTGGTATCTTTTTCAAATGTCAAATTTAATTATATTTTTAAAATAACAAAAACAATACTATATGTCTATCACTTATAATCGCACGGATACAGATACTTGTTATTATTAACTTATTTATAATTTAATTATATTCATTGTTGATAAGTTTAATTATTGGTATTTTTTTTGCATAATGTAAATTTTACTTTTTTGTTTCAAATTAAATAATGTTTTTATTTTATAAATAATAAGAGTGTAAAGAAATCATCGAGTACAAATGACTTCTTACTAGAAGATCACATATCATCCAAAGGGCTCAAAATATATTACAAAGGTAAAATAAATAAAAATTAAAAAAAAAATTAAAAAAAGACTCAGAGAGACTTGACCAAACCTAAGTAATACAAACATTTATTTCATTAAAAAACTTATTTAAAAAAACTTATTGAGACAATGAGGGAAAAAACTGCAAAGCAACAAAGCAATAGTTATATGTTAGACTCAAGACTAGAAAAAAAATATACGAGACTCGAGGCATAAATCAAATCAAACCCAAGAATAAAAGACTAATTTATCCTGAGAGGTACTTTTTTATACACACATACCTCAAATGTCCTTGCTATTATGTAAATTAAACCTTCTTTGCTATGAGCATATGTCATCAATCAATGTATGGGAAACAAATGTTGTTGGGAACTTCGAATAAGGCATGAGAATGTTCAAAACATGAAATAATTCCCTAACTACTAGTATTACTAAGGATCTTCAAGATTGACATAGATTTTTCTTTTACTCTTTCTTAATTGCTTTGCTATGCTATCTATCATTATTTGTTTTCAAATTTTGGTTTGAATTTCTAAATTTTATTAATGCCTTACTCCCTGGGAATTAAATATAAGAACAAATTTAAATCTGATACATAAATTTTTTAAATACAAATTTTGTTTTGGATGGAGTATAACATAGTACTTTTATGGTAAAAAAGAATTACAAATGAAGGTTATGCATAATTTTATTCCATAAATATACCATACCTGTGTGCATACATTCTCAGGAGTTATGAACAGAATGTCAAATTAACCATTCTCAACTCTAGTCTGAACAGTGTAATCGTTATGTGGTTTTCTTTGTTTGAAGCAAAGAAAAGTGTTGGGGGAGAAGCTTTTCTAGAGGGAGATAAAGGGGCAACCTGGTAAAGTGGGATCCAGTTATTCACGGGCAGACTGCCTGTCTGTCGTCGTCACGGGCAACACACATACAGTTGGCATGACTCGAATGATTGAATGCTGGCATAAAATCTCAGCCGTTGGTTAAATCACTATCTTTGCATGATTGCACCACGTGTTAATGTCTTTTTGAGTTACCAACGTGGCCCAATGATAATATTACACGGTAGGTTGAAACCAGTTCCTTTCTGACACGCATGACCAACACCAACAGCCTTTTCCTCTCTCTTTTACTCTCTCTCTCAACGCATATTATTTACTTTCTTAATTGTTGCGGACATAATGATCAATCATCTTACCATGTATTCATATATTATAATCATTTTTTAAAAAATAACTCACTAACAATTTCTCCTTCTCCAATTTCGAAAAGAAAACATTATTAATTAAAAGAATAATTAAAAATTGTTTTGATCTTCAAATTTGGGGGCTAACTAAATAAAAAGATTCCAATTAATTTAACTTTTAGTACTTTTTATTAAAAAAATTATATTTGATTAGGCTCTCAAAATAGATATATTCTTATAATCAATTTGCATTTGACATTTTGAAATTACATGCACATTTCAATAAAAGAAAAAGAAATAAATAGGAATTTGTTTTTGTGAGTTATTAATTAATGAGTTAGGTCTACGTCCTTTGATTTTTTGTTATTTTCTTTTATTTTAATGTACTTATAGCTTCTTTAAAATAAGGTTTATGAGTTGTTAATTAAAAAAATGTCTTTCTCTTAATTAATCGAAAACATTAAAATTGTTTTTATGATTAAGTAGTAAATAATAAGTATAAAAATATCATCTCATATTTGTTTTCTCTCAAATTGATAAGATTTTATAATAATTTGAAATCCCAATTTTTCACTAGATCATAAGAACTTCTTGGAGTGTTTTTTCGGTATTGGAGTTTTATCTGGCCCCAATTATTACATGAAAAATCACATAGAAATATGTGTTTTAGTTTTTTATTTGACTTTTATACCCTTAATTTATTTTAAAAACATACATGTAACTCTAAATTCTCAAAAAAAAATTAATTTACATAAGGTCTCGTATCAAGATTATAACATTTAATAATTTCTTTGGTCTAAAGTAAAAAAAAAATATTAATAATTTCTTTAATCTTTAATAAAAAAATAAAATAAATTATTTGGTTTTATTATAAAAAAATGTATTTGAAAAAGGATAACAAATATTGTTAGGCAATTTTTTTTAAATCGAACTTAGACAAAATTGTTAACAACATAAATCTAACAATAAAATCTTGAAAGATGTCCATTTAGTAATTTAAAATTAAGCTTAATTGTAATTTTAAATTTTTTATTTTTATTGTTTTACGAAATTAATTCTTATATTTTAAAATTCGACAGTTTTGGACAATAATTTTTTATGATTTTTTAATTAAAAAAATGATGACATTGAATGTTCTAAATAATATGACATATGATACGATGATATAGATTAATGGTTACACCCATGAAATTGAAATAAAATGTTGTAAAAATTTAACTTTCAAACTTCAATTATTTTCTTCATATTTTTAATTTAATTAATGACATATGAATAATTAATGCACCTAGATAGTTTTATATCATATAATTGTATATCAGTCATTTAAAATATGTCAAATCGTCATTTTTTTAGTTTCAAAAATTTTAAAAAGAAACCAAAATTATCGATTTTTAAAATAAAAGATTCAATTTTATAAATTAATAATAATAATAAAAGAACCAATAATACAATTAAGTTTTAAAATTATAAAAATAGAGTTTTTTTCACTCAAAATATTTTTTTTCATTGACCAACACTTATTATTAATCTGAAGAAAAAAATTAATCTCTTTGGTCTTATCGTTTTTTGGTTTTTCTTATTATAAATAAGAGCTTAGATCTGTACCAAAAATAACACAGGAGCAAAGATAGATGTAGTAATTTATCATATAGGTGTCTAGCTTATGTGAGAACATGGCTACACTCATCAAATGTGTGTTTTTTCATCGCAATTTTATCGTTGCTTCCATTTTATCTCAAGGTAAAAAATTTAGTTTCATTACTCTTTTTAACTCTTTTCTTTTATTTTCAGTAGAACAATTTATAATATGATATATATACTTGTATATTTAACGGGAGTATGTAGTTAAAAATCTGTTTTAATTTAGAGAATATGTTTTTCAAAAATATGTAAAATGTATTTGACATGCTTTATTAGATAATATTCTTAGGAAATTTCATAACTCCAAGAGAATCTTGTTGTTGACTTCTCTATGTGGAAATGATTTTACAGAATACATAGTAAGAATATTTTATGAACATTATATTGTTTGAAATGTTTAAATTAAGCTAGATTGTTGATGGTTAAAACAATTTCGTTACACCCACTAAAAATATTTCTTATGGTTTCATTGATTGATTGAGTGTTCTTAAACATATTTAATATTTTATTTGCTTTTGCATTTCAGATTCTTAGTACAGGGATTTTTATAAAATCTATCATTTATATTTATTTTTTAATCATAATTAATTAATATTACCTAAAAAAAAAGTAAATGTGTGTCAATTATTAATAAACTGGATAAAAAATGTCAATTAATAAAAAAACAAATAACTAATACTTTGTTTTTAAAATTATGATGATAAATAAATAATTATAATGTACTGATAATATAAACTATCTATTATTAGCGATGTTTTTTTATACACTAATAAAAGATTTGTGCGTTTCACACATGTATTAGATTTTTTAATAAACTAAAGTGCAACATAAAAAAACATTATTGCACAATATCTAACGATGGTAAGTGGAGCAAGACCCGATTTAAGTTCTCGTTTTGGCATTTGCATTGGCAAAGGGCTTTGTCCAAGTGAAGGTAATACTGTGTACTGAATATTGTGAAAAAAACAATTTCATACTTGTTGCTGCTTCTAAGAATGTGAATTGTGCCCTTTTCAATATGTTTGTATCAAAGCAAGTGAAATATATATATTTATTTCACTTTAATTAATAAATTATATCTTTTTATGAATCAAATATAAATAATATTATTTTTTTAATGGCTAAAAATTATTAAAAAAAAAATGGGATAGTCAAAAGTTGATTGACAATAACCTCATTTCTGCATTTGTGGAGACATCTTACTATGAGATTTCGTCATTCCACGTGTCATTTTGTGAAATGACAATTACTTTGGATGACGTTGTCAACCTATTAAACATTCACATTAGAGGTGAGTTATACAATTCATCATCCGACTTTGATAAAATTGCGACATGTAATCTTGTCATTAATTTATTAAGGATGTCTTGAGATATTGGAGGAAACTATAAAGACAAAGAGTGTACACTGTATATTAAATAGGTTGAAGAAGGTCTCCCTAAAATAATATTTTTAACTTATATTTGAGTCCATGTGGAGTATCAAGGAAAATAAGAATATTATAATCGAGATGCTAGAGGGAGTAGACTCCAATTTTTTTGTTTGCTCAAAACATCTACAAAAGTAAAGAGACTAAGATCTCAAAACATCTAACAAAATTATATCTTTTTATTAGTCAAATATAAATAATATTATTTTTTTATTAATTAAAAATTTATTAAGAAAAAAAAAATAGAAACTAGATAACATGAACCCAACAAAATAAATTTCAAATTAAGTAGAATTGATAGGCTTGGATGAGTATTATAAAACTTAACTTCTTTTTGCACAGTTTCTTTTGCTTGCCTTAAAAATCACCTCGGTAAAAAATCTTTCATTGCCAATAGAACGATATTGCAAATAATTCATAGTTGTTGTGTTATCTTCATCATCAATGTATCTCTTACACTTTGTTTCGCTAGCATTTTTATCTTAAAAATGTTACAATATCCCAAAGTCATGAGCCACCATACAATAACATTTGATTATGTCATACTAGCCACCTTAATCTTTGATTGTAAATTCACTTTCAAATTAGAATGGGTTTAATAATTTTGAACATTGTTATCCTCTAACATTGCACCACTCTAAAAATCTACAATAGTATATCAGCGTACTCATTTACTTGTTAAATTCATTCCATGTATTTCTTCAGCATCATCTACATTATTGATTATTGCTAATTAAATCAAACAAGCTACTACAAAAAACACCACGGATAACATTATTAGGGATGGTTATAATATGATTATCATATGTCTCATGAATAGAGTGACAATCTACTTCAATATGTTTGGTGCGCTCATGAAAAATAAGAATTGAAACAATTTGAATAACACTTGTATTGTTAGCATAGAGAGACGTCTGCTCTGTTTTAGGGAATCAAAGTTCAGCCAAAAAGCCACGAAGTCAAATTATCTCAAAACAAGCAGTAGACATAACATGATACTCTAATTTAATAGATGATTTAGAGACTCTTGTTTATTTCTTACTTTTCAATGATATCAATGAATAAACAAGAAACATGCACCAATCTAGTGACAAATCGCTGAGTGCCAAAACATCTAGCTCAATCAATATCACTACATACAATCAATTTGGGAATTGTGCCAATGGGGAAGAAGAGACCTCGTTGAGAGGTACTTAGCAAATAGCAAATTATGCGATGATAGTTAGAAATAACATAACACACAAAGCCCTTTTGAGAGTGACTATATCCCATAAATGCACACTGAGGGAACTCTTGAAATATGGGAGGAAACTATAAAGACAAAGGGTGTACACTATATAAAGACAAAGGGTTTGCTCAAAACATCTACAACAAAAAGCAAATAGACTAAGATCTCAAAACATCTACTACCTTTTTGTACCTATGATTTCACTCTGGATGGTTGATGTTGATATATACTTTACAAAATAATTTGTATGTGATGTGAATCTATCTCTTTCTAACTTACAAACCATACACCGTTCAGAACCTCAAATAAGCTTATTAGATGAAGAATAATTATTTTTACTTGGAAGAGATATGGAATAGTCAATCCATGGTCCATCCATTGATTTTACTATTAGCTCTCTACTATCTTGTAAGAATGTAGAAGAAACATGACTTTGGATAACTTGTGATAGAATCTGAAAGACTTTAAACCTTACACCATTTGTATTATCGTTGTGTTTGATTATCAACGCTTGAATCAAAGTTTTTCCTTCAAGCATGCTCATTATAGATGACATTGGTGGTCTAAGAGTTGGAGATGGATTGGTGCAAATGAGTGCTAGTTGCAGCATTCTCATGGCTTCTTCTGTAGATTATTTTGATTCAAGACTTGGATCCACCAATTCTAGAAGATTTCCTTGTTCTTGGAGAACATAGGCCTTTAATGACATGCATAATATAGTATTAGAATTTTAACCAAACCATACTTATAGTTAGAAACAAAGAAAATCACAATGAAAAAATAAGACCAAGTAAAGTATTATTGATGTCACCTTTTGTTTAATATATAAAGTTATCCTTAATTTTTATCTTATTATATTTGATTTTGATATGCTTAATTGTTTTTTGGAGAAATATGAAATGAAAATTTTGATATAGATGAAAGAAATACACATATTGAGTGCAAGAACAAATATAAATTGCATTTGCATTGCAAGCAAATTTTGTCGATGCAGCTGCAACTTTGTTTGTGAGAACCTCCAAAATCTTTACAAGGCAATTGCAATTATGGTTGTGAGCCACAATTTAAAACTACAACTGCAAGCCAACTAATGATTAGCAAAAGTCTAATATTCGAAATATGAAATATTATGGCAAAACACTAACATTGTCACAACGAGATTATTATTTTAAAAAGGGATCATTGACTTGCACAAAAAGATCCAAAACGTTCTTGATTAGTTAAAAACAAATGAGAGATTATTTCTATATGATTAGTGATCATGAGTGAAAAATAATAAAGCATTTGAAGTTTACAATGACTACAAAAATATTTCATTAAAAAAACTCATGTGTTTTCTTATTTATGATACTGGAGTTTACAATGACTACAAAAATTATTATAACAAATTGAAAAAATGTCAAATGTCAATTTAAGATTATATTTTAATCTGTTAATGATAAATGATTTTACATATATATAGGAAAACAAATATAATAGTTTCTGGGTTGTAAGTCCCGTGTCAAGCCGACGAACAGGCGTTTAAGGGCAGTTAATCCTTGAAAGTTTCTTCAAAATAAAAGATCAAAATTATAAATATGGATAATCTCTTTTGTAGAGCTTCTTCTTTCTCAAATCCGTCTACCCAAAACTTCCCAGAAAAAAGAGAACCCATCAATAGTGAAGAAATCACTATTGAAGACTTCCAAAAATCTATAAACAATTGGCAAATCCCAAAAATTAAAAAAGATGAGGTCTATGTAACTAGTCTTTTCAAAAATCTTTTGAAAACCGACTATGTTATCAAAACAGAGGAACGTGATGTTACTCTGTCTGACCCCTTTGAAACAATAAATCTTCTTTCCTCTAAAACGCTCAAAAAACACGCGGACAGGAACTATAACTTCATTCATATAGGTCTTGTTCAAGTTGGCATAAAACCTCTAATGCGAGAAGGTTTAAATACTTCAATCCTGTGCGTCCTAAGAGATGCAAGGTTCTTGAATTTCTAAGATTCAATCATAAGTACAGTTGAATCTAGCCTATTTCAAGGACCAATATGGTTTGGATGCTATCCAAATTTTTCCTTATCCTTAAAAGATCCAAATATTACAAGATCTCTCGTATTACAAATCAAGACCCATAACTACAAAATGATAGAAGGGTCTATTCCTGTAGCTATCATTTACAAAATACATTACAAAGCAATGATTTCAGCCTTTACGGCAACAAAAAACATTGAAAATAAAAAAGGTGAAACTCTATTTTTACAAACAGACTTGACCAAGGCAAACACTGTTATTCCAAAAACCATCCTCTGGAAAGATATTGATCTTCCTGAAGAATGGATTCTCAAAGGAGCTGTTAAACCACAGTCCCTACAACAGTCAAAACCAAACAACAATCTCAAAGAGGTCATACAGTACAACGATGGTAGAGTAAAACTAAGTTTCTCAAGAACTTCTAGTGCCAGGTTTTCTGATGCTAGTTCTTCCAGACCACCTCCAACCATACATTTAGCTCAAAAAGTAGAAAACTTTACAAAGCCACGTTTTTCATGTTCTAGCATACCAAGTGCTTCTTTTCAAAACGTCGACTACTCCACAAATATACCCCATCAAATTTACACAGCACCTCAAAACACTAATGAGGAACAACAAAACATTTCTCCACCAACTTCACCTTCTTTCTCTGCGATAACTGAAAATGTTGTCAATGAACTTAACGTTATAGAAAAAGAATTTGAAGTTATTATCCTCCATAATGATTTTTATGCCTCCAGAAATAGGGAAAAAAGAACTTGGTTCTTCAAAAACTTTCTAAAACAGAGATATGACATTCAAAGTGAGTATTACATGTTTATTTTACAAAACAAATCCCATATTCTATTCTTTGAGTGGTTTGAAAGTTATGCTAAACAAAACCAAATTTCTTACCCATTTACGGAAAACCTAGGTTCTGTTAATCCCATAACAACCAGAAACAAAACTCCAGAATGGGATTTAGCAACCGGTCAAAAAATCCATTATGAACACCCACCTTTAAGACAAATCATAATAACACACCCAAAAAAACCAATAGATGCTGCCCCTTTCAAAATTCCAAGTGATAGTTCTGAAAAAGATATTCGAAATATCCTTCAACAGAATAATTTTACAAATGTCCATCTTAGTACAATAGCAAAACAATTAACCAAGATAGAAGAAAACCAACAAAATTCCACTATATCTCCAATTGAAACAACTGATTCAAAATTAAAAAACTCAGTTTTTAAACCATTCCAAATCTCAAAAACAAGCCAAAAACTGTTTAAGGAAGGCAGATCTGAGTTCACCCAAGCCTTACATGAACAACTCAGTAGGATAGAACATTCCTCTACCTCCACACCAATGGTAGCTAAAGACACCTTTGACAAAACAGTCACAACTCTAGACCAAGTTTCTGAAACTGAACAAGAAACACAAAACTTGTGCAAACTTCAGTGGCAAAAGGGCCAACCTTTAGCCATGGTCACAACACCTGACTTAGGAATTGAAAATAGATCTAATGTCCTCTCTCAATCCAAATACAATGCCAACACTGTCTACGAATGGAACATAGATGGAATGTCAGAATACAACATCTTAGGTCTCCTCCAACAAATGACAATGGCATCAAATGCTTATAAAGCCCAAGCCAACACACCAGACAAAGCCATAGTTGAACTCCTAATAGCAGGATTTTCAGGTCAACTCAAAGGATGGTGGGATTACCATCTCACGCCCCAACAACACTTAGAAATCTTAAACACAATTCAAACCACAGAGGAAGGAATTCCCATCCTCGAAGAAATAGGAAACCCAATACCTGATGCAGTTGCAACACTAATACACACAATTAGCTTGCACTTCATAGGAGATCCATCACACTTGAAAGACAAAAATGCCGAACTTCTGTCCAACCTTAGATGTAAAAAACTTTCTGAATTCCAATATTACAAAAACACTTTCCTAACTAGAGTTATGCTAAGGGAAGACTCAAACCAACCTTTCTGGAAGGAGAAATTCCTTGCAGGACTCCCAACCCTTTTAGGAGAGAAGGTTAGAAACAAAATCAAAGAAGTCTATGGGGTAAACCAAATCCCATATAACCATTTAACCTATGGGAATTGGTTAGCTTCACTCAAAAAGAAGGTTTGAAAATCTGTCAAGATTTGAAACTCCAAAAACATCTAAAATGGGAAATGAAAAGAACTAAACAAGAATTAGGATCTTTTTGTAAACAATTTGAAATACCTATGACCAATATTTCAAAAGACTGTGGAGGATCTTGTTCAAAACCATATAGAAAACCCCACACCAAAACAAGAAGGCTAGAATTCTATAACAAATCTAGACCCCAAAATTCTTACAACCAAAGAAAACCAAATTTTTACAAGAAAAAACCTTTTCAAAAGAAGTCCGAACCTCAAACGTCAAAACAAATAACTTGTTACAAGTGTGGCCAAACAGGACACATTTCAAGATATTGCAAAAGAAACAAAAAGCTCCATGAATTAAAAATCGATGAAGAAACAATTCAAAAAATAGAGGCAATACTTTTAGAAACCTCTGAAGAAGAAACTGCCACAGATTCTGAAATGGGTTCTTCAGAAAATAATAAACCCTTACAGTTTGACGAACTAGGAGCCTCTGACTCTCCTAGTGATTCAGAAGCAAGTACAAAATCCATTAATGTTTTAACAAAGGATCAAGAACTAATTCTTGATATTGTAAAACAGGTAGAAGATACAAAACTTCAAAAAGAAATAATAGGAAAACTTTTAAATACTTTTGAATCAAAACAAGGCCAACCTCCTACATCCTCATCAAAACTACTCCCTAAGACCACTTATGACCTAACAAATATCTTAGGAAAGAGAGAAAAGTCACAAGCACATGTCACAATTCAATCTCTTCAAGAAGAGATTAAAATCGTAAAACAAGAGTTAAAAACTCTTAAACAAAAACAAGAAATTGATTCAAACATTCTTCAAAATCTTCTTTCTCAGGTACAAAATCAAACCTCTGACCATGAACAAGATGAAGAAGAAAGAGAAAATGAAGAATATTCTAACAAAATTGAAAACTTAGAAGAAATCCCAGAAGATTTCTTGTTTGTTTTAAGAACGATAACAACAAGAAAATATTTGATAAAAATTAACTTAGTCTTTTCCGAAGACTTCAAATTTGAAACAATCGCACTTTTTGATACTGGAGCAGATTTAAATTGCTTAAAAAGTAGCATTGTACCAAATAGATTTCTACAAAAATCTAATGAAAAACTTGTTGCGGCTAATAACTCCAACATGATTATAAAAAGTAAAACTGAAGCTTCCATTAAAAATGGTAATGTTTCAATCAAAACTCCTTTCGTCTTGTTGGAAAATATTACTCATACTGTTATTTTAGGGACTCCTTTCATTAATATGATAACTCCCTACTCGGTCAACTACGACAGTATTTCTTGCAAAACAAAAGAAGCAAAAATTATTTTCCCTTTTATTGAAAAACCCAGAACAAAGAATTTAAATCTTTTAAAAGCTTGTTCTGTTTACAAATCTGAATTAAATTGTTTGATTCAAGGAAAAGAAAAACACTTATATTTCTTAAAACAAGATGTTTCTTTTCTCAAAATTGAACAACGATTACAAAATAAGTTCGTAAAACAGCAAATTGCAGATCTCCAAAAGAAGATTGAAAATGAAATTTGTTCGGATTTACCAAATGCTTTTTGGAATAGAAAACAACATATGGTAGACCTACCATATGAGAATGGCTTTTCCGATAGACAAATCCCAACTAAAGCTAGACCTATTCAAATGAACTACGATCTTGAAAAACATTGCAAAGCAGAAATCCAGGATCTTGAACAAAAAGGTCTAATTACAAAATCTAGGTCACCCTGGAGTTGTGCAGCTTTCTACGTAAATAAAAATTCTGTAATAGAAAAAAGATGAGGTCTATGTAAAAATTCTGAAATAAAAATTCTTGAGGAGTTGGGCCATGATTTCAAAATATTCTTCTTCGGATTTTGCCGCTGCTAGTTGAGTTTGGGCAAAAGACTTTTGGGCCAAGAATGTAGTTACCATCTGGTCTGGTTTCTTCATTCCTTGTTTTTGGAGCCATGTTGATACTGCTTGCTTTTTGAGACTTTGAGGAATAGAGAATTTTGTCCACCATCTGACTTTGAATTTTCTGACAAGGATGGTTTGGGTCTCTTTTAAGTTGATGTCAAAATACCATGCTAGAACCCATGGTAGAAAGAATTTTGTAGAGAATAGCATTAGGGGGTGAAAAATGCGTTCTCTGTCGGTTGGTTTGTAATTTGTTTTGTACAATTGGAAGCTTTCTTGGACTTCCGGTTTTAAGATGTCTGGAATAGAACCAAAGAACTTCCACCAATGAGCAAACCATTGAGGAATTTTAGAACGTTCCATAGTAAGGTTAAAGAAAAATAGCCAACTGTGGCTAAATTTTTGGTTTTGGATGAGAAAGGTGTTATACCAGGCTTGTTGATAATCCCAATAATTAAAGGTTCTACAATGGTTTATTGAATTTTTGAAATCAAGTGGGAATTGTTTTAGTGTGTGTAAGTTTGGTCCCCATTCTGATGGTGGGATGATTTTGTGGATTTTTGCAGTTGAATAAGCAACTGGACCTTCTTTTGGGTTGTCTTGAATGGTTACAAAACCTGTACATTCAAGAATAGATTTATAATAAGGCTGGGATTTTGATAAATCATATGGTTTAAAAAACCAACCTTCTGGGAAAATCTTTGAGATGACGGATTGAGGATTTCTATTATAAAAATGATCCTCAATTGTCCAAATGTTTTGGTAATCGGTTTTGACAAAATATTCAGATTTTTGTTTGAACAAAGTATTTTCAGAATCATTTAAAATAATTTTTGAGGTTTCTCCTTGAGAGAGTTTTGAAATTATTTTACAGGATGGTTCCTCCTATAAGGTTTTTGAAATAATTTTCTAAGAAGGGTTTTTTGAAGATTCTCCCTTCTCTTGTCCCGCAAACAAAGGTAATTGAATCTGGAGGGATTCAATTTCTTGTTGTAGTTTGTGAAGTTTTGCAATTTTTTGTAGCTGTAGATTTTCTTCAAGTGAGTTTTTGATTTCTTGGAAATTGTCAGGACCAATTGTTGCTTGGCTGGCAAGCCATTTTTGTAATTGGTTTTGACCATCATTTTCTTCAACAGCTTCTTTCCAAGACCGTATTGGTTTGGCAGAAGAGATTGGTTTTGGAGTTTCTTGAGGTTTGTCCTGTTGGACCTCGATTTTTTTGGATTTTCTCGGCATCACTCAAGTCCTGTTTTGGAGAAATTCTCTAGTTAGAAAATCTGGAATTGAGTTTTGGTCTCCTTTTATAAATTCAATTTCAAAATCAAAAATGCTAAGAATTGCTTGCCATCTGGCAAAAATTTGTTTTGATGCAATGTTTTGAACATCTTTTTGTAAAACTTCTTTTGCAAATTTGCAATCAATTCGAAGTAAAAATTTTTGGTTGAGTAAATCACTTTGAAATTTTGTAATACACATGACAATTGAAAGAATTTCCTTTTTAATAGTAGAGTAATTCTTTTGGCAATCATTCCAATGTGCAGAAGTAAACTGTACAATGCATTCTTTGTTATCAGTTTTTTGCTTAAGGATACCCCCATATCCTATGTCAGAAGCATCTGTTTCAACAATTTTTTGGGCTGATGGGTCAGCCAGATGTAGGCAAGGTAATTCCTTGACTTGCTTTTTGATAATTTGAACTATCTTTGTATGTTACATAGACTAGT
Source organism: Cicer judaicum (assembly GCA_037974835.1). Classification (NCBI taxonomy): domain Eukaryota; kingdom Viridiplantae; phylum Streptophyta; class Magnoliopsida; order Fabales; family Fabaceae; genus Cicer; species Cicer judaicum. Next base: position 9,243,111 of record JBBPBS010001143.1, on the reverse strand, counting down.
TACATAGACATCATCTTTTTTAATTTTTGAGATTTGCCAATTGTTTATAGATTTTTGGAAGTCTTCAATAGTGATTTCTTCACTATTGATGGGTTCTTTTTTTTCTGGAAAGTTTTGGGTAGACGGATTTGAGAAAGAAGAAGCTCTACAAAAGAGATTATCCATATTTATAATTTTGATCTTTTATTTTGAAGAAACTTCCAAGGATTAACTGCCCTTAAACGCCTGTTCGTCGGCTTGACACGGGACTTACAACCCAGAAACTATTATTCCTCAAGAGAAACTATTATGTGTTACAAGTTTTTATTTTACCGACGTCTTTTATAGGTAAAATAACATTTTGTTTTAAGTTTTTTAGCTTTTATGAGTATCTCTGGTAGAAAGAAAGATATTTATGATATTGAAAATCTCAAAATAATATATTTTGTACTTTACTAAAATCTAATAAGCAGATAAAATAAAACAACTTAAAAAGGTTTTACAAAAGTTTTGAACGTCACTGACATACTATTCAAGGTAACTTCTCAAAAAGTCTAGGATTTCTATTGGAAATGTGTGTTCAGTTGATAAGTTTTATAAAATACAATTATAATTATTGAAAATAACAATGTTTAATTTTATTATATTTATAATAAGATGTATAATTAATTGCTATTGAGTTCAAAACAAAATTAATAGTTATATGACAATGTAACTCCAAAGAATGGACCTATTCTTTGTGCTTATATTCACATACACAACATACTTCATAATAAAAAGGTTTGCATAAAATTTAACATCGTTGATCCAATCAAACACGTTAAATTAAGACAAACGGTATAAATTGTATTAAAACAATAAGATTATTAGTTAACTCTCGTATCATCATAGCGAATAAAATTAACACAAACGATATAAATTGTATTAAAATAATAAAATTATTAGTTAACTCTCGTATCACCAATCATAGCGGATATAATAAGAAAATCCAAAGTTAATCACGTCTTGGCATATTAAGTAAGACTGTGCATGATTGAATATTTTTTTTAAAACAGTTATATATCCAATTATAAAATTAGTTACAGTTAAATAACAGGTTTTAAAAAAATTCAATTTTAAAATCAAATTTTATTTATTTTTTGATAAAAAAATAATTTATAATTTATTTAATTCGAAAAATAATTCTCTTATAATTTTTTTAAGAAAAAAAATCAATTTAAAATTTTTCGGGAAAAAAAATTTTAATTTTTGTTTGATATATTTTTAAAAAAATTTCAAAATCACCAAAATGTTGGAATCTATAAATCCTTCCTTAAAGTCCAAAAAAAATAATTAAATAATAAGTCGGTTTTAAAAAAATTGACTTAATATTTGAGAACAAGTTACCTAATATGGACAAGAAAGAATCTATTGAGAAATAGTGTTTATTGATGACTCGCATTCGCGGTATGTTTGACCCTTTGACAAGATGCTTCGATCGTTAATGTTTTGGGAATGATTTTTAGCCACTATGCTCTCTTAACAACTAAGTATAATGAGAGTATTCTATTCTCATGGATTTGGCTTTGCTTATATTGGTAAACCTATCAAAGGTGTGTATTAAGGCCATTCCGTACCAAGAACTGCATACTATTTGTATTCCATTGCTCGACGTCCTTCGCAATACAGGTTGATGTAGGTCTTCAAACCCTACCAAAATTGATGACTAATTGTTCCCTTTAATCGCAAAAATATGCTTGAGAAGTTCAACTTAAACCTCTTACATAGGGAAGATCCATCACTAATAATCTTTACAATACGAATACTAATAAAAATAAATTATATGTTTAAGCCTGCAAAAATAATAATGAAATTCAATCATAAGTACACTACTCCAAAATATGATTTTAATAGAAAATGACAAAAATATGTGCCAATTTGACTAGATTTTCTATTCACATAACCATTGCAAGCTTTGATGTTAGTAGTATGTTATGGATGGAACCAAAACCTATGTACACTTCTCGTTCAAAATATAGAAAAGATGGTGCCATACATATTTGAAGTCTATCATCAAAATTCAATGCCACTGTTTATCTGAACAGAGAAAGAAGGATGCCCGACACCGCAGAGAGGAGTATCAACTCGTAGAACAAGACCTGAGTTCCCGACATTTCCATTCCATTTTGATCTACCAATCTGAACACCATAAAAGTGACACAAGAAATTATTGTGTTAAAAAAAAAAAGCATAATAACAGTATTATTAAAGCATGGAATAATTGATATGGATGAGAATACTCGTCACACCTATTATGTGGGTTTATGAACATCCAAAATAAGTTTCAAGAACAAATTATGTGAAAAAACAACTTACAGATACTGAAGCGAATGCGGAAGGATATGTTGTCAAAGCACATCCACAAATTAGACTAAGTTGTTCTTTGACCGAATGAATGAGTTCAGCCCGCAACCCTGGATTGTTTCCACCAAATGTAGAGCACACACTGACCATATATAGAACACCATAATGATCAAGGTGGGTGAAAAAAATATACAAGTTTGCAAACAGATCAGAGACAATGGTGAAGCGAATCAAAAGATCAATATAGCATGATTCAACAATTGGATTGCTAAAATTTCCATTATGCACAACGTTATAAGATATGTCAACGTGCTAAGTTTGACACCTGGTGTCAACAGATCCTATATAAAGATCGTAAATTTTACCTGCATTGAACGGTTGGCCTCACGATGAGACCAGATCTCTTCCAGGCCAAGGCTTGAGAAAGACCAAAGGAAACTGATTTATCGGGCCATTGTACCATTGGTGTGATTCTCGTTCCCCACTTGTTCTAAGAAGACATAAGTGGAAGATATCGGTTAAAATACACGAGAAAATCAGTTCAAGATCACTAAAAATCCTACACCTGCCTAAATTATTGTAAACTTCAACCATCATTTTTGTTATCTACTTCGGCAACTTGGATTCTAACCTTGCATGAATAGCTGAATCTCATTTCGCCGGGATATTGACCTTGAGCTTGAAGAAGACCTCCGAAAAGAGGAAGGAAAGCACTGGTACTTAAGCCCTCGCCAGATACGTAGGTTAGTTGCCCATTAGGAAATTGAAGATCCACAAATGACTGCGTCCAAAGAGAGAAAACGAAGACAATCATAAGAAATTTATTTCGGGACAATCAAACTAATAGATTAATCATCATTCATACAGGTCTATCTAAACATTAGATTCAAGAAAGATAGAGAACATTTTCTGAATAATAGAATATATTTATTTCTGTACGGTGTGTAATGATGTATTTATGTGTAATAAAATTCAAAGTGTCAACTACTATTTATATGAATATTAAATCTTTAACTCTAAATGAATATGGAAACAATATGAAAGCTACTCCAAATGATATTGAGATGCTTTATAGATACTGTAACACCTCATTGGGGATTAAGCTTGTTATGATGAAGCATGTAAAATGAAAAATAAAAATATAACATACTCCCTCCGTCTCATATTATGTGTCTCGTTTAGAATATGCACACTTCTTAAGAAAATGGTTGAGTGTGTTCTTTAATATCTATTAAAAAATGAGTTTCATTTACTAAAATCCCCTAATTAAATTAATACTTAGTAGTTAGTGCAGTTAGATAGATTGAAATACAATATAAAAGGGTAATTAACGGAAAAAATTAATCAATGCTTCATTGTTAATATAAAGAAATAAGTAATTTGAGACAAGTAAATATTTTAAATGAAACATATAATATGAGACGGAGTTAGTAGATGCTCAACAAGACAGCATCTTGACAGATTTACTGTTATTGATCAAATTAACCACCTTTCTTAATATCCTTACATTAGATAATGGAGACTTACATTAAGGGACAGAGATAGTGGCAATAAAACACAAGCATGATAGTTTCAACAGTATGTGTTAGAATAAGATAAATGTAGTCCTTAATAAAATTGGATAAAAAAATCAAATAAATCATATATAAGAGCAACCAAAGCACTTAGATAAGTCATATCGCACTGCATAAAAAATCAACAAAAATTAGAACAATGCATATCTACTTACACAAGCTACGGGATTCAAGCAAATCATGGACATCAACAGCCACCTTCTGTGTTTCGACCACACTGCTGGACAAAGAGAATGCATTCCATTCTAAAAAAAATAGCATGTAAGAATAAAATATATAAGGGGGAAGTGCTACATTGACAACACAACATCTATATACATTACTACAAAACAATTTTAACAGACATGTATTTTCCCCTTTCCCGTGTATTTACCAACTTTATAGTGAAAATACACTTTAGCCATCTGAATTTCGTGTTTACCTTTCTGTCGTAGCCATACCATAGCAAATGTTGCTTTGATAAATGAACAGGCAGAAGGAGAGTCGAATCACGGATAAAGAGAAGAGGTCCAAGCTGGACCAGGAAAAGAGACGAGTTTTCATTTCCAGATGTAGAACCACCACGTGATGCCTCTACTCTCCACAAATCTCCCCTTGCAACTATAGAACCTTCCACTTCTTGAGTTCTACTATCGTAAGTTGATGTAACATTTATAACTCCCTGTACACGACAAAATTTAACTAGTAAATGAAATTGAAAGATAAACAAAAGATGCAAGAGAGAGGGGGGAGGGGGGGAATATGGCAATACAAAATACAGATTCCAGAGCTTGCACATCTTCAATGCATATATTTCATAATAAACGTTGAATATAATAAATCATTCCTAACTAAAATTTGAAATCTAGTTGGGTATATAAAATTAAATTGTTGGACAGACATCTAACACAAAGGATTCAATCACACGTCTCTACTCCACAAAATATATCAATTTTCATGTCTCTATTAAAGCGAACAAAAAGATCAATACTAACTAACAATGTACTCGATTGTTACCAGGATCAATGTCAAATACATAACAACTACATTGCAAAACTGTGCAATTTAACAATCCTTTGTTACTTCCTCTCACATAAACAAAAAGGCATCACACACACACACTTGAGGATAGCCGCACCACCGCCATGACATTTACCACCAAAAATCTTACCAACAAAGGCATAATGATTCATTGCATACGTTCGTAGTTTAGACAAATAACCATGTCTTTATCAAAACATCCACTAAATTTTGCACAAAAATAAGATTCAAGAAAGAAAAACTGTCTCTAAACACAACACCCTAATTCATAGCAAACCATAATATCCATCCAATTAATTCAACAACCTCCCCCATTTCACACAACAATTGTTATTTATCCATAATAAAATAACTAACCAGCTGCTCCTAATAATTTTCACATCAAACAATATATGAAAAAATTAACAAACACTCACAAACATATCATAATGAACAACATAGTATGCAAAACAACACGAAAACAAAAATCAGTTTTTTTTACCTGTCTCCTACCCAAATGACCAGCAGAACCAAGATTAAACCCACCAACCTCTTCATCAACAGATCCACTAACACTTTCAGAAAAGCCATGATTTTTCAATCTCTCAGTAAGTGACCCTAAACCCAAATCCTCATTCACAACAACACCAACTAAACCACTCCTCTTTCTACTCTTACCACTCCCACCACCAACCCTAACCGAATCTTCCACCTGTTTAAACGGCACCGGCAACGGCAACGACCGGAAAAACTGCTGAACCATTCCATTCAAACTAGCACCAAAATCCATCCCAGCCTGACCGATCCGATTACCGATATCAAAAATCGCCGAAACACCATAATCATCCACAGGCAACCCAAAATCCCTCTTCCCAAAACTCTGAGTTGAAAATTCCAGATCGAAAAGCTTTGATTTTGGAGGATTTGGCCAAACAAATTGAGGAGGGTTCATGTGTGTATGGATCAAATCAGTGAAACCCTGGGCAAGTCGGTCAGCTAAATCCTGACCGTGACGCTGCACCTCTTCCCATGCTTCAAAAGATCTTTCAGCACTCATCTTTTTTTCTGCTCTGTTTCTTTTTCAACAAATTACAAACTTTCCATGTGATTGGAACACCCAATTAATCAAATAGTAAAACCCAGAAAGGGTTTCTGAAATTTAGTAAAAAAAAAAAAAAGAATAGTCAAAAACTGAATCTAGAAATCGAAGAGTCAAAGAGTGAATCTACGAATGAAAGTTATAAAGATATAATCTTTGTTATTTTGAAGGTGAGATGGAAGGTTGCGGTGAAGATAAGTGAAGAAGGGAAGTTAGGGTGGTGAGGTTGAAGAAAATAAATGGGGAGACGTAGATTGAAAAAGGGAGTGTCGGAGTGAGTGCGCGGGATGCGTATTGCGCACCCTTAGTTTTGCTTTGTGACACGTAGCGTGTGTTGTGGATGAGGAGTGGAGGGAGGGTTGAGATTTGATTATGGGTTATTTATGCCAATAAGAATGCATGAACTTTTCCACACGTTACTTTGGACCATACCACGAATGGGTTATGAATCCCTTGATTTTTTTTCAAGAGTTATGTACTATCCATTTTTTATTATCCATATTTAATAACAATCATTATGTTTCAGGAGGTTTTCCGGTCAAAAATAAATCATCCAGAATCTTTTAATTTTAGATAATATTATGATTTTATTGCCTTTTAAAAAAGACAATTAAATATGCAATTAGTCTTTCTAAAATATAATAAATTTATTTTTAACTCTTATAAAATAAAATATTTATATTAAATTCATGTAAGATGCTTTCGTTCTAATCTTAATTTTTCAAGTAGTTAAATTGTTTAAGATTTTACTTAAACAATTAATCACTACAAAATGCAAGATTACAAAAAATTCATGTTGATCCTGTCTACTTCTATAGATTAGTTTACTATCACTGTTAGTTATTTGATTTCTTATATTTTTTATGAATTAATGACATATTTAAACTTGATATAATTAACTGATCAATCGTAAAAAACTAACACCACACAATATAAAGAATTCAAATGATATCATTTATTTTTTTTTTAGAAATTTAAATATTTTTTATTTTATTTTAAGAGGGTAAGATATTTTCTTTTTCATTTTAGAGGAACTAAAATAAATATTTT
>JBBPBS010001143.1:9221364-9235815 GCA_037974835.1 Cicer judaicum | reverse complement strand
AATTATAATTATTAGATTACTAAAACTGTTTGATTTTAACTAAAATTATTTTTAAATCATGCATGAATAATTGATTGTCAAAAACTTATTATACTTACCGTGTATGAAAATAAGTTATTAATTTTTCATTAAAAAATATTCTACAAAAATTAATATCTTAATATTATAATTGTTCCATTCTATGTTATATTAAGGATAGTTTAACCTTTTTGGACTTTAAAATTTATATCTCATTATTGCATTTTTATCATTCTATTGAAACATCAGATTGATTTTTCTTTATTCTCCTATTTCTTTCACCGTGACTATCTATTGGAAAGATCGCATCAAAGATTTTGGTTGAATTTTGAGATCTAATGTAAAATGATCTATAGCTTTTATGGACGACCTAGTTTGTATTGCAATTTGGTTTATCTCATTTTCCATTACTGATACAAATTTGGCTCCTTATTTTGAGTGTTTTGGATTTTTGTTTGTTATTTTTATACAACACAATCGATAATGTTGGTTTCGATATCAGTCTTGTCTTCTATTAAACATTATCCCTTTTATTTTCAATATTTTGGTGATTGTTTGTATGACTAGAGATAAGGATTATTTTTCAATAAAAAATTAATAAAAAAAACCACTTTATAAGAAAATAGTGTTCCTTAATTTAAAAAAATAATAAATATCTAGTGCAAAGCCGTCTTCATTGGTGTAACTAAAGAAATAAATGAATGAAATAATTACAAATAACATCAGTAAAACAAAGAAATACAAATTATAGAAGAACAAAATTTGAAAAATAGTACAATATTTTATTTATATTACAAAAATACTTACAATTTGGGACAGATTTTTAATACTCTAAATAACATTTTCCAATACAATCTCTAATTAGAAGACAATTCCGACAAGTAGTCCACAATTTTGGGGCAAACCTCCATTCGTCGAACCAATTAAGTTCCACTCAAACTGGTCTTCTACTATTTGTTGTTCTTGAACTAAACTAAGCTAATACCAATGCACTACATGTTTATGATAAGTTGAGCACCAATTTATTTACACCCCAAGTCAAACTAGCATTCAAAAAACACGCATAGATGAAACATAGGATGAATGAGTTTAATTTGTATCTACTATGGTTGGTTGTAAATTTTGTTTACATAATTAGCTAATCATAATTAATTATATGAGTTGATTTTATACTAGGGGAAATGCAAACTTAAAAAATACATAATTTTTTGAAACTTGTATAATTAATATTTGGAAATTTTGAAAAATAATTTTTTATATAAAATTATTCTTTTAATTCCTTTTTTGAGTATCTTTAGAATATTTAAATAATAAAAATTAAATATTATTAATAATTTAACCGTTGTAATTAAATAATAATATAAAATTATTACAAATAAATTAAATTCACAATGAAAAAAATATAGATCAAAATAAATTCATGTGTTATTCTTTGGAGTTCGGTTCGTACATAAATGTTGCAAGCAACCGAACTCCAAAGAATAACAGAATTTATTTTGATCTAGATTTTTTTCTACAAATTGTGATATTAGAATAACTCGCAAACATGTTGACTTGGTAATGGACATGTAAATGTATATTTATCTTACTCATCAAAGAGTAAAATAGTACCCTAAAAAAAATTAAAATATTTTTAAAAATTAAAATAAACTACAAAAATATTTATTTATTTGTGTAACTTCGTAACTTCATGTTTTTATAATTTATTTTTGAAAATATTTTTGTTATGTTTTAAATATATTATTTTAATATTTAATGAAGTGGATAAATATAATTTTTTTTATATTTTATTATGTCAATACGTTTTATGATATGTCATTTAAAACATATTAGATTGTTAACAATAAATAATACTAAGAACGAAATTGTAGTAAGATAATTGAAAGGGTTTAAAAATTTGACTTTAAAAAATGGAACTATTTTCCAACAAGGATAAATAAAATAGAGGAAAAAAATGCAATGAAATCATTAAAATTTCTTAGATTGCAATATTCGACTAGCAAAATGGATTATTCTATCAAATTTCCACAAGGGATTTTGGCGAGTGAGTAAGGTAATAGTATGCAATATGCTCTAAAAGTCATTAGTTCTTTCAGTGGCAAACCAAGCCAATCCACAAAGTATATTAATGAGTCCGATAACAAGACTTACATTGATTAAATTAATGGATTGCAACTAAACATGTATATTACTTGACCACTAACCAAATGTAAAGAAAAAATTACAAAAGAAAAACAAGAAAAAATATAAAAAGATAACAGTTTCTTCCACTCACCACCAAAACCAACACAAATTAATGTTCATGTAGTTACTGATATTCCTAATTATGAATACTTCACCTGCCAAAAAAATAACATATCAAAAAGGTTGAATAGAAACATTAAACAAAACAAAAAAAACTGATTCAAATTTGAATATATCATATAGTATGATAATGCAAAGTTACCTTGTCTTTGAGTTACCAAGTGTGAGTTCAAGATCATCTGCTACAAATTCTTCATGGATTCTTTCTCCTTCCCAAGGCTTAACAATCCCAAATGTGTTGCATCCAAATGCAAATTCATCCGAGATAGCGGCTTCAGACATCGGAATGTCAGCATTGTGATCAGAGCCGGCTGCAATAGCCGGAGAACATGTTCCACTCGGTCCAGGCGTCCACATGCGTGAACCGCTTCCTGAAAATCCATCTTCTTTGAATGCAAATGGATTTGGAGAGACAAGATTGAATGTTGGGGAAGTTGGACTAGTATGAGGAAGTTTGATCCCAGCAAACCATTCAGGATCGACTATCTGACGCCCAGGACTTGGTGGACCGGACGAAGGCAGAAAAGAATAATGTTGTCCGGTCCACCCTGGCCGTGCAGATCGATCATCCCAATCAGAATTCAACCGCGGTGTTCTAGCGGTCGGAGAGCTTAGGGGAGGTGTGACAGGAGCACTGATGGAGCCGCTGTGAAGGTAAGGATGGGGAAGTTTCGGAGACGAAGCAGTGGAGAGGTTTTTGAGCCATGGAATGAGGGAATTACCGTCGGCATTGTGATTTGTAGTGTAAGGGGATGAAGATGGACTTGGAAAGGAAGATGAAACAGGGCTTGGATTGTAGGAAGCACAAGGACTTTGATGGTAAGATGAACAAGGGCTTGCAGCTGATGATCCACCAACTATATCCATGTGCTCTAAAGGCTTGCATCCCTGTTTGTGTTCAAAATATTTCTATCAATTTAAGGTATTGTTTGGATAAACAACTTAGTTAAGCAGTTATAGCATAAACACTTATTAGATATCACGTAAGTGTTTATGTATAAACTAGTTCTAAATAAAATTAAACTGTTTTCATTTAAACTACAATATATTTTCATAAACTATCTTAGAGAATTTATGAAAATAAGTTGTTTCCATAAGTGATACCAAACAGTCTCACAAATGAAGTGTTTATGTTACTGGATAAAATCAAGTAGAACAATTCAAATAATCTCATAAGTGCTTTAGTGCTTGTTGAGAAGTTTGGAACTAAATAACTATACTGTCAAATCTAACCATAGCCCTTTGAAACACCTTATATACAATTGAAACAGAACTCGATGATAAACAAAAATATGTGATAGCACTTAGCACAATTCAATCTATTTCAATATGAAACACAATAATTTTCATTAAAATCAACAGAAATACAAGATTAAGTAAGAGTCACAAGCTATTGCACCAAATATGACTGATGACATAATTAATCGTGTAGCTAATTGGCTGATTGTAGTTTTGTGAAAGAAAAAAAATGGTTATTTAAATATTTGGAAAATGAGAAGATTAAAACCAAAGGCATGAGAATGGAGTAGGATACAATATCAACATGATTATGCTTTTTCATTTTTTGTTTGTTAGCAGAGAAGAGATATAATTGCTGTCAACTAATTTTCATGTCCTAGGAGTGGCAAAAATTTGAAGTAGTGAATAAATTATTAAGTCACACATAATTAGTAATGATATACTAAAAGTGTAATATGTATTGGACATAAAAATTAAACTCCATAACTAATACTACTTTGTACTAAAATTTTGTTACTAAAAAACTTTTTCAAAAATCTTAGGCTATGTACATCTTAACCACTAGAGAAATAAAACTAATTATTAATTAACATTTGATTCTAATTATTATAAGCGTGCATTCAAATATGTCATTTTCATTTGGAATGAAATGAATTAAAAACAGTAACTTTACTGAGCACCTTCACAAAAGAAAGATCAATCATTAGGCAAAAGTCTCTACATAATGGAATCCTATGTGGCCACCATGTCTCAAAATGTCAAAAAGCTTATGCTACATACCAACAAACACAACTCATGCACCAACCATGAAATGAAAAACACTTGAGTTGGCAACTTTACCCTCTTCATTTTCAAAATTACCAGGTTTCATATGATTTTAATTAATAAACAAAGGCACCCAAAAAATATATGGTTTCTCATGTGACTAAAGAACTTAACATTAAACAAAAAAAAAAAGTAAAATTGAGAGTAATGAACATATTATGTAAATAAATTTCACTAAATAGTTGCAATTACGCTACAAACTTTTTAAATTTCTAACCGCAAATGTAGTTGCAGAGCACATACAATGCGACTACAAATAATTCTAAAAACTATAAAACATTTATTCACAAGAACTATTATCGCAACCGCTATTTAAAATCTTTACAAAAAAAATGAAAAAATGCATAGGAATGTTAATTACCTTACGATAAGTGGTTCCATCGGGTTCAACGGTCCAACCAGCTTCATTACAAAGAGCTTTAAGAACTTCATTATTATCACAGTGTTTAGGTAACCTGAAATTACCATACATTCTCAAACCAGAGAAGATTTTAGCAGCAATGGCTCTTCTTCTTCTCTCTCTCTTCTTGTTGTTCTCTCTCTCTTTCCATGTCGGTAGCCTCGTTCCCAACGTCATACAAAGGAAAAGGATTGAAGTTTGAAGGAGATTTGAGTGTGGTGAATGGGTTTGGAGTATGAGAGTGGAAAAATGGGAGAAGAAAAAGTGAATGCATAAGAATGAAGGAAAAGGGAAAAGAAAAAGTGAAGGGAAGCGTGGATTTTGGGTGGAGTACTTACTTGATTAGCCAAATTTGCGGATCCAAATTCATCATTGTAATGTTTAGATTTTGGAGAGACTATTGCTTTTAATGTTAATCTCGCTATTCAAATTTATTTAATCACACAACTTTAATAGATATATGGATATTTAATTATGAGATTACAAACATAGAGAATGTTATAATGTGGATAAATTTCTTAAAAGATTAATGATAGAAATATAAATTAATAGTTTTTTTTTTAAATTTATAATTAAGACAACGATTTAATTGACAAATATAATATTCGTCACCATCGAATTAATTAGGTCATACATCATTTATTTATTTATTTTTATGATTTTAAAATATATTTATATATGAGAGTTGTCTAATGATTAGTATTATAACTATCTATTAAAGTATTTTACCAATACTTCTGTAGTATCAAATGATAATTTTCTTACTGAATCAAATAACAAAGTTAAAAAAATGATATATTTTTCAAGTAAGAATATCTTTTTAAAAGGATATCTTATGAGCTCTGATAAAAGTGAGGTAATAATAACCAAAGTAGTCCTAACATTTTTGGTTCTTTTTCTTTTATATGAAACTTTTTAATTGGTTCTAGGCTTCAATAGCTGATCACAAAAGCATAAAAGTGTGGAACATGATATTTAGGCCCTTTTTCTTTTTGCCATCGACCATGGTCATGTGGGTTTATTGATGAAAGTTCAGGAACTGTGTGTTCAATTAATGCAACATTTTTTCCTGGAATGTAAGGAATTCAATTATATAAGAAGAACTTTTAATGTATACTTCTCTTTCCATTATTATAAGAAAAAAAACTCTTTTAATATATTCAATATTATTAGATGGTGTAATATCACATATATGTAATTTGATCATCTCTTTTTGTTATACTCCATATCTTTAAAAGTATTAGTATAAATATTTGACAATTATATATTGATTTATTATATAGTGAAATCAATAAAAAAAAAAAGAACTAGATAATAAATGGTGTATTGTTAATTTGGAATTTTTGGTTAGTAAAAGACACAAAAAAGTGATAAAAAAAATAAAAGTTTGGACAAGAAAGCGAATAAATGGATGAGGTTATGAGGTTGTTTGACCTTTACACCCTTATTATTTTGAAAGAATGGTAATTTAATATACAAACTTTACACATGATAAAATTAGAAAATTAGTTAAGAGATGTGTTAATAGTGTAAACTTTCTCATGCAATTGTCAATTGTGAGTGCAAAAGAGGCACAACAACACTGCCACAAAATGAATCCTTTCACAACTTGGCCCAAGTTCTTTTCATATATGTCCTCTCTCCTACCAACCAAAGTAACTTTAATTAGTGTTAGGAGAGGAACATCCAGGGCCTACAGCACAGATAAGACACAATTTTCACTGGCCAACAAATGCAAAAATAAAAAAGATACTATATGCAAGGAAATTTGCAAAATAATAATTAAAAAGAACCGAAAAGGAAAAAGTATCCGGCTTCTGAGTAATGGTAAAGTAAGGTGTTGAGTATTCTCACGTATTCGTTGGTAAAGACCAAACAATTGATAAAAATAAAGGTTTTCTCAAAAAAAAAAAAAAAAAAAGACTCATTTCATTACCAACGGTTGCATTCAATAGTATGATAAAAGAAAAGGTTCATTCCATGTTTGAGTTAACAAATAATATGATAACTTTTTTCTTATTAAAATGCAATTATTTTTTCAAATGCCAATAATAATAATTTTTAAGGTGTTTTAGAATCTGAAACTGTTTTAGAATCAACCTCAGACTTCTTAAATAAATTCTGGAATTACTAAAATTGATTTTGAATTAATTGATTTTAGTTAAAAGTAATTTAAATATAAAATGATTTATATTTAGGTATATTTAAGTAATTGAGTTCAATAATAAATGTTAATGTAAAAATTATGTTTGGACTCAAAATTTACAAATCTTATTTTCAAGACGGAATCAATTCTACTCGACAACATCCAAACATACCAAAATTAATGTTACAACTCCAAAATTATTTTAGTCCCTCCTAAATTAAAATTAAACATGCATTTCAAAGTTCAAACGTAAGTGTACCTTTGTTATCAATTTTGGAGAAATGAAAATTGATTCTAGAGGTCTACAATTTATTTATATATGTTTGGATGTTTTCATGTAGAATTAATTTATTTTTTTATATTCAATTCACTTTTAGCGCTTGTTTGGTTATTCGATGACTAAATTGATTTTGAAAGAATTAATTTTGTAAAATTAATTTTAGTTAAAAATAAGTTGAATGTAAAGTAATTTATGTTTGAATATCATCACGCTAAAGTGAGTTGAACAATAAATCTTAATATAAAATTCATATTTGAACTCAAAAGCTACAAATCGCAACTTCAAACTAGAATCGATTTTAGAGGTAGAATCAATTATGCTCAATAGCTTCCAAACAAGTTAGAATCATAATATACCTCCAAAATTGACTTTTTCTCATCTAAAAGTGCAACTAAACATACACTTAGTCATAATCAATTTTACAAAATCAAATTATTTAAAATCAACCCTAACATCACATAACTAAACACGTACTAAATGGATTTTAAAACTAAATCCAATTTTTAAAATCAGTTTATAAAAAAACCAGTTTGAATAAAAATTGGTTTTTGAAACCATTTTAGTCCTAAACCAATTTGAAAATGGAAAGAAAACTGGTTTTTTTTTTCCAAAGAAGGCTAAAGCTCTTCAGAGATATTAAATGATTAGACTCCACTACATTACAATTGAAAGTGTTAAAAGGGATCCAATTAGTCCCTGTAAGAGTCAAAAGATATTTAATATACTAAAGCAAACAAAGAACTATCCCACTAAACTTACAATTTTCAGTTTATGTCAATCAAAACTTTGGAGTCACTTTTCACAGTAAGGTAAAAGAAATCCTCCCCTAGTGTCATAACTAAACTAAAGTACAAATCTCACATTTTTTTCACATACAAAGCGTCACACTCGCTAATCATCTTGATGTACCCTTTTATCCACCTCCCAGCTGAGTTGCAAAAATGTCCTCCACATCTCAAAAGTTGTCCATTATTCTTGTAAGCGCCATCAGTGTTTTAAGCTTGATCCATTCATTTGGAAGTTTTTTACAACAAATGTAAGTTACTGAATTTTTTTGTTATGTGAATAGAATTTGTATGAATTTTGCTAAATCATATGTTGACCCAAAATTTGTATGAATACTATAAATCGGCTCAATTTAAAATCTCCATTATAAATAACTTGACCCAAATTTTAAAATTCAGAATCTTCATTAGGCACTTGTTAGTTAGTCTATCATTTTGTTATGAAAATTTAAATTAAAAGCAAAATTGGATCATATTTCCCTATGTTTCGTACTCATGGCTCTTGTTTTTTGTTCTTGTCATCATTGGAAATGACCTACGTACTTTCTACTCATACTCTCTTCAATCTTCATAATGAAATTTGAAAAGGAAAAAAAGTCATATAGGCCTTGCCATATCTACGTTCCTTTCACTCTATGAAAATGACACTCACACCAAAAAGAAAAAGGAAAAGGAAAAGCACTAATTATTGAACAAAGTGAATATGGTCTTATGCAGGCTATGTTCAATTGTGATTCATTGACTAGGAGTACAAGAGAAGGGTAAGTCTTTCAGGGAGCTTTTTAAGTGACAACGAGGAGGTTTGAAACATTGCATTATCATAATAATAGGACTAAGAAGATATCACTCACAGTTACACAATGACATTGTTAAGGCAAGTATTGAGCTGACTAGGACAAAAAATTCGTATCGGATCTCAAATATCAGGTCAAAGATATTCGAAAAACAGACACATCACAAGAGGACAGATCCAATCCAGTTTCAGAAAAATGATCAGTGAGAAGGTAGCAAGTACTGGCACATTGGTCCACCAGTGATCATTAAAAACTAGAACTTATTTTATTTAATTCCTTTTATTTCAGGAATCTAGGAAAAATTATAAAATTTGTCACCCATATCAGGTGAAATAAAATCAGAAAAACAAATTATGGAAAACTGGAAAAGCCATGTGGTAGACCTATTTGATCCGAATTTGCATTAAACTTCCTTGATAATGCAAGTACAATACAGTTGAATCTTGGCCTAAATTTTCTTTCAATATAAAAAACCAACCCAATCCATACAGGTATATTGATCTTTTCAAATAGTATTTAAGGGTTTAACAAGACGGACCAAATAAAAAGGTTGCAAAACCACCCCCACACCTAACTAAAGTTGTATATAACTTAAGAACAAATAAGACCTTATAGAAAATAAAAGAATAAAATAAAATAAAATGGATGAGCGAATGCTCGCTTTCATCACCTTAATACCCTCTAACCTTTCTACAGAAGAGAAAAAAAAGAGTCAAATTTCAAATTGAGGGGACCACTGACTATTCATTTATGCAGCACTTTTTTTTTCTTGATAGCTCATTTATGCAGCACTTTACCTGCAATTAAACAAATTCAGGTTACAATTTTATTCTGAAAGAATAAACAACCAAAATTCCAATATATCAAATATACAATATTTTATTTTTTTCTGATTTTTCGAATGTTTTCACAAGATACCTGGTTTTTGAGCTACCTAGAGTGAGCTCTAAATCATCTGATCCGTCACAATCTTCATGGATCCTCTCTCCTTCCCAGGGCTTCACCAAACCAGCTGTGTGGCTTCCAAAAGCAAATTCGTCTGAAACAGCTTCAGCCATTGGTATATCAGCAGTATGATCAGAGCCTGCAGCTACAGCTGGAGAACATGTCCCACTTTGCCCAGGTGTCCACATGCGGGAATCACTGCCACAGAAAACCTCTTCCCTGAAGCCAAATGGATTTGAAGCAACAAGGCTGAAGGTAGAAGAAGTTGGACCACCCTGGGGCATCCTAATCCCAGCAAACCAATCTGGGTCGAGAACTTGGCGACCAGGGCTTGGAGGAGTGGAGGAAGGCAGGAAGGGGTACTGTTGTCCGCCCCACCCTGGACGAGCGGACCGAACCTCCCAGTCAGCTTTTGTCTGGGATGATCGCGCAGTTGGAGAGCTAAGTGGAGGGGTGACAGGAGCACTGATTGAGCCGGTATGAATATATAGCTGCGGAAGCTTGGAAGAGGATGTTGATGATGATCCAGATGAGAGGTTTTTGAGCCATGGAATTAGGGAATTGCCATCGCCATTAGGATTTACAGCATGGGAGGATGAGCGCGGGCTAGGGAAGGAAGAAGAGCCAGGACTTGGGTTGTAGGAAGCACAGGGACTTGGATGGTAAGATGAACATGGGGTTGCCATTGCAGAACCGCCTCCCACATCCATTCGTTCAATAGGCTTGCATCCCTTGAAATAAACATTTTCATTAATAATTAAGAGATAAGAGATGGAATATACAAAATTAAGAGACTTCAATTGACTTGCATTTGTTAATTAAGATATATCATTTTTGCAACTGATGGATACGTAGGCAGCTACAAACATTTAGACAGTTTTCCCGACAACAAACAAGGCAACAAGGCATCTAATATGACCCATAAGGTATTACTTTCATGTAATTAATATATCACCCTGGACTAATTTGAAAAGAACAGCCCCTTATTGGACCAACATTATGCCTGTAGATCTATAAGGTCAATGATTTAGTATTCAGCAAAATTACTTTTATTTTTACTGTGGGCAAGAATTTATAGTAGAGTTTTACATGAAAGGCAGATTAACAGTGAATTCAATCTGATGCTTTAAGGCTTGTTTGGAAAGAGGGTTTTGAGGAGGGATGAGGGTTTATGATAAGCACTCTGGTTGTTGGGGAATTTTTAAAATAAAGATAAAGAGTTTGGGGACTATTTTGAAAACCCAGCCTTAACCAAAATATTTTTTGCAGCAGTGAAAAACTATTCCAGACATTAATTTTCACCATGGATAACTATTAATACAACAAAAAAAAAAAAAGAACTATTTAGCAGAACAATGGTAAAGAATAATAGAAAGAAAAAAAAATAGTGACCAACATCTATTTGTCTTTGGTTGGAGTAAAATCAGTACATGCAAAGATGAAAATTTATTAAACAAGCAGTTGCTACAAACAGTTATCCAGCAAACTGTACAAATACTCCTACAGATGTCAGGGGGAAAATTTTACTCTAGCAGCTTACTATGGCTCTGTCTGATTCAATAATAGGTCAAGTTTGTCATTCTTGCTACCATTCCATTATTGAAGAAGACTAGCAACCTAAAGTTAAACATTGAAGAATGCTATTCTAAGAATTTGGGATATTAATTTGGTTTTATATATTACATTTGTTTAAAAAACATAAATCAACGTGATGTCAATTTTGTAGGCTGGCAGCATCTTTAAATCAACAAAACAGTATATAAAACTTCAACTGGCCTAATAAGTTAGCTGTTTGCTTGTATTTTATGTAACTGGATAGATTGCCATCTTGGTTAATTTTTGTTAACTTAGCTAAAACATGTCACTTTTAATAAAGATAGAATAATATGCTATGCCCCCTTAATACACACGTACTTAACCCACACATTTTTCTTTTCCCTTTTTCCAAAAATAATAAAAGGAAAAAGTAAAAAAAGAGAAACCCAACTGAGGAAAGTCCTATTGAGGACAAACAAAAGTAGTGAGTGAATACTGAATACAGCCACTCTATCTAGTTGAGAGCGTCATCAATAATAAAGGTGACACTGCATATATAAAATACAAAAGAACTAAATAAATACAACCGCAACCTCTTAAAAATGAAGAAAATATCACGGGAAATAAGGAGAAAAAGTAGCTCTCCAAATCAGAGCACCATGCAATGTCTGCAAAAGCTTCTGCCATGTTGCAACAAGCACAGCAAGAAACTAAATATACCAAACTCACACCTAAGCTGACAAAATTACCCTCAACAATTTCTCAACGTCCAAGGTTTCATGTGAAAAATTATTGGTATTCTATTGTCCCCAAAAGTCCAAATCCCATTAAGTAAAGCGAAAATGGCCATTTTCTTCCTGCGCCTCGAGATCTATGCCCCTCAAAGCGTTTCTTACGGATCATTATGAGTCATCAAAACACACCATAGAGAGAATCTTTAATGCTTCACAGCCACAGCCCCGACCAGATCTAATGTACACCGGCGAGTCCGAAAAAGAAAAATATCTAACCCAACTCGCAAGTCATAAACATACACCAAAATTACCGTATTAACAAAACCACACACACATCAAAATTCAAAAGTAACATCAAACTTAGCACTATCTTAGCTTTTTACTCTCTCTGTTTACAATGTATACCTAACTCACTCTGCCCTTTTCATGTCCTACTGATTTCGAGAATCATCGCTAGCATCAGTAGCATGTGCCATGTGCAATGCCGCTGCAATGATCAGAAATCAAAACCCCACATACGCAATAAAGTGTGAATTCCCATCCTCAATCATCCCTGAAGTATTGTGTGGGTTTAATTATTCTGAATAAATTTATTTTTATTTAAAAGTGAGTTGAATGTTATTTTTAATAAATCTATGTAAAAGTAAATTAAATAATTAATTTGAGGTTAAAAATCAATTCTAAAAAAATAATGTATATGCAAACATCAAACTTGAATTAAGTTTAAAAAGAGAGTTAATTCTATTAAACAAACAAAGTATACATTTAATAAAATTGATTCTAAAATTAGAAAGAAAGAAAAAAATCTAATAAAACCAAATAAAAATTGCTTGCTTTCAAAAGTGTATGGTTAGTTACTACCTTACGATACGTTGTGCCATCTGGTTCTACGATCCAACCTGCTTCATTACAGAGAGCCTTCAGAACTTCATTGTTGTCGCAGTGTTTGGGAAGCTTGTAGTTACCATACATTCTCAAACCGGAGAAGATCTTCGCCGCTATAGCTCTTCTCCTTCTCTCTCTCCTCTTGTTGTTCTCTCTCTCCTTCCACGTTGGTTGCCTCGTCCCCGACGTCATCGTCGGAAAAATCTCGCCGCTAAAAACAGAAACTCCGATAAAGAAAAAATTCAGAAAGTTCGATTAAATGCAAGGGCGCAACGATCGAGAAGTTCGGAGATCGAAACACAGTTAATTAGCGATGGAAAATGCTTCAATACAACATCATTTCACTATTTCAGCAGCGAAGTAAGAATCAGCTCTTCGGAGCTTTGAATCGAATGAAAACAAATCACGATTCAAGTAGCGACAAAGATTGACTACAAAACGACGGCGTTGCGAAAAGTTTAATTTAGCAAAACGGAGGTAGAAAATTTGGTTCGATTTATGCTGGTGGTGATCTAATCAGATCTAAAGCGCGTGAGACAATAACTTCACCGGAGTTAGTTAGAAGAACATGTTGATAGGAAAAGTCGCCGGAAACTGTGTGTAGTTTTGGTGCGAGAATAGAAATGTTTGAAGAGAAGCATGAATGAATGAGATGAAGGAAGAAAGAGCGTGTGTGGGAAAGAAAAGGTGGACTAAATACGTTGAGGAGATAAAATGAGACATGGTTTATTGGTTTATTTACGGTGATGCCATTGGGATTAAAGAGAGAGAAATGAAAAAATTAATGTGGAGTGGGATTCGTACGTGCGTGACTGGATTACGTGTTAAGGTTGACTGAGGTTTAACACTGCCCAATATGGCAGTGAGTATTACGGAAAAACGAGGTAAAGCATCCTCAGGAGTTAATTAATTAAAGCAATAATATTGTTTAGATTTGGAAAGAAAACAAAACACAAACAAGTACTAGGTTTATGATTTATGATTAGGGTATTTATTGTTCAATGAGATAAATTAAGTTTAAATTTTACTTGGTTAAAATTGTAAAGTTTATCTGTACTAAAAAAAATACTATAAAACTTATGCTTAAATTATTTATATTTATACTATTTTAAATACATTTTTTTATTCTACTAATATATTAATTAAAAATTTATGTTAAGTATGATAAAAAAATTAAATATAAAATTATATACTCTAATTTTGTTAGTGTTAAATACTCTCTGGTCTCATTTATAAAATAAAATAAAATAAAATATCAAAATCAATGCATTCAATAATTGTGTTAACTTTTTTATTATTATTTTTACATATATATCCTTATTAAAACATGTAAGACATCAAATATTTTTTAATAATATTAAAAATAAATATTTTAAAAAATATATAAAAAAAATTTAAATAATAAATATATTTTAAAAGTCATAATTATTTGTTATACATAAAACCAAAAAATTCTCTTGTATATAACAGGATCGAAAAGAGTAATAAATAATATTATATTTATTTAAATTATTTTATATATATATATATATAATTGTAATTTTCTTTAATATTTTGGAG
>JBBPBS010001143.1:9204643-9218619 GCA_037974835.1 Cicer judaicum | reverse complement strand
AATTGAGTTTAATTTGCATACTAATAATATAAAATATTTTACACTATCAATATATCTAACCACTCATGTATATTATTTTAAAGGTGACTATCATACAAATCAAATATTTTTGAAATATTAGATAGTTGTAATTCATTATTAATGTAAAAAGTTTTTACATTGATAATATATATAAATTAAATTTTTTTCATTCATCACATTTATTTCAATTTTAGTACTTACTCATTTACTCCAAAAATAATAATTTTTAGTCCAAAATATGTGTTTTTATTTGCAATTGATGCAATAAATTTCAGTTTTTGAGTTAAGAGACATTATTCTGAGAGTCAAAATATCGACTACGACAAAAATTGCAATAAATATCATAATTTAAGGACCAAAAAGTTCTATTTGAAATATGAGACTAGAGTATCATATAGTCAAAGGACAAAAATGAAATTCATGATTACTATATAAAATTATCTGTACTAATTAATATTTTTAGATATGTCACTGTATATTTGTCATCTAATATCAATTAGTTTATTTGATATCTGCTATCAACTAATTTAGTTATTTAGTTGTTATCGCCTTATATTTGTAAAATAAAGGCATAAATGAATATTGATTAGTTATTTTGGGCAAAAATATAAATTGAATGTCAATTATGGTTTGCAGTCCGCAAGTCGGCAAAGGGTAAAAAAAAGGTTAATTAGCGGAAATGACCTATTAACCCTGTTTAGTTTAGTTGTTGAGAGTTGACAGGAATTAAGATAAAGCCAAAAGTTAGCATTATTACAAAGCACGCTTATTTGACTTGAATAGCGAAAACTCGTGTTGGAAGACCACGACTCTCGTTGATGGAGACATATGATTTTTTATGGATACGCATAATTCACCAATTTTGGGTAGCAAGACGACGATAAAAAGAGAGATCTCATGGGCAACTTCGGAACTTACACTACTACAGGCAAAAGCCCATAAACATGGAGAGTTACATAAGCTTTTTGCGGCAAAGTCTGGTCCACCATTGCTTCCTAATATTTAATTTAACGATAAAAATAATATTCTTTATATGTAGAAGTTATAAGTTTTTTACAAATGAAAAAGACTAAGCTAATTAATGTTGGCTCGGCGAATTGTGTTTTGAAGCATACATTTAGTCAATCATGAAAGTCAAGAGAATTAATTTGAGAAATGTTGATCTTTAATATAATTTATAAAAATAATTTTGTTAGTACAAAAGTGACTAAAAGTGTTATTTTAATAAAAGAAAAATATCTTAATATTTTTATTTTATATTTTATATCTCATATTCGTCTCATAATAAATAATATATAAGAATAATTTTATTAAATTATTTTTAATAATTTGTTTTTATGTATTCACCTTGTTTTTTTGACATAATTATGTTAATAATTAATATTATTAGTAATTATTAGAATTATGTTGTAGTTAATAATTAATATTATTAGTAATTATTAGAATTATGTTATTCACTGACTCTTTAAATTGTCTATCTCAATTATCAAACCAACCTTATATTCTCTTGATGTATTCACAATTAAAATAAATACAATAAACACATGCTAGGGAAGCAAGCTTGGAAATTTATTCACAATTTAAATATTGTAGTTTCTCAAATGTTCAAAACTAAATATTTTTCAAGAAATAGTTATTGGAATCCTGTGTCGGACATAACTCAAACTATGTATGGCGCTATATCCATACTTCTCAATTGGTGATCAAGGCATGTCTAAAATAGAATATTGGTGAAGAACAAAATATAAATGTTTGGACGCAACCTTGGCCGAGTCCATGAAAATGATTTTGGCCCAATCATATCTCCACATGGTAGTGAGAACTTATGTGCAGTGGTGAGAAGACATTATTCAGGAAAAGGATTCTTTGACTTAGAGGCGGGAAAGACACCCTACCTTTCACCTATTTTGTGTCATTGGTTAATCAGATGCTTCAGAAAGAGCCACGTGGCTTTATTATTTTTAAACTACAAACATCAGCCTTTTTTACTCTTTCTTCCTCAAGTTCACTTAGAACCCTTCATTTCCATGACATCTTCATTCCCCCACACCTCTGTCCACTGACCACCGTTGTTGACCGCTGCCACCGACCACCGCCGTGTGCCGCTATTGTCTCGTGGCCTTAATTGTTTTTAAATTAAAAACATCAACAGAAGTTCAAGAAGAAGAAAAACGCAAGCTCTAAACACTTTGCTTCCATGGCATCAATCCAATTTGGCTTCGCAACGTCCAATCCGTGTCGAAAAATTCAAAAATCCGTATGTGGTTTTTCGGATCCAAATACCAATTTCACATCTGAATCAACACTTATTGATTTGGTTTCGGTGAGCAGAGAAAATTTGGGGGATTTCACTATCTCCTTTACAGAACAATTTTCTAGGTATGGTCAATTTCTCAATTATTCAATTATTCAATTTCAGCTTAGTGTTTTTATGGAATTCCATTGAAGAATGACAAATTGTAATAATTTGAAAGTTCCCAAATTTGAATTTTAGGGTTTGTGGTTCTCAAATTTTGATTTGTGATGAATGAATCCTCAATTTTTATATGAATAGTTATTGTTATATGTTAGTTATTGTTATAGTGTATGTTAATTTTCACCATTTGATTACTTTTTTCTGTTTGGGTTTATAAAAAAAGTTCATTTTTTTTTGCAGCTTCCTCTATTTCTTCTTAAGACT
This sequence comes from Cicer judaicum, assembly GCA_037974835.1. NCBI lineage: Eukaryota > Viridiplantae > Streptophyta > Magnoliopsida > Fabales > Fabaceae > Cicer > Cicer judaicum. Next base: position 9,215,918 of record JBBPBS010001143.1, on the reverse strand, counting down.
GCACAAGGCCATCCTATAGTAAGTAACCAACATCTGTTTCTCTATTTTACCTTTTTGTATTTTTCTTATTAATAATACTGAAAATATAACATGAGAATGGCATTGAGGTGGTTGGTTGAGGGCTGCCAACCAAAGGACTCATTGATGCTTCACTTCTCAAGACATGGATCAAGGCAATTTGCTTTATAGTAGTAGATTTGCTTTGTAGTTTGTATTCCTTTTTTATGTTAGGAGTTAACATTCTTTGTTTCATTGAACATCTCTTTTATCATTGAACATCTCTTTCATTGAACACCTCTAGTTTTATATTATTTACTAGTTACTTTAGCTGAATTATGTTTGATATTTGATGGTCCTGCTATAGACTAGGTGTGACTTATTTTATATGGAATAAGACAAACATCAGAAAGCAAAGTTCAAGTCCATAAGCAATTAAGCAAATTGGAAGTCATAATCCTCATTTTTGGTCGGCTTTTAAAAGGATTGCTGGTGTAAAGAATGTTAAATTTCTAATATGTTGAACAAACTTCCATTTTTATTTTGCAGATCTTGATGCAATAAGGATTAGCCCATATCCTCCTTATTGGTAAAAGGTATTAGTAACTTTCATTAAATAGTTTTCATTTCATATATATATATATATATTAAGAAGATATTTAGACTACTTGGTCAACATTCAATAGAGTAGTAGGATTGTTGGTATCAGGTGTGTTTGATTTCTAGTTGACTTTCGACATGTAATTCTGCAATTGCAATTAAATAATTCATCATATTACGACTGGTATGACAGTATGATAGTTATAATTTTATCATTGAGAGTCATTGTAAAGATGAGAATCTTAATCAAACTATGAAGGTTTTAGATACAATAGTTAATAAAGGGGTAAATCCTAATGCAAGCACTTTCAATTCAATTTTTGGATGCATAGCTGAGTTGCATGATGTGAATGGTGCACATCAGATATATGATAAAATGAAGGAACTTAAGTGCAGGCCTAATACGTTGACGTATAATATACTGAGGAGAATGTTTGTTGAGTCAAAATCTACTGATATGGTTCTGAAGTTGAATAAGAAAAACATTTTTGCTATACTTTTCACATACAAATATATTGATATCATATCATATACTTTAATAACCTTTAAGGAGCTGATTGAAACAATATTTCTTCTATTTTTTTTTTTTAAATTTTATTTTAACAATTCTTTTGTTCTTGAAGGGTTCTTCGAAAGACCAGGTTAGGCAGCGCTGGCTACTTATAAATATCTCTCTATAGCCGTATTTATATATGAGATTGATCATCAGGACCATGCTGCCGAGTTTCTGAATTTATACACAACTGCAGATTCTGCCCACAAAAGGCTCCATCCAAAGAGTTGATAACACAAGCAAAAAGACAACAACACTGCTCAAAAGAATTTGATACTTAGAATTCAAGATTGATTATAGGAATTTTGTAAAGTAGAGATAGGATATATTTGATACTGAATTCAACACCGCTTGTTCTATTGTAAAATATTTCTTTTTCGCTATAAATTTGTAGCTATTTTTAAATATAATGAATTGAGTATCTTTGTTTCACTACAGTTTTCTTGTCAAATTAATTAAATGATTCATATAAAGCAAAATAGATTTGCACAAAAACACAATAATGCAAAATAGATATGTAACATATGTGGTACATCTTCTAATTCTTTACGCAACATATCACTATGAACTAAATGCTTACAACTCTAAATTCATCAATCGATAAGTATGGTACCAAAAAATAGTAAATACTAACATAGTAACATCATTACTATATCAGTATAATGTTTGTCTCATCAAGGGGTGCCTACATAATAATAAAAACTAATTAACATTATGATAGATTTAAAATAAAGTATTCTCCATTTTAAAACACAAATAAAATTACCATCAGCAATGTTGTGAAACTGAACTGATCCTTTTGTGTTTGTGGGGGCTCATAAGTTGGAGGTGCTGAACAAGATACTTCGTCGAGCATGTGACTTTCTCCAAGTTTATCCTAAAATTATTTTTTAAATTAAAACCAAGCATAATGCATGTAAAATTAAAAAATTGATCCATATATTAACTTATATACCTGAGCTTTTTTCCTTCTAGACGGAGCTTTTTTCTTTTCAATAAAACTCTTAGGACGCTTATGCATGTGTCTCTTTATGTTAGGCCGTTTCTTGAACCCTGTTGGTTGCATAACGTTATTACTCACAAATGTCGGGTTCTCATTAATTTCATTGTTTATGACTTGTAAGCAACATTCCTTTATTTTCTTACACATGACATCTACATAGTTATCAACAATCTTAAGGTGTTCTTCACAAGGCGATGCCTCGGCCGCCACTCTAATAAATTTAGAGACAACTTGTCTAAACTTCCGTGTTCGAGATAACTTTGGATCTCCTTCAACCTCTTTTCCCCTAAAATCGTGCACAATGCCACAATGAGCTTCTCTTGTCCACCTTCTTAAAATATACTTCTCAGGAATGACCTTCACATCATTTGCTTCAAACACTTTCAATGCATGTGAACAAAGTATGCCAAATGTCTCAAACTTTCGACAACTACAAGTAATAGAGGTTGAAGCACGATCGAATGACACTCTTCAAAATCCTTCATGGTTAGCCATAGTTATGACATATTCACATAAAGAGTGAGACTCATTTCTCTCTAATATCGATAAAGCTAAGAATAACTTAAACTCGTTTTGAAACAACTCAAATACAACGTGCATGTACACTTTTCCCATTTGTATCAATATTGGTGACAACTCATATCTTAACCTTGCAAGCTTATGTGAGGACTCATACTCATAAATCAACTCGTTGCTTCTCTTCTCCTCAACAACTCGTTCAAAGTGCTTGAAGAATTGTATAATATCCACATTGGGTTTCATACCAGATTTGAAGTGAGCATTCAAGCTTTCACTGAGTTGGGTACTCCGCATGCCAAGAGTGAATGCTTCCTTCATGTAACAAGCAACCCATTTTTTTTTAATAGCATAAACTGATTTGATCCAATTATTTTCATGAACATCATATTGGTTGATCAAGTTTGTCCAAGCAGTCTCAAAATCTACTTCAACGTCAATATCATACATGCATTTCTTGAAATCTCTAAAAGATAACTTCCTCCCTTCATCAAGTTCCCAAGGTGTTTAATTCCATTTTGCAACAAGTGCCATGTGCATAAACCATGGTAAGTTTCAGGCATGACTTCAGCTAGTGCCCTGACCATTGCTTGATCTTGATCAGTGAAAACAGTTTTTGATTTTTTATGGTTGTGTGCTTGTAAGAATGTATCAAACAACCACTTAAATGACTCAATTGTCTCATCATACAATAGTGCTGCACCAAAAATGATTGAACTCCTATAATGGTTGAAACCGGAAAACAAAGCAAGCGGTTTATTAGCATGATTGGTACAATATATAGTGTCCAATGACACAACGTCACCAAAATACCCGTAATCCAACACCATATTTGCATCACACCAAAACACATTTGTGACTTGTTCTTCTATATCCATTTGGTATGCGTGAAAAAAAGACGGATTTTTCAACAATTGTCGTTGAAAATATTGTGAAAGACAACCAACATCTTCGTACATCATACTTCTTTGTCTTCTTGCACTGAGGTAATTTTTCACATCCAACCGTGTAAATCCAAGATTTGCTTTGTTTCCTGCATGTGTGCTCATAAGTTGAAATGTTGACTTTTGCCTTAATCCAGAATCATCAGCCAAATCAATCTCATATGCTTGGACTTCAGTTATCTTCCTATGTGATGCAAGCATGTGTGTTGTCTCTGGAAGTTGTAGAGGATGGTTATGATCCTCTACAAATTCATGGATGACAAAATTTCCATTTTTGCATACAAGTGAAATTTTTGCTTTGCAATCCGTTCTAGTCTCGGCTCTATGGATGTTAACAAAAACATCTCTCTTGTCTATCTTTCGTACCCCTTCCTTGGAACAAACAAACCTACAAGATGATATAGTGCCGTCTTTATTCTTGTTCGCATAACGTTTTCTAACTCCAAAACCAGCATGGACACTGTATATAAGCCAAAATTGATAAGCCACATCTATATTATCAAATTTCATACCAACCCGTGGCTTCCAATCAACATTTGAAGATGACATATTTAATCAAACTTTCCAAATGAAGTAACCTAAAAATTTAATAAAATAATTAAATGAAAGAAAAAGTATGGAATAATGAATGAACCATGTATTGCTCTATTTTGCAGGTATCACAACTTCAAAGTAAAAAAAACGAGTATAACAACTTAAAATAGCTCTACAAAAATAATTTGGCATAACTAATAACATTCTACTCTATTATTATAACACAATCAATACAACCAAGATAAACATAACTTCCAACTCTTTAATCCAGGAATTAGAAAGCAAAAAAAATCATATTTGTGGAAAAAAAAGTTTAATGGAGTTCTTTTATTACCCGAATATGACAATGCAGAAAGTAGATTGATAACAGATTGTAGTGCAGGAGATAATGGCGGCGCTCAGCAACGACGCTCAGCGGCGGTGGTCAGTGGACAGAGGTGTGGGGGAATGAAGATGCCATGGAAATGAAGGGTTCTAAGTGAACTTGAGGAAGAAATAGTGAAAAAGGCTTATGCTTTTAGTTTAAAAATAATAAGGCCACGTGGCTCTTTCTGAAGCATCTGATTAATCCAATGGCACAAAATGGGTGAAAGGTAGGGTGCCTTTCCCGCCTCTAAGTTAGAGAATCCCTTTTCCCATTATTCACTAGGTGTTTAACGTTAGCGATGCTTTATAAATTCTAAAAATTATTCTTTTGAATAATGAAGCGCAAAATGAACTGGTTTAGAGACTTAGTAGAGTGGTCACTACTTTGTGCAATCTGCATATCATCGATTAATGGAGCATGTAATTGACTCATCTAATTTACATGTACTATGTAATTGGAAAAATTTGTAGAATTTAAAAGTGACAAATAAAATTAAAGTATTCCTTTGGAGGGCTTTTAGGGGTGTACTCCCAACCAGAATAAGACTTGCTCAAAAAGGAGTCCAGTGTGTTCAAGAACGTGTGCGATGCATGCATCAATAGGAAAATGGACGGCACAATTTTTTAGTGTGCAAATCGACAGAGGAAGTTTGGAGAGAAGTTGGACTTTTGAATGCGATAGAGTCATTGACAACAAGCACAAACGCAACAAAGCAGTGTGATAATTATAACCATTTGGAGCCTGTGGTGGAAAAGAAACTTTGCAATATGTGACAATATCATCAGAAGTCCTTTAGAGATCGCTCGTAAGACTATGAATGTCTTGGAAGATTGGAAAAAGGGTAGGCACAATCAAGTTGCCCCTCAAGACCCAAACAAGTGGATTACACCGCCACCAAGAACGCTAAAGTGTAATGTTGATGCGACCATGTTTCTAGAGGAGAATAGATACATATGCGACATGTGCTTACGTGATAAGCATGGAGTAGTAATTCAAGTGCAAACAGTCTGGTTCAGGGGCACTCAACTGCAGCAGAAGCTAGTAATTCAAGTGCAAGCATTGACAAACCAAACACAATATATGAAGGAATTTGGAATTATCATAACGGGGTGAAAAAAGTATCTCTCTTAATTTTAATAACTTGGGGGTAAATTTTGTTAAGAGACAAACCAACAGTGTTGTCCGTTTCTTAGCGAGAGCATCACTGTTCTATACTAGTCCTAGTATTTTTTATTACATACCATCATCTATTGAAACTCTTATTTTAAATGAAACGATATGATTTTTCTCCGGTAAAAACAATATCCACACAAGGGAAATATATTAAATTGAGAGTGATACATGTAATATTAGTTAAAGAATAAAAAATATAGTTAATATTAACGCAATAAAAATAAAAAATATCATTCATTTTAGAATATTTTATTTTATAAATAGGTCATTCATTATGGAAAAGTATAATTTTAATTATTTTAACTATAAAGTCTATTATGCTATGCAGACATTATTTTTAGACATTGTACAATATTATGTTATAAACTTAGACGTTATGAGTATTTTTATAAATTTATTCTTTTTATTTTAAATAATGTTAAATTTATATGTAAAGTTGATATAATCTATCAACTTGGATGAATGAATATTATTATTTTTATTAAAAAACTCTAAAGTATATTATATTAAATAAAAAAAAAAACTACATATTTATGGCAATATATATTAATACTCAATGATTACTAAGAATATTTGTATAAAAAAATAATAATTTGAATACACTATTATATACTTTTTATTTGTCTATGATTTTTCTTGATAAGTACAAGAGGAAAGTAATTTAGACCGTTGATGCCAATTAGTGTTATGGAGTGACTTCTAATGAATTATTACTCTATAATGACAATTTATTTTATGTTAGATTATGTCAACAATTAAATAAATAAAAGATATATATTATAGGGATATCATAACACTCACAATTTTGTTAAAATAATGATTCTTGATGTTTTCATTTTATATTTTATTCACTTTAAAAGATCCAAATTCAATAAAAACTATAGTATAATAAAAGTATACTAGCAACAAAAAATTATTTTATATTATCATATAATAAGTATTTACAATAATGTCGTATATGCAAGTGATAAATATGTTATTAAGAGATACCGTCAAATACTTTTGTTTTTATTTATTTATTGTTGGTGTAAACTAAAGTTATGATAACAATATATACTCTGTTTTCTCTCGAAAGTAAGTATGTGGTAGCTTTGAAAAGAACAACTATAAAATTATTTTATGCCGATAGGATATAACCATTATACTCTAAAGTATAATTTGTATGTAAGGTTTGCATAAAAAATTTACATAGTCGTTCAATTACAACCTAAAATCCTAATATACATATATATATATATATATATATATATATAAATTAAATTCCGGATAAAATCCTAAAATACATATAATACAGGAGACCCAGCAAATTCTAAATATACAATTTCTGGTTGACGTTTATAAACAGTGTGCGGTCTGCAAAAGAACCGTTGTTGTTTCCGTAAAAACAGTCCCAAAGGATGGCGATAAAAAAAAAAAAAGTAGAAATAGAAAACGGCAGCGTATTGAGGAGAGATGGGACAAGTGTGAAGGGGGTTCGGCGCACGTGTTTGAGAGTGATGCATGAGGCGATGATGTTGGTGGTGGTGAACGGTGGTATGCGTGTGAGTGTCTCTCCTCACTGCTTCCTTACACTTTCACGTGACCACACGCCTTGGCATGACTTTTGTGGGTCCCACTTTCTCTCTCCTTTCTGTTTCTGTTTCTCTCTCCATTCAACTAGCGAACGTGTGAAGGGTTGCCAGTCTGCCATTGTCATATTTCTCCCCCTGCCACATTTTCTTTAATAAATTTTTGATATGTTTTTGTTATATATTTAAGAAAAACTATTTTATGGAAAAAAAACATCATTTCACTATATATCAACATTATACTAACTTTTTTATATTTTTCCTAAAAAATATTCAACATTCTTTATTATTAGAAATAATCTTTTTTAAATGTTATTATAACTTTTTATAAGATGTTATATAATTTTTGTTAAATAATAGTTCATTTATTTGATTGATTTAAAGAATAAATATACTAGTACATTTAGAATTAACATGAGTCAATTACTAAAATCTATATAAGAAAGGGCAAACCACCATTTTGGTTCATGTTCGAGGAAAACACTCATCTTAGCTTCTGAATCGGCGAAAAATTCATAACAGTTGTTACACATTTAATCATTTGATACTTTAATATGTGGCGTTAATTTTTCTATTACTTATATTAATTTGGTGGCATATACGTGACTGTGTGATATGACAATTTTTCTATCACGTCTCCATGATTAATAATAAGAGACTAAGATGATATTAAACTTTTTAAAAATAAATTAAAAAAATCATAGAATATATTCATATACAAATTTTTTCTTCTTTTCCATGGTCTTCATTTTACACTAGCCCTAACTTTCTTCTCCAAATCGACGTATTCTCCCATTTTCACGTTTAATCAATCCATCTTAATTGAAGAATATAATGATGGAAAGTCAATCACCCCAATAAAGTTAATTTTCTTCCTCTCAATTGAGAAATTCTTCAAAAGTTAAGTTTTTTTGTCGTTGTGAGAGAAAAGTTGTGCGACGTGTTGTTCAGACACCAATAAACAAAGAAAGATCATTTTACACTTGCTCAATCAACAAGGTAACGGTAATCTGAGTTAAAGATTTTGTATTAAAGGGAAAAATCGCAATTAAGCCCCTATTTAAATTGCAATTATCTAAAATCACAATCTAGATTAGAGTTTTTATCTGAAATTGCAATTAAGCCCTTATATAAATGACTCAAGAAAATCAGAAGCTAGTTCATGTACTAATTTGCACATACAAATTTCAAATACCAAAATTCAAAACATAAGGATTACTAAACCACAATTCAAGCTACTATCCTAAACCAGAATTCACATATTTATCCTAAAACATATTTCAAACTATTTCAAATATGGTATTTCCCCACCAAAATATTACAACTTTATTACGTGGTAAAACAAAAAAGTCTTACACCATCTTCAAGGCCTCGAAGTAGGATCTATTGGCTAATAACTGAGAGTTGGCCTGAAAACTATTATGGACTACTATTTATAATCAGGGGTGTACGGAGGACAAGTAAGTCGATTTTGGTGTGTCCTTTACCCAATCCTATCATTTGATCTGACTAATTTTTAGACCATAACCCTGAGTTGGTCCCTAGAAGAGATGTTGAATAGTAATCCTTAAACATTTCTTTATTTATAAAAATAACACTAAAGTAACTCATAACAAGTCACCTATGGTTATTACTTATCAATTGATTCAAGAGTAGTAACTCATTATAACATTGTTTTACAAACCCTAACTTATTAAGTTAGTGATTTGATTGGTAAACTTTTTTTAGGAAAAATAAATGGAAAATAACATAAAATAATAATAAAAAATAATAATTTATTTTTAAAGTAATTTAAAACATGACAAGTAAACTGAACCCAATCATTTTTCTAACTTGCATATGTCTTGTCCTTATTTCTTTGTTTTTTTTTTTGAAATCGAGTCAGACCCAACTCATTACTTACAAGTCAAGAACGATTCATGGGACAAGCTAGGTCTTGTACACTATTAACGATAATAACCATATTCATCCTAAAACATGAAATAAACTTGATTTTAAATTTGAATCTAAAAAAAATAATATTGATTTCAAATCTAAATCCCAAAAAAATAAATCATTATCTCAAATTTGTCAAATTTAATTTTTTTTCTTTATTATAAAATCGCTAACACATATAAAATCCAATATTTATTGGTGTTTGAGAAACACTCACAACCTTCTGCCAAAACAATAAAAAAAATATTAACTTGTGAGTAGTTTCTCATTCGAGAGAAAAAAAATTGACTAGAAGATAAATTGATTATGAAGATGAATTGATTGATTAGACGTTAATTTAGGAAGAAAGTTAGGATTATAAGAATATGAAGAAGAGAATGATAAAGAGAAAAAGTATCTATTTGAATATATTAGGTGATTTTTTTAATTTATTGTTTTTATATATAATGTTACCTACAAACATTTATTTATTCACTCGTAATACTTTTTACTTTTTTATTTAAACTATTTTTTTGTTTTTTTCTTCAAAACTATGAACTTTTGTTTTCCATATTTTTCAAAGCAATCATACTACATAGTATTACAATTTTTTTTACGAATGCATGATACTAAAATGTTAAGTTGAGAAAATAGTCAATCATATATGTTATTTTCTTTTGTTACTATTTTCCATCATAGCTATAACCATTTTATTTTATGTCATGACAATATATGTGACGATGGCCTCTTAAATTCCAATCAATCAATCAAATACTGTGTTGGCTGAAAAACATGCTTGGATAAAGCCTTAATAGTGTGCCACGCTTCTAAATAAGTATTTCGTGATGTATTCTTGAATCTATTTTTTTGGATAAAATTTGCTAACCTATTTTCGCGATATATATCATTTCCTTTTGTTGAACGGTTGAAATTGGATGAAGACCGAGTTGAAGTGTTTATGATCTTCTTTTGTTCAGACTGTAGACTCTTAACCACAACAACAAATGTTGCAAATTTTCTGTGTTTCATGCACTAAGGCAATATTCTTCAATTTGCTATGAGAAGCGTTATTTGAATATGCATTTGTAATTTTGGGATTTTTTGAGCACTTTTGTTGTGTTGGTTGGTTATACCGTTATACAAATAATCCACTTATATTTTTGTAAAATCTAATGTCACGCCTTTGTTGATTTTTGCCTTATGTTGTATTTGTGTCTTTGTTGATTTTTTAATATTAATGAAGACTTATTTTTATACTTATAAAAAGTTTTATCATATTTTTTACATACTTTTTTTTTTTGACGTCAATATGCGTTTTATTTATGTATATTTTAAATTACATGTTTTTCTGTATAATTTTGCATGATTTAAAATACGTAGTATTTTTTCGACATTAATATATCTATACTTAACACGGATCCCATAATAATGTGTTTTTGTGTATATATACACATATATGGTCAGTGCTCACTACTAAAAGCTAACTTTTGATAGTGTATTTTAGTCAATTTTCTATTATCGAAAGTTAACTTCATGTAAAAAAAAAGCAGAAAAAAATGGAAATTAACATTCAATTGTGATTATATACAAAACTATTTAATGAATTTGGATGGCGTTGCATAGCGTTTGTTAGGCCCAAAGGATTTATAATTCAATCCATGATTATATGTTGATGCAAAAACATACGATAAATGCTAGCACCAAATTAAATAACCACTTCTATTGAATTGTCACAAATTATAGTGATGGAATCCTTTAATAGACACCCTCACTCTCCATTGTTCCTGTACTGAAGGCCTCCAACGCAAATTTATATAATATCGATAAGAACACAGTGGACCTATATGACTTTATAAATAAATCATAGATAAAATTATAATTATTCGACACTATTAATAGACTCTACTTAATAATTTTAAGAAACTAATAGATCGGAGGAATTTGACACCTAAAGTATAAAGATTAAAGAGTGATGTATATACACGTAAGATCAATTAAAAGACCAATTTGTGGAATACTCCATTCCGCTTTCAGGTACTCCAGTTAGGAAAAAAAACATAACTATATGTTATATGTTATATGTTATCAGCCCCAAATGACAAAAAA
>JBBPBS010001143.1:9170913-9200773 GCA_037974835.1 Cicer judaicum | reverse complement strand
AAAAAAAAAGGAAGTTTTTTAGAGTGTAAGAGGTTGGGAGGAGAAATCTCCTTTAATAAAATTTTATAAATATTATATCAGTTCTCGTGTTTAGTCTGATGTGTAAATTAATTATAATAGAAAAGAAGAAGTCCGATGTTTCATATTAAACCAAAACCAAATTTAATAAACAATCCAACATCCAATATCACAAACATTCCACTACAACTTGCCTCTCCAAAATCCTAACCCTAACATGGAGGAAGTAATCAAGGCAGTAATGCAAGAGTTAGGGAGTCTTTGTCTCTTAAATACGTTATGCTTTGAACGCTCACAACGGCAATCTCTTTGGATTTGTTGCATGGCCAACTCCTATATAAACGAAATTTCTGTTACATATTATGTACACACTTTTAATCTTTATACCTCTCACTCTTCTCGAACTCAAATTGACTTGAGCATTGAAGTATTTGCATATACCGACTCTCCTCAATGTGAAGTTATGCATAATCCTCATTATTCCAACCATTATCCTCGATTTTTCTTGGATCATATGGGATTTAGAACAAAAAATATCAACATTCAAATGTTGTGAGAGACATATTTAAAAATATGTAATTGTCTATATTCGATCAACTAGTTGAACATATGTTTCTAATTGTGTTATATCATTGATACCACATATAAAAGTTTAGGGAATTGTTTATTATAGATAGTTTAATTTTTGAGGTCATTGTGACCATTATATACCTTTCTTTTATAAATATAATTGAAGTTGTATGTTCATTTTCTATTAGTTTGTTATAAACTTCACATTGATAAAAATATTAGAGACAAATGCAAGAAATTTCTTGAAAGATAGACAAAAATTGGAGTTAAATTTCTAAAAAATATTATTCATTCTATAAATGAGATGGAGTATGAGTAAACATTTGCAACTCTTTAAATATGTGTTGATAATATATGTTTGCTGGGTCTAGTTTTTTTAATAACTTATTGAGATGAAGGGTAACATAGGAGGTATAATTTGGAGGTTTAAGACAAAGTTTTCTGTATTTTAATTAATATGGTTATCAGTTAATCTTTCCGTAGGAATTGCATGTTTGTGTTGAGTGTTAATAAAGGATTCAAAACAAGGTGTTTGTGTATTCAATAACTTTGGTAGATTTTTAATGCTAGAACTTATTAAAAATACTATTTAAATTTTATACCATAAATAAATTTATTGGTCTTTGAAACTTTTGTAATTTTTTCTTCAGGACCGAAGGAAAGTATAAAAGGTTGTTGGTTCAACTCTATTCTAAACATTTCTAACAAGTAATTTCTAATTGATGGAAATTTCTACGAGACGTATACAGATACATTTGGTTATTAAATTAATAGATAAATGAGTAATAACTAAATATTTAATTTTTCGACAATAGTTAAATGAGTAATAATTAAATGAGAAAATACTATTCATCAAAAGTGTAAGGAAATAAAATTTAATTTTTTCTCTAAAATCTTATTATTTATGAACAGTGAAATTATGAATTTTTTTCTGATTTTATTTTTATAAAAATCGATAAATAAGTCTTTAATTCATAAAAATGATGATTAATTTATTAGTTTAAAAAATAATATACCAAAATTTGTAAATATACCGTAAATTTGTGACTAGACTAAAAAATTATTATTATTATTATTATTATTATTATTATTATTATGTTTATATTGATATGAACAGCTATAAAACAAAGTTGAAGAATATAAGATCTACTTAACAATCATCCTACACCCCATAAAGTAAATAAATGTCTTTGATAGATATAGGAGTGCCAATATCATCAAATGATGAAGCACACATTGATAATTATCCATGACAAGAGCAGAATCTATACTTTTTATCTTATTAATCAACTTATTATCATTACTCTTAATTAAATTTTATTGTTGTGTGCGAAATCCTCATTCTTATTCTTCTTCTTTGTTCCAATGCTATTATTTTGTGCACCACCCCCGTTGCTTAGGTCTGATCTTCTTGGTCCACCTCGCGTTCTAATTTTCAATATCAAACAACATTAGTTTATAATTTAACTTTTTAAATAAGTGGATATATCCGAAGAGATAATTTAACTTTTAAAGAGTGAAGATCCATTTTAATTTTTAAGAAAAATCATGAGACTCAATATTGATCATTTGAGAAAGTTAAAAGTTAACAACTTCATCTATATCTTCTTAATTTATACAAATATCTTTCATGAAAAAAAGTGTAATATATTCAATGCACTCACTAAAATTAAAAAGACAATATCTTAAACGAGCTGGGCACGTCGATAAAGTCATTTAATTAAATAAGAAATTAAATAAGATAAAAAAATCTCCAAATTTTTTAATATTGCTTTAAAATAAACGAAAAGGTAAACTAAGAAGAGAGAAAACAAAAATAAAAGGAAGAAATTAGTAGTTACTTTAAAGAGGATCTAGCTATCTGAGATATGGAATTCATCACTTGAACTAGGCTTGCTTTTGTAAAATTTCCCGATTGACCAACCATGATTAGTATAATTAATCTGCAAAGTGTGAGGTAATGTTTGTGTTTTGCAAATCAATGAGATATGGAGTTTGAATAATTGCTTAAAAGCGAGTAAGAAGAAAGAGATATATAAAGAAAATGATTGAGGTTTAATTATTGGACTCAATAATGCATGTTTGTTTAAGACTTTATTATTTTATAATTTATGCATGAATTATCCCTTTTGCTATACTTGTTTAGCCTACTTTGATTTGTGTGTAATGCACATGGCTTATTTCTTATATTACATTTTAATTAAGTTTACCATGGTTGAAGTCAATCCATATGATCATGTTCACACACTATCTATCATCACCTTGACTAAAAAATAGTAGTGAGCTAATGTGGACTCATGAATATATATATATTTGAATTAAGTTACTTTAGGAGTAACTTTGAACACATTGTCATTCATTAATATAAAAGCGTAACTGCAGTTTTAATTATAGTATTTTTTATTTTTTAATTAAAAAAATATGAAATTTGATATTTTAAATAACGTAATATATAATACAACGATGTAGAATATTTAACATTCATAAAATTAGAATAAAACACATAAATTTAACTTTTAACTTAATTATCATATTAATTATATTCAATATTTTATAATCACTTATTAAATAGAATAACTTAATATATAGTTAATATGTAGTTGTCACTGCAAATTGAACTAATCAACCAAAATTTATAATTTCAAGTGGTCATTGACTAACCTATATATATATGTAAATAATATTATGAAAGAAGACTTGAACAGTTGACTTGGACTATCCAAGTTTTCTATATATATATATAACATTTACATTAATGGGACAAAACAAAATATTCAAATATAAAGTTCAAGTCATTATAATTTTTGAAACATACGAGAAATTTGATTTTGAATATCTATTAAAAAAGATATTTGTTTAATGTCCGATTTATTTTAAATAGAATTACATTCAATAAAACAAAATATATGAATTAAAAAAATTAAATTAAGTGGTTATAGTATTTGGAAATAGATTAGATGATATAGTATTTGGTTATAGTATTAAAGAATTTTCTCCATGATAGTATTCCAATTTTGACAATAGTTACGGTCTTTCAATTGGTTGTGAGAATAAATGGACGGCAATATTTATCTTTAGATATCGAGTTTGATTTTTACAGAATTTTTTTTTTTTATTTTCAATAGGAGAAGGGGACGAGAAACTCATGATTAATAGTGTCGATAACTGTAAGGGTCAGACTGTTATAGTCTATATACATATTCTTTGCGTTTGTAGTGAAATAACGTGTACTCAATTGTTTATATATTTGATTGAATTATATATTCATAATCGATTATATATATGTGTTATAAATTTTGTTGATACGAAGATGTTTTATAAATAAAAATATTAAAAAATTATTAGTGTTTAGTGAGTATGAAAACTAAGTCTTTTAATTATATCAAAGGTTTATCTAATATACACCCAATGTAAAATAGATAAATTATTTCTCCTTTGTTTCCTCTTCCCCGGCCAACAATCATGCCACGCAGCAAATATGCAATTTAGCACTTTATTAGATTTTTTATTTTTATGGTGCAACAAATAGTCCATAAATTTTGACAAAATAAACTAATATTATTATCTATTTTTTTCTCTATAAATATCAGTCTCTTATTTTAAAATATAAGTAAAAATATATTAACGAAAGTGAATTTATCTGGTTCAAGATACATCCATTTTTCTTTTACATTTTGAGAAAGAAGAGTAGTATCTTTTACAAAATATATAATTATAATGACAAAATAAAATTAAAATACATACAAAATTCTACAAATTATAATTATCCTCTATCTATTTCATATTCTAAAAATATTCGGTGGTTTTTTTACGCATAATTGATTCAATAGTCCTTTAACTTAATTTCAAGTAACACTTCACTCATTTAATTTTTTTTTCTTTCGATTTGATCATTTATTTAATTTTAAGTAACAATTTGATTATTTATATCTCAAAGTATAAAAAATATTATCATTTTTTTACATAAACTTAAAAAATTCATCAAAATCTTTAAACTAAATCCATAAAATTCAAAAGCAAATTCAAGAATATTCATGTGTTCATCAAATACATAACTCAAATATTCAAATAAACCCATACTTCCATTTTTAACAGCATCAAATAAAGAATAAAAATATAAGTTTATTTGAAAATTAGAGTAATAAATTTGAAGAAAATATAGGAAAAGAAAAAAAGTGTGTAGGAATAATTGAAGAAAATTGTAAAATGTATGTTTAAAATTTTCAATTTTGAACCATTGTCTTTATTTCTATGGGTCCATGGTCAACTTTTGTTCTTTATATTATTATTGCAAATTGCACTTTATATTGCAATTTGCAAGTGTCACTTCATTAAAAGAAAAAAAAAAAAGAAAAAGCATACGGACAACTTGATAGTTAAAATTGACATGTTGATTGGTTCAAATAATACAAATATTATAAAGTTGAAATAAACAAATTTATGAATTTTGATAAAATATTTTTACATGGGAACGTTGAATCCATGAATTGATCAAATCGGAATGTAGACTTTGAACTCATTCCTTCTCATTTCAAAAGAGTTAAACTGATCACTTGGTTGGTAGAGGGAATGGCGGAAATATTGATACTAATTTAATTCCTCATAAAACTAATTTTAACCCATAAAAATAAATTAATAAATTGGACAAACTTGTTCCTGTTGGAATACAATCTCTTCCAACCTTATGCTCAATAATCCATGCCAATTACATGATGAATAACCAAGCCATTAATGAAATCCTGGGATGATGATGATAAAACCAATGAGTTGGGTGATCTTCCTCAGCAAAACACCCTGAACTCTTGATGGGGATAGAGAGAAACAGAGAACTAAAGAGTTTTCTCCTTAGGGTTTGTGAAACTGAATAGTCTTATTATGTTTGCCTTGGGGACCAGTACCCCTATATATAACTATTATTAGTTATATCTCAAATTGCAGTATTTCTAATTCAACCCCTCATTAAATTAGAAACCGCCTGGTATCTACACTATTAATTTTCATAACTATTATGCTCTTTAGTCATAAACTATTATATATTATTTGATCCCTAGTTTATTGGCTAATTATATAATGACCCTAATACATTTTATTAATTAATTATATATCTGACTCATAAATCTTACGATTCCTTCCATTCTTTTCATTTTCTTTTGGTATACGAACGAAAGATAAAAACGAAAAAAAGTATAGAAAATAATATAATTATTTATTTTGTCAATATAAAATATGATAGATATTACGATAAATTTAGACATAATTGTAAAATTTTAGATTTTTGTTTGAATTTAAGTCTGGTTAAGTTGAAATATGACTTATAAATAATAATATGATTTTTTAATAGTTTAATATATATATAAAAGAAAATAAAACAACGATGTTAAAATATAAATTTATATTTATAAAATAATATTAAATAAATAAGTAACAAATGATAATAATGAACACTAAATTAATATAAATTTTATTTTTAAAATTTAAAATAATTAATATAAGAAATTTCATGTTTACAAAATCAAAATTAGTTTAATTTTATCTATATGATCTACGATATAATCCATTAGCAATATAAAACCGTTTAATTTGATTCAATTTTTTGGTAAATGACATGTGTTCACATATGCTATTATTTTCCGCGGTTTCTTGAACAACAACAATGCAACAAACAAAAGCCCAATTTATCATTTTTATTATGTTTTAAAAAATAAAATAATAAAAGAAGCTAGAAAAGTTGACAAACAAAGGTAAGTGATAAACAACCAAGGATAAAATATTTAACCAAGAGCTTAGAGTACCTTCATTGTCTATAATCAGAATATTTAACTTTTAAAATAATTTTGTTATTATCAAAATATTTGAAAAATATTTTGTCTCAATAAAGTATAAAAAATATTTAAAATTTATAAATATAAAAAATATGAGTTAAATATTTATTACTGATAAATAAAAACAATAACGTACAAATATTTATCATATATGTATATATAAAATAAATGATAAATATTTAATACTAACAAATATAAAAATATAAATTATTTATATATAAAAAATATGAAATATATATTTAACAATGATAAATATAAAAAAATAGAAAAATATACTTATGTAATTAATAAATTTAATCAACTATTTAAAATAATATATTTAACTAATTATTTTATCTACGAGATATATTTTAAATTAAAAATTTGATATTGTTAATAATAGTTAGTGGAGTATTGTGTTCATGATAGCGATCAAACTTGTGACCTCTCCTATTGTTACATTATTGGACTGTCTCATTCTTAAGCGTGTTCTTTCATTTTGTCATTGCGTGGTTTCTTAATTGGATTATAGATTTGCTTATTGACAACCTATGGAAGAGCTCTCACTGTTGTCCAGTACGAGTGTACGACCACCATGCGGAAACAAATAAAAAGCAACAAAAGAAAGTATTGATGAAACGAAATAAACCTTTTTATTATATATATCTTTAAATCTTAATAATATGACTAGATGTGCACTATTAATTATTGTGTTCCCTCGTCTAACAACTAGCCAGGCTATTCATATCTCCACAAGCATTTCAAACCTTTTCATAAATGAAAGGAGCAGAGACCGATGTTGTTTGGGACAGGGGCCACGATCACTTTAAAAATGAAATGATTAAAATGTCTTTATTAATATTACAAAATTACAATAATATCTAAACTCTAAATTATATTCTCTCTTCCTTTCTCACCAACGCATGGTGTTGCCCTCTTGCCGTCTTGCACTGCTCGTGTCTCATCTCACCTCGAATTCGTCTCGCCTCGCTTCAGCTCGCCTCGGCCGTTCGTCCTCAAAACTCCAAATGTTTGGAATTTACTGATTTGTTGATTTGCTGAACAAGGTGTTTGAACAAGATGTTTGTGCTGATTTTTGTTACTGATTTGTTGATTTTTGTTGCATACAAGGTGTTTGTGCTTTTGTTGATTTGCTAAATTGTGATGCATGTTTAGAATAATGACTAAATTGTTAAATTACTAAATTGATGATTTTAGAATAATTTACTAAATTGTTAGATGTCTGTTTAGAACGATGGCTAAATTTTTGTTATAAATTAGTTGATTTAAATTGTTGTTGCTCTATTTATTGAACAAGATATACGGTAGATTTAGAATGATAGATGTTTGCTGATTTTGTTTCCTAAATTGCTAATTTAGAATAAATAAACATAAATAATGGCTGCATGTTTTAGAATGCACCTTTTTAAATTTAGTTGCAATTATTGATGAATTCAAATTAATTAAAGAGCATAGAGCATCATTTTAAGATATTCTTAAATCATATAATTAAATTATTTGATACTTCACTTTGTGTTTATTACAACTTAAGTTTTTATTTTATAATATTATTTATATATTTTATTTATATATATTATAATTTTATAAATATTTTAGTAAAACTCCGTGGTTGTATTTACACTTTTATTATTTTCACCGTGTGGTAAAAAGAAAACGACTTCCTTTTTCCGGCAAAGTAACTGGACAAAAACACTTAGAGCATCTCCAACAGGAGGTAAAATGAGTTCGTCCGCGTAATTACTTAACTTCTAGTTTTTTGTGGGTTCACCGTTGGAGTTGTGTCAAGGTGTCATCACGGTACTGTCAGTAAGGAAGGTGCTTCATAGCAGTTAACTTTTATTAATTTATTAATAATAATAAATTTATCATTTTTTATTAATTTATAACCGTTAAATTCTTTTTAATTTATTAAATAATAATAATTTTGTAACCATTACCTTTATTTTAGTTAATATAACCTTTTTTTTCCTTTAATTACTATTGTTAGCTCATTAATAGGAACAATTTGTTACTCATACTTTTTCTTCACAATTTTTGTTAGAGAATTTTATTAAAATTTTTATTAACAGTACTTTTTTATTTATTTTTAAATTAAATTAAATTTTATTTTAATTTAAAATTAAATTTTATTTTAATTTTAAATTAAATTTTATTTTAATTTGAAATTAAAATTTTATTTTAATTTTAAATTAAAATTTTATTTTAATTTTAAATTAAAATAATGTATAATAATATTAATTAAAATATTTAAATTAATATTTTAAGTTATAATAAAATTAAATATAAATAAAATATTAATGTATAAATTAAAGTTATGAGATATAATATAGGTTTTTTAAAAATTAAACCGTACATAAAGAATGAATTGATTCAGGATGATTTGACATAGTAGAACCTATTTAAATGGAGTTCACCGTTGGAGTAAAAAAGTAACGAGTTCCTTCAAGATGATGTGGCACAGTGGACCCCATCTAAAGAACCCATCTTAAGTTCACCGTTGTTGATACTCTTAGACTTCCCCCAACCAAAATCAGCTTCATGAAAACACAACCTAGTTCATGTGGTAATCAAAAGTGTTGCTGTTAAACAAGGCTTGCTTCTTTGAACTTCAAAATAATCAATAGCAATTCTCATGTAACCATCTGTTACATCCCAATTGCTCACTCAAGAGATACTGAGTCTAATTTATAACATAAATTACATCAAACGATAATTAATAGAATTTGTAAAATATTAATATTAAATATATAAAAGAGGAAAACCTAAATAAATTTTGCATTAATGAAATGAAAAAATATAGTAAGTATAATGAAACTTAGTTACCCAAATTAAAACAGAAATTTTTAAATAGAGTAATTAACATCTAACTAAAGTAACTAATAATTAATTTTACATCTCAAATAATAACAGTTGAAATATATATTTAAAATTTATACCTAATTTGTACTTGTCTCACGGTGCATAATTACATTCATCAATAAGTTTGATAATTTATTTTTTAACGACAAAGCATAATTAAATAATATTGCTTTATTTGATTTCAATGTTGCTATAGAAACCATCTATTTTTTGTATTAGACTAACTTGAGAGACAATGAAATTTTATATGGATAGGTATAATGATATAGTTAAGTTTGATAGATTTAGTTTATCTTAGGATTCAAGATCTCAAATATTCTCTCTTAGAGGACAAAGGGTCCAAATCTTTTATGCAACACCTCCTATTTATAAAGTAGATTTAACACTCAATTTTCAGTCTTTGCACTTTTAAAAGTTTTCATAGTTTGTTGCATGATATTAAATTGTAGTTTGTAAATGTAACTGCAATTGCAATATTGTGGATTTTAAAACCACTACAACGGATTTTAAAGATTTGCAGCATAAAAAAATCTAGTCAAAATTGTATCGGACATTTATAAATTGAGCTATCCGAACAAAAGAAGTAGCCAAAACTTTCAATTTACACAATTGACCTAAAAAAACTATTAATTATTTAATATATATAATTATACTATTTTATAAATATAAAAATTTAATACAATAAAATTTGGGCTATTTGTTGGCAATCCTTTTAGGACTTCTTCTATTATCCTCTTCATTGAGGATTAGGTTGGTGGTATTAACGTTGTCAAGTTGGAGATTTCTAGTTGTGCTTTTGAGTATACTATTGGTCTGTGGGCCAGGCCCCAACCCTCCACTTCGGTTTCTTTGACCATATTGTGCTTTACCACTCTTTCTTTCACATATTCTGATTATTTACATACAAAATTAAATCATTAGTATATCATAACAATAACATATGAATATGATTACTGGAAAATGGAAATAATAAAATATTATATATATTTTTGGCTGGAATGAAATATATACTTACATGTTAATTGTCATAGATTTTTTAGAGGAAAATTTGTAATTGGGTGTTGGAAGCATTGTTGGCATATGGATGAAACTACCAGCAGCAAGAGCCATGATGAGAAATAATAACGAAGAAGTACAAAATGTTAGTGTGTTCAACGTATGTTTGGTTGTAGTATCTGATCATGTGATGTTGAAGGAGTGATTTATAAGGAAAGAAGTGTGTAGGAACAATTGATGAAAATTGTAAAACGTGTGTTTGAAATTTTCAACGTTGAACTCTTCTCTTTATCTCTATGGGTCCATGGTCAACCTTTTTTTTCTTGCATGTGACATTTTATTGACTGACCATGATAAATTTTTTTATGTTGTATCTACTTTATTTCAACATGTATATGGTAAATATCAATCTTTTTTAAAATCAAATTCAATCGGTTTAATTCTATTTGTAAATGGATATTATTATTGTAGTTGTAAATAAATGTTATGATATTTTACATGTAATATAATAAATTATGACACATTTATTTGAAGTCAACCTATATCAAGTTATATTGTTTTGAATTTTGTGTTTATTTTTTTTTACTTTTATTTAATATATTAATATATTAAAAATTAAAAAATCATTATTTTATCATAATTATTTCGATCACGGTTAAACTTCAGTTGAATCTTTAAATTTTGAATTGATACTTCCATGGAACGTCTGATCTGATTTTCTAAACACTAATAAATACAATAAAAAAAGATAACATGTGTTTTTTTACAATAAATGAAATAAAAGCAGTAAATATTATTAGTATATTTTTTTCTCTGTTTTTTTATGGACTCTTTTTATTTATAGACAATGTGTGTTGATTGTCATTAATACTATATTAAAAATAGTTTATTATTTGAATTCAGTATGTGGTGATTATACAAATCACTAGAAATTGAAGTTTATGTTTGATATATAAGTATATAATTGTATCAAAATCTATATAAATATATGTGGTTGTTTGTGTGTGGTTATTTTAAACATATTCATTTATATATATTTGTAAAAGAGAGACTCATATATTATGCACTCAAAGGGGACCTCAAGTTTCATAGAATAAATTGAACAAGGTTATGTAGAAACCAATACATGTTTTATATAGCTACATATTGCATTTGGTATATGATTAGAAATATTTTTACATAATTTTTGTCTCATAAAATTAACACGAGATTCAAATTTTGCCTTATAAATAATTGCATCGATGCATATATTTGTATTTGCCTAATTTTCTCGTCAAAAAAAATAGCTACTATGTTCTGAGGTTCATGAAAGAGATTGTCATTTCTAATTAAAATGTGATTCTAAATATGATATGTTAATTTTATTCTATATAGTTTATATTATTTCAATATTTAACATTTTTATGTGATTAATTTTAACTTAGTCGCATTATATATTGCAGTACTTTGATGAATTCAAATGTCTGAGTTACTTTCAAGATCAATTAATTTAATTTTTTTAGAAATTATTTGATCTTTTAAAATTTAGTGTTTGATCCAATTGACGTGGCATCGGTCTACTGCTGAGTTGCCACTTATTTCAATCTTGTTGCATCAACCAAATTTAGCCTATAGTATTGATTATTTTATCCTTGACTGTATATATTAGTCGCTCCGTTAGTATAAATAGTCACGTTTGTAATAAGGTTGTGCAAGAGTTAACTTAGGAAGCTAAGACTATATGTTCTCAAACATGGTGGAGAATGTTCAAACTTGATAGTAATAGGAATTTTATTTTAAGATATACAAAAAGAATTATGTAATTTTGAATTTATATTAGAAATCAATTGTTAAATTAATACAAATTTTTCTATATGTTATAATTTTTGAAATTTTAAGATATCATTATAATTTTTGAAATTTTAAGATATCATTATAATTTTGTGCAAATATGTTCCTATGTAGTTCAACAAAATGTTGAAGGAAAAAAAAATGTATAAAAGTGTGCTTCTACATATAACCAATAAAATATTCGATGTTTTGATTAAAATAACTATATTATTTTACAATATTATTATTGATTGACCTTTTACCGCCTTTTCTAAAAAGAGACGATGTTTTTATTTATTTTTCACTTATTTTGATAGAATTCATGAAAAACTATTTATACAAACACTCTTAAAATATATTTTGTGAAGGTACATTTCATTTAAAAAATTAGCGGATTTCTACTCATAATAGCAACATTCTATCCTTTTTTGCATTTGTCACCCTTAAAAAACCCCAATTTCATACAATATTTATAACAACCTTGATCATTATTTAGACATGACACTTTGAAAGTGCAAAAAGGCCAATGAGTAGTAGTTACATCAATTGCTACTCCTACAATTACTCGAATATGTCCATTTTTTTTTAACAACGTGACAACATCAAGTTTTGAATTTGTCAAAATTATTTAAATTCTAACAACAAATTCAACTATGGCATTCTACATGTATTAGGGGTTATGTACATTAACAAATTAAATCAAGAACTATATATATGTCTAACGTGATTACCCACGGATATGATTAAATTATTCTTTATTCAAGTAAACGGAAAACTTTCAATTAAATAAAATCCCAAAGTAAGAAATCCTAAAAGAAAAAACAAAAACTCATTTTTAGGAAAAATAAAGTAAGGGACTAAACAATATTAATTTTAAATTTTTGAACATTGATCCTATTTTAAAATTCTCAAACAAAATAATGCGAGATTATCTTCAAGATTCCTTATGAGAATAACAAAAATGAAGAATAAAAAAAATGACATAATAAATGTATTTATCTAATTTTCATTTATTTTGAAAGAGTTCATAAAGACTGTGTGTTATAGAGACAGTTTGACAATTATCGAACACAACAACATTGATTTCCTATGCACTTGCCACCATGAAGAAAAGTTGATTCCATACAATATTTATTACAATCTTTGTCACTTGGACATGGACCTTGGCCAGTACAATAAGTCCAGGAATTTGTTGCGTCAATTGCTCCTCCTACAATCAATCAATACAATATTGTCTTAAACTTTACTAACATATTTAGAAATTGTATTCTCTAATTCAAAATTGAGTTTTCATTACAAAATGTGTGTTACCTGGAGTCAAAGTGGAAGCAATACATAACAATGCGATGAAAAAATAGACGCGGATCATGCTGGAAGCCATTTCCTCTTTCAAGATACGAATGAACAAGTAACACATATTAGGGAATATTTATACCCATCACTGGGAAATTACTAGGTACTAAACACAATAAATCAATTTTAAAGTAATCTCTAAAGTATGTGTTAAAAAAGGATTTTTTTCTTTCTTTCAGAAAGTAAGTCAAATATAATAAAGTGATCATCTGTCCCACCTAAGTAGTTTGGTTAATGAAGTAAGATATATATATTAAATTATATATTTTGTTGTACTTTTTTATTATAAAAATATCTAAAACTTTTAATTAAAAAAAATAAAAATAAACAAAAGCTAATTTAGAGAAAGATAAAAAAAGAATTTATGTTTTTGTATTTAAGGTGAAGTAGTAAAAATTATTTCGAGTTCCAAAAATTGAAGAAAATAATATATCATTCGATATTTAACTCGACATTAAATAAAAATATTATCTTTTTATATTTTATTTTCTTGCATTTTATATTAAGAATTTCATAAAAAGAAAATATAATTAAATTTATAAATAATATTTTGAAAAGAAAATTAAAAATTAATTATTTTATTTGGTGAAGAAAAAATTATTATTAATAACGATGACTAGTTAAATTCTATTAAATTTTAAAAATTCTTGAATGTTTTTAAAATCCTTTTTTTTTATTAAATTTAGAATGTTTTTCTTTGGAAATAAAATTTAGAATGTAAGTTTATATTTTATTTAATGTATAGAAAATTATAATTACATTTACGATTTTTAAATTTGAGGATAAAATTTAAAATTTTTTTTAACTCTAAATTAGCATAAAACACATTACCTACGAATTTACTTGCGGAACTATTTCTCAGCATAAAAATTTCATAGATAATTATTTTATAAGAACTTTTTGAATGTGTAGGTAAAGTACACGTGGACAATGCCGCAAGAAAAGTAAATAAATTCCACAACAAACATTTAATATACTTAAAGTATTTTTTTACGATTTTTCATGCAGAAATATCTGTAGTACCATTTTTTCGAATGTGTTCTAAACGTATTTCTACATGTAATGTCACATGTAATTTCATATGAAAATATATTTCGCATGAAAATCCACAAGTAAATCGTAGGAAAATTCTTTTCAACCAAAAATCTGGAGGAAAGTTTCATTGGTAAATTTCCATCTTATGCTTGTTTTTTTCCATTTATGCTTGTTTAATATTAATCTTTCATTGAAATACTATTGCAATACTCTAAAATAAAATTTATATCATCTTTTTAAATCATGTTTAAATATTAATTAAAACACGATCTAATTATTGCAATACTCCTAAACAAAATTTATATCATATTCACAAATCATAATTAAGTTTAGATATTATTGCAGAGATATTTAAAGCTATTTCATATCGAATATTCCAATCCGATACACAAAATGTTGAACTTAAATGAAACTTTTCACCAACGCTTCCACTTTCCATATACTCATACAATAAAAGATTAGAATCTTCATGAAAATTGAATTCATGCAGCTTCACATTGTTCTTGTTCCTAGTATTTCCAAGAGTTGAAATCTCAGCTAAGAAGCTTTGGTCGATGCTCCTTCTCCACGCGAATTCAACTTCTCGACAACAATAAATTCACCATCATTCATAACAATTTTGTAGACAGTTCCACAAGATCCTCTTCCTATAACTTCAGATTTTGAGAAATTTCCAATGACTTCCAAAAGATCCCAATATATAAAGCCTTCTTATGGAAAGCGAAGAATCCTATTTAATTCACATTGTTTGACATATTAGTTTTTCGGCAACTACCTCTTTTCCAAGTTGACCAGGAGAATCATTTGACACATAGCTTTGTCATTTATTAAAAGCTGGGTTGTCAGACCAGTAAAGTCCCAAATATACAATTGCATCATCCATAGCATAGAATCATACATTACCAAAGGAACATAGAAAATTTATAAACAAAATCATTCAGTGAGTTATATGCATAATTGAAAATGTCACAAGCTTTCTTGTAGAAGTCAGACAAGTTTTTTGAAATCATGCCTTAAAGTATCAATTAACATAATATAAAGATACTTTAAATAAAATAGAGAATAGGTTACAAACATTTTTTAAGACCCACGTGGGTCAACCTATTAGCATCGGCCCATTTTATCCAAGGGGGCAAAAACTCAGCAAAACATTTAATTACACTTTTGAATTATTTAATCTTAAAGCTTAAAATGTTAATTTAATTTTTTTTTTTACATTTATTGAACCATTCAAAGGTGTAAAAAATCACCAAAAGAATTTAAATTTAATATTTTCATCTTTAAGTTTATCAATCTAGACAAATCACATCCAAATTGATTAATCCAAAGAAACTTAAAATTGATAAATAAAATGAAAGTTTTTTTTAGAGCGTAAGATATTGGGAGGAGAAATCTCCTTTTAGTAAGTGTTTATAAACATTATATCAATTGTCGCGTTTAGTTTGTTGTTTCTCATAACAACTATCTCCTTGAATCTGTTGCATGGTCAACTCCTATATAAATGAAATTTCAGTTACATATTATGTACACACTTTTAATCTTTATACTTCTCACTCTTCTCGAATTCAAATTGATTTGAGTATTGAAGTGTTTGCATATACCAACTCTCCTCAATGTGAAATTATGCATAATCCTCACATTCCAACCATTATCCTCGATCTTTCTTGAATTATATAAGATTTGAAATAAAAAATATCAACATTCAAATACTGTGAGAGGCATATTTAGATATATCTGATTGTCTATATTCAATCAAGTAGTTAAACATATATTTTTAATTGTATTATATCATTGATACCACGTATATAATTTTAGAGAATTGTTTAATTTATGAGGTAATTGTGACCATTATATATATACCTTACTTTTATGAATATAATTGAAGTTGTTTGTTCATATTAGTTTGTTATAAATTTCACATCGATAAAAATATTAGAGATATTTGTAAAAAATATACGTTGAAATATAACAAAGATGGAGTTAAATTTCTAAAAACTATTATTTATTCTATAAATGAGATGGAGTATGAGTAACCATTTACAGCTCTTTAAATAATTAAGTATGTTTTGATAATATCATGTTTGTTGATTATAAAAAAGATATCAGGTAGACTCTTCACCGAAAAAACAAAATTATCGTATAATGAATTTATTAAGAAAATTGAATTGAAAAAAAGTCTAGTTTTTTTAATAATTTATTGAGATGAAGGGTAGCATAGGAGGTATAATTTGGAGGTTTAAGAGATAGTTTTCTGTATTTTAATTAATATGGTTATCAGTTAGCCAGCCAACTATGGTCTGTGTATTTATGTTTTTGCAGCATAATTAAACATAATTAACAAGATCTTTTAATCTTTCCGTAGGAATTGCACGTTTGTGTTGAGTGCTTATAAAGGATTCAAAACACCGTGTTTGTGTATTCAATAACTTTTGTAGATTTTTTATGCTAGAATTTATTAAAAATACTATTTAAATTTTATACCATAAATAAATTTATTGGTCTTTGAAACTTTTGTAATTTTTTCTTCAGGACCGAAGGAAAGTATAAAAGGTTGTTGGTTCAACTCTATTCTAACATTTCTAACAAGTAATTTCTAATTGATGGAATTTTCTACGAGACATATACAAATACATTTGGTTATTATATTAATAGATAAATGAGTAATAACTAAATATTTAATTTTTCAACAATAGTTAAATGAGTAATAATTAAATGAGAAAATCTTATTTATCAAAAGTGTAAGGAAATAAAATTGAATTTTTTCTCTAAAATTTTATTATTCATAAAAGTGAATATTGAATAATTTTTACAATAAAATATAAAAAATTACTATAGTGTTTATAAACAGTGAAATTATAAATTTATTTCTGATTTTATTTAAAAAAAATATAAAATCAATAAATAATTCTTTAATTCATAAAAATGATGATTAGTTTATTAGTTAAAAAAATAATACACCAAAATTTGTAAATATACCGTAAATTTGTGACTAGACTAAAATATTATTATTATTATTATTATTATTATTATTATTATTATTATTATTATGTTGATATGAACAGCTATAAAAAAAAGTTGAAGTATATAAGATGAAATTAACAATCATCCTACACCCCATAAAGTAAATAAATGTATTTTATAGATATAGGAATGCCAATATCATCAAATGATGAAGCACACATTGATAATTATACATGACAAGAGCAGAATCTATACTTTTTATCTTATTAATCAACTTACTATCATCACTCTTAATTAAATTTTAGGCTAAATTATATCAGTGGTTCCTTAAGTTAATTTCAAGTAACGTTTTAGTTCTTTATCTTTTTTTTTTCTTCCAAAATTGGTTTTTTATTTTAGTTTTAAATGACAATTTGATATTTTATGTTTTAAAATTTCAACAATTTTATCCTTTTTTATACTAAAATTCAAAAAAAATCATCAAATTTTTCAACCAAAATCCATAAAATTGATAATCATCTTCAATCTAATGCAAATTTTATCAAATTCATAACTCAAATATTCAAATACACTCATATTTTCATCTCCAACAACATCAAATAAAGAACGAAAATATGAGTTTATTTCAAGATTTAAGTTATGAATTTGATTAGATTTATATTTTATTGAAGATGATAATGAATTTTATGAGTTTTGTTTAAAAAATTTGTTGATTTTTTTGAATTTTTGTAAAAAAAAGGACAACATTGTTGACATTTTAAAACATAAAATATCAAATTGTCACTTAAAATTAAAATAAAGGATCAATTCGAGAAAAAAAAATAAAAGACTAAAACGTTACTTGAAATTAAGTTAAGGGACCACTAATATAATTTAGCCTAAATTTTATTGTTGTTTGCAAAATCCTCATTCTTATTCTTCTTCTTTGTTCCAATGCTATTATTTTGTGCACCACCCCCGTTGCTTAAATCTGATCTTCTTGGTCCACCTCGCGTTCTGATTTTCAATATTAAACAATATTAGTTTATAATTTAACTTTTTAACTAAGTGGTTATATTCAAAGAGATAATTTAACTTTTTAAAGAGTAAAAATCAATTTTAATTCTTAACAAAAATCATGAGACTGAATATTAATCTTTTGAAAGAATTAAAAATTAGCAACTTAATCTATATCTTCTTTATACAAATATCCTTCATGAAAAAAAGTGTAACATATTCAATACACTCACTAAAATTAAAAAAACAATATCTTAATTAATGAGGGTACGACTATAAAGTCATTTCATTAAGCAAGAAATTAAATAAAATAAAAAATCTCCAAATTTTTTAATAATGCTTTAAAATAAACGAAAAGGTAAATTAAGAAGAGAGAAAACAAAAATAAAAGGAAGAAATCAGTAGTTACTTTAAAGAGGATCTAGCTATCTGAGACATGGAATTCATCAGTTGAACTAGGCTTGCTTTTGTAAAATTTCCCGATTGACGAACCATGATTATTATAACTAATGTGCAAAGTGTAAGGTAATGTTTGTGTTTTGCAAATTAATGAGTTAAGGAGTTTGAATAATTGCTTCAAAGCGAGTAAGAAGAAAGAGATATATAAAGAACATGATGGAGGTTTAATTATGTGGACTCAATTATGCATGTTTGTTAAAGACTTCTTATTATTTTATAATTAATGCATGAATTGTCCCTTTTGCCATAGTTGTTTAGCCTACTTTGATTTGTTGTAATGCACGTGGCTAATTTTCATATAGTACATTTTAATTAAGTTTACCATGGTTGAAATCAATCCATATGATCATGTTCATATATCATCACCTTGACTAAAAAATAGAGTGAGGTAGTGTGGACTCATTATTTTGTAACAGTTAAGGACAAATTGTTAGGTTGGACTTCGTAATCCCTGTACGAAGTCATGAAAATATTCGATTTTTGGTATTGTCTGTCATAAACAATTTTTTATTTTTATTTAAACTAAAAAAACTTGTAGTTATGCAATTTAATAATCAACAATTATTATTAATTTGAAAAACTTATTATGCACTAATTTAAAATTATTTGACACGGTGAAAGTATTAAATATATGATTTTTAAATTAATTTTATTAAAATTTGTAGAATATATTGAACTAGTAATTTTTTTCAATTTAATTATTATATTGATGAAATTCAATATTTTATAATCAGTTGTTAAGTAGATTAACTTGATATACAATATGTAGTTGCCACTGCAAATTGAAATAATCAACCAAAATTTATAATTTCAAGTGGTCATTGACTAACTAACCTATTTATGTAAACAATATTATGAAAGAAGACTTGAACAGTTGACTTGGAATATCCAATTTTAATATATATATGTATTTACATTAATGGGACAAAACAAAATATTTAAATATAAAGTTAGTGATTACTACTCTATGATTTGGAAATAAGTTTGAATATATGTTAGGAAAGATTTTTTTTCTTATTTTATATTGATTTTTTATTTTTTTTTAATTTTCTTTTTTGAAATCCTGACTGGCAAATGATTTTCTTAAATAAGATTCTTGATTATAATGAGTACATTATTAATGTTTTTGCAAGAAAAAGTATAATAATCACATGGTTTTATTTTTATAGTTCGGCCTGGATGGAGAGTACTGTTGTAGGATTATCCTGTACCAGTAATTAGGGTACTCTACATGGAGTTACCATTATCATTTCTTCTAATCACTACGTCAAAAATGACATTTTACAGAGCTTTTTTAAAGTCATTTACAACGTTTTTTTTAAAAATTAAGCGCTGTAGTATCCAGCGCTGTAAAAAGATACAACAACGCTCTTTAAAATAAAAAAAGCATTGTAAATCTCTTCTAAAAACGCGCTGCTTGTTGTATTAGTTTTACAGCGCTTTTAAAAAAAAGCGCTGTAATAGGTGCATTCCTTTATTTCAATTAGATATCTTTCTGGGATTATATCAACAATCTCCTTCATAAATCGCAATATACAGTATCCGCAGTCCATATTGTTAGTTTGATGAGAGCACTATAAAATAAAACATATAAGTCAATAAATCTTTGTGCATTGATTGTTAATGAAATTTTAAAGGCATATATTTCAAACCTTTATTGGAATCCATGTAAAATTTATTTGATTTTTGCTTCGACACTGTAGCACCCATTTGAGCTCGAAAAACTTGTAAAGCACTATCAAATAAATGTGATTATTAGCATTAACAAACACATTATATATATGTATGTAAGAAATAAATGAATAAATGAATAAATGAATAAATGAATAAATGAATACAATACCTGAAGAGTGCGAAGAAATATTTAGGGTTCATAGAGTTACGGTTTCGTTTAAGAAGGAACGACGAGAATGCGCAGAAATACGAACGGTTCGTAGGACAGAGTAGGGTTCACAATGAGAAGAGTACATAATAATGTTCGTAGGGATAGTAACAAATATGGAGATGATTTGCAATGGAGATGGCTAACAATATTATTCGTAGGGATAGTAGGGTTCGCAATGAGAAGGATAATGAAGAGGAGAAGGATACTGAAACGTAGTGATGTTTATGTAATAAAGAGGAAACTGAAACGATTTACCTTTTACAGCGCTTTTTTAAAAGCCTTTTACAGCACTTTTCCAAAAAGCGCTATAATAGGTCTTTTAATTATGTGAAAGTGCAAGTCTTTTACAGCGCTTTTCCAAAAAGCGCTCTAATAGGTCCTTTAATTATGTGAAAGTACAAGTCTTTTACAGCGTTTTTTTTACAGCGCTTGTCAAAAAAGCGCTGTAAAAGACCTTTTTATTTTTTTTTAAAGCCTTTTACAACGCTTTTCTAAAAAGCGCTCTAATAGGTCATTTGATTATGTGAAAGCGCAAGTCTTTTACAACACTTTTTTTACAGCGCTTGTCATACAAGCGCTGTAAAAGACCTTCTTATTTTTTTTTAAAAGCCTTTTACAACACTTTTCCAAAAAGCGCTCTAATAGGTCATTTAATTATGTAAAAGTGCAAGTCTTTTACAGCGCTTGTTAAAAAAACGTTGTAAAAGACCTTTTTTTTTTAAAAGCCTTTTACAGCGTTTTTTTTTTTTTAAAAGCCTTTTACAGCGCTTTTCCAAAAAGCGCTCTAATAGGTCATTTCCAAAAAGCCTTTTACAGTGCTTTTTTTACAGCGCTTGTCAAAAAAGCGTTGTTGTATCCTCCGTTATTTTTAAAATATCATACAACAGCGCTTGTATTTAATAAGCGCTATTAAAGACGCGCTATAAAATGTCATTTTTGATGTAGTGTAATAGAGAGATTCTCTCCAACCATCTTATTATAACCTCTGAAGCAATGCAATATCTTAATTCTCCTATTTGTCATGGTTCATATTATATTTGTATGCTAAATGTTGTTTACAGTTTCAAATACAAAGTTGCGGGGACTTCAAGCCATTAATTTTGCATCCTTTTCTTATTTCTCTTTCAAATGGAAACTAAATCATCCACAAACTTACTAGATTAATTAGTGGAGAGTGCTTGCTGCTAACGTGTACAACTATTCTGCATAATTTTTTTCATTATGTTAGTAAAATAATAATGTATGATTTATAGTATCCGGGAGACGTGGTTCTTGACCTCTCTACCATGACAAACCAGACCATTAAGCTTGGAGGCGGTTTATGTCAGGCACCTCTCCACATTCACAAAATTACAACACTCATTCATTACTATGCTTAGGCCCTGTTTGGATAAACAACTTAATTGAATGTTAATAATATAAGCAATTATCATATAAGTGTATATGCATAAGTTATTTCTTTAACAAAAGATAAAACATAGTTAAACTATTTTCATAAACTATCATAGAGAACTTACGGGACTAAGGTAAAAAAAGCTTATGGATATGCCATAAGTTGTTTACATAACCTCTGTCAAACAATCTCATAAATGTTTATGTCAGTAGATATGTTCAAAAAAGCCAATCCAAATAGATCATAAGTTAAATGTCTCACTCTTTCTTTAGTTCAACATTAGTGCAACATATTATATTGGAAGCACACAGACACTCATTTTTATCAATGTCTTTTCTTTATTTGATACCATGTTTAGTTTGACACTAAGGACCCCGACAGTCATGCTAGATAACAATCAATTGATAATTTCCCTATGAGATATGCTGTTTGAAATTTGTACACTTATGATTGCACTAGACTATTAATAGATTTTTAGGCTTGGGATACGAAAACTTGTTTGTTTTTCATTAATTTACTTTGCACTTTTAGAACGGCAAACTGTGTGTGTCGCGTCCGGTTTGTCTGCGAAAAAAGGAGTCGCCATCAATTTTATTTTTATTAAAGGAAAAATTGGATAAAACCTAAAATAATAATTTTTGAACCAGAAATTCGGATTTGGGAGTCAATTACGAATAGGGAAGTATTACCACCCTATAACGTCCGTTAAAACGGTTACCCCATAATTAATTGTATACAAATTATTTTATTTGTTTATTTATTTTTACCCCCAAAAAAATAGTAAAAAAAGAAAATAAATTATTTACATTAATTAATTAATAAAATAAAGAGAAAAAAAGTATTTTTTATTAATTTGGTTTGACAAGGGAAGGCCTTGCTCCTACGTATCTCCCGGTGCAATAGGGAAACCAAAACTCACGTAGTTCTTGGGTAGAAAATATTTGTGTGTTGATTGATTTTATTATTAATTTTTATTTTTATATCAAAATAAATTCACACTATAGTGGTGATAATAATAATAATGATAATTATGATAATTATGATAATAATAATAATAATAATAGCAGTGATGTATTGTTTATTAATTTGTATATCGTTTTATTTTAAAAAAATACTTTTACTATTTCTTTTTTTTTTTTTTTTTGCATTTTATAACTTATAAAGGATAAAAATTTAAGGACAGATCCGCGAGTCGGCGGCGCATATGTGGGACGAACCAACAACAGTAATAACAAAAGAGTTTAAGATCTAATGCACAAGATAAAAAAAAAAACAAAATAGAGATAATGAATCACGAATTTGATAAAGAAGTAGACAATTATACAATAATTGACTTGATCCTTATTAAACTTGATTAAAAAGAGTTTCTTGTTTATATCATACGTGTATAGAATAGTAAAACAACAACTCTATAACAACAATAATGTCAAAAAATAGATGAAAAAAAGAAAAAAATGGTTTACCGCACTAGAGAAATTTTTTATTAGCCTTTGATTCCAATCTTTTTCTCTACTTTTCTCTCCCCCTTCTTCAATTTTCTTGTCCTCATATTTATAGTTAGAAATTAGGTTTAATTTTTTTGGAAGACAATAATTCTCATTAATGATCATTAAAGTTATTCTTACTATTTTCAAAAACATACCATAATCACTTAAGGTATGATTTTTTTTATCTCTTTTTTATAAATAATAAATTAAATCAGAATTAATATCTTTCTTTTAAATCTTTTTATTTTATTTAACTTAACAAAAAGTCAAGAATATGCTTAATATTTATTATTATATTTTTTCTGCAAATAAAAAAGGAAGAGCTGACAAAATTAGGTGTCAACAGCCTAATTGTTTATTTTTATTATTATTTTTATAATTACTTACTTTTTTTTAATTTTTTTTATTATATTTCATAAAAAGTTTAAAAGTGGAGGACAAAATTAGGTTTCTACAGTGTGGAGCTAGCTATGGTAACTTCTATTCTTTGTGGGGGTAGTCTAGCTTAAGTAATTAAGTAAACATATTTCCCTTAGAAATTATAAAGTGGTTTTTCTTCATTTACTTCAGCATAAAGTGAGTGGAAACTCATCATTTCATTAGCTTTAAAATTTCAACTTACTGATATTACGATGTTTAGATTCTTTTAATTTTATTATGTGGAAATTTGCTGTATATAATATATATATACTTTATGGAACTTCAAATTTCAATTTTGTGTGAACCTAAGGTGTCTTGCTCTAAATCTTTTATTTCTTTATTCATCTCATTATTTGGTATCTTCTAAGCAAGAAGGAAATAGTAAAGGACTTTTCTTGCACTTTTCTCAATTTTTCTTGTATATTAGTAACAGGTTCTCCTTTGTATAATTTTTTTTTAGGACGATGATGTGATTTCTGTAATGAATGCTGGCAAGCTTAGGTTCTCCAAGCCTAATAAATATTGGGGTTCAAAGCTTTCAAAAGAGGGTGATTATAGTAGTGTAAAGGCTTTCTTTGACTGACGTAACAATATTGATTTTTCAAAGTTACTGATTCAATTTCATTATGGTTTGAATTTACTGCCAAATATCTATAATATATGCCTTAGAATCAAGCATGTGTTTCTATTATATTTATTCCTGGGATATTTTAATAAAATGGACTAATATTTTTCCGACCTACAGCAAGAGGGCTAAAGTGGAAATTGGTGGAAATAACATTTCATTCTAATGTCATTTGTGATTGTCAAAATTTGGTTGTGTTTAATATTTGGAGATAATACCTGTCATGTAATTTGTGTTGAACCTTTTACAATATTTGCTTTCGATCTCTTTCTAACCATATTGAATGAGGTGGTAACCATGAAATTAGGTTAGTGATGTGTGCACTATTTTGCTTTTAAATTTTTACTCCTTAGCCCACCATGTACGTATTTGTGTATGAGAGTTAATTTCTTGCTTTTTAAGATGAATTGTAATTTGCATTCTGGAAGAGGCTTGCAACTATTTTTCTCTAGGCTTAGAGAAATTCTATCTTCTTTCCTTCCTTATTCTGATTATGCTGTTTTGTACAATATGTGCCTCATGCAGAGGATTCAGTTCTTGGAATAGTGGTTGACTCCATATCAGATGTAAGAAACTTTATATTTTTGTTTAGTTTTTCTGTTCATTGAAGTTCTTTAAGTCTGCTTTACTTTCATGCTGAATGCAATTTTTATAGGTTCTATAATTTGTTAGTTTTTATTAACTATATAAAGTTTATGGTAATGGTTTAAATTGGGCATGTATTTCAATTTATTAATTAGGGGTTCCATTTGGGATATTTTTATTTAGAGATTTATCCTAGGTTGAATTGTCTTATTCCAGGATAAAATAGGGTTATTTTATGTTGGTGTTCTATGATCAAGATACCATCAGTAAATGTACATTTTCTCACATAACTATACAATATCGAGATCTCTTTTTCTCAAAGTTTCTGAAACCCGAGTCAGATGAGTACATTTCCCTAGAGGAATGCTCAAGGCTTATAGTTCTAGATCAATGTTTATCTACTTTGTTAAGTCCTTAATGTTGGCCATGAAAAGTGAATTAGCCATTGCATGGTGATACCGGCCTTCTTCAAAATATAGTTTTTGCCTACCCCAACACAAAGCACATAAGGGTAATTCAAGGCAGTTGTATCTGAACATATAGCAACAATCAAGCTTTATCCCGTTGGGTGGGGTCGGCTACATGGATCAAACGATGCTATAATATTTCTTAACGTATAACATGTAAATAAAAAATTACTACAAATTACAAAATGAATGAACTTCTTGGTTCCATTCAACTCTTGTACTTTCTATTTCCTAGAAAGTAATTACATTTTTTTTCTTAGCTTTGAGGTTTATTCTATTTTATTTTATATCTGTGCAGAACTTTCTTGTGGATATAAAAAGACCTGCTTTAGCATTTCTACCAGTGGTTGGATTTGATGGAGGAACCCAAAGAAATATACCTATGTTTGATGTGTGCATAAATTCTATATGTATGTTATTTGCATAACTTATATTTGGTATCTCTCACGACTCATATTGATAGAACTGTGCTATAGTTCAAGTTCAAGTTTAATTTCTATATATATCATTTTATCTTTTATAGTTCATGTAGAGAACCTTCTTTTTATAAAATAGAAATCTGTTTAGGATAATTATTTCTCTTTGTGGTATCCTTTTCCACATTAACTAATGGCAACATCTTTTAGTTACTTGGCTTTATGAATTATGACATTCACAATTATCATGGTTGTTGAGAGATTTGAGACATCATTAATGAATTAAGAGTTCGTTATTGTGCACACGTAGTAGTTACATGATATGGGGTTCATTTTATAATATAACCCTAGAGACCTAGATTATAAATATAAACATACTTAACTAGATATAAGAGAAGAGACCTGTTTATACATTATACCAAGGACAATAAAATTGCGTCCAAACATTGGCACTAATACCTTTGAGTAGTTATGTCCAAAAGAAAATTTTTGAGACCAGTTACATGACACGGTCTTGTTACTGATCTTTAAGTCAAGTCACTGGCCTGCTTGAGAAATCTTGCCTCTTGTGTCTCTGTTTCACAAATAAAAGGAAAACAAAAATGAAATTTACATATTGAATTTATAGGTATTTGAAAGTCTTCCTCTCTCAATTGTAGTTTACACTTAACATGTCATTCTCCTGGTGGTGTTAATGTTAAATAGTGTTTTTTGGTTCGTCTACCCTGTTTTTGTAGGTGTTTGTCTTTTTTTGCTTAATTCTTCACCTTGCAGGCAGGCACTTTGCATTATGTGCGGGTTGTAAAAGCAAACCCTATAATGAATCCTGAGCTGTCATGCACTGATGGTTGGTGTCTTATTCCGTGACTTCATTTTTAAATTCCTTTTTGTGTGTACCTTTTAATCATGGAGTATTTCTTTGGTTAATTTTAAGTTTCTTTCCATTCTATGTTTGCTAACATAATTATGTCTTTTATTTTGTTATGGTGTTTGTTTAACCACTGGGAAAGCAAGAGAGTTTGGTGTCCTAGAAGGCTATATGTTTGAGGGTTAAACCGGTCTCTCAAGGATGTATGGAATTTAAATTTCTTTTTCGTTTTCTTTACATGCATACTTTTAATAGATCTCCTGATATGAGAAATTGTATGTTGTTTGTAGGCTTCTCAACTCACCCACAAGTCCAGTACTTGATACATTAGGGAAGAAACTAATTTAGGCCTAGGTTATAAAGTATCCTCCAATAAAATTTTCATACCTGTAGTTGAGTTATATCTAATATTGACTTATAACTTTTTAGTGTAAAACTTGATTTATTTATTTTTATCATGATGAAGTTGATCTTTACATAGAGTTTTTGTTAGACCATTGTTGATTGTAATGAGTGTAGCTTGACCTCTCATCTATTTGAAACACTTTTTTATATTTAATACCACAACCACTATTATACTCAATTGAGAAAGAGTCACAATATTTTAGTTCTCAAATTAGGAGCATGAGGCAACAAGTTACTTGGGCAATCACATTCAGAGGAGGAGAATTCTTAATATACAAAAAAAATTGTGTTTTCACATGGAGAGATGGGAATATAGAGAAGACGAAGATTGGATAAAATATCACATTTTTTGCTATTTTAAATGAAATAGCTATTAAGAATCATATATCGCCTATCAGCAACCAATTATAGCATATCCCCTATCACCTATAAGCTTATTAGCTGATAGTTGATAGGCGATAGATCGAATGACCATCTATTGGCTACCAATTATCGTCTATCAGCTGATAGGCGATAGTCGAGCGATGCCTATCAGCTATGAGTTAATAGTCGATAGCTAATAGGCGACAACACCTATGGCCTCGATGGGCTCTATCGCATATCACCCCGATAGGCTCTATCGCATATTGCCCCGATAGGCGCTCCTGCCTATCGCCCCAATAGGCGCTGCTAGTAACTATCAGAAGATAAGCGACAACGGCTATAAGACAATAGGCGACAACGTCTATCGTCTGATAAGTGATGACTCCTGTAGCCTGATAGGTGCTGCTATCTATCAGGCAATAAGCGATAACATCTATCGTTCGATATACGATAATAGCTATCGAACGATAGTCATTGCCGCCTATTAGTATGGTAGCTGCTATCACCTATCATTCGATTGCTGCTAGCGCCTATCAGGCGATAGACAATAGTAGCTATCGACATATAGGCAACAACAACTATTGCTCGATAGTTGCTATCGTCTATCGGTCGATAGCTGCTATCGCCTATCGTCTATCGATCGATAATGACTTACTTTTTACTCCAATTTTTAACTCCCGCATCTTACCTATCAAATCACTTTTATATCTTTTATTCCTAAAAATGTTTTAATTATCTATTTATTAAAATATAATTAGAAATTGATTTTTGTTAATTATATAATAAAATATAATATAATAAAAAAAACAATTGTACTGATAAATTTGATTTAATAATTTATTTTTGGCAGATACTTATGCAATCTTTGCATTTTAATCATGCTTAATATATATAAGAATAGTCAAATGCAATAAAGCTCATCAAGCACACTTACACTAAATTTTAGAAACAATTTCATGATAGACTATATTTTCAAAGTAGTCCACATATTTCCTATATTGTCTAACAATAAAAAATTCAAGTTATGATAACTATATATAATTTTAGACTATATGCATAAAACAATTGACGTATAGTAGTTAGCATTTAAATCTACCAGTAAAAAAAATTATCATAATTCATTTAAAAAAAAATTATTAGACAATAAAATTGTCATTGAGTAATTTTATTTTTAATGTTTTATTTAAAGGTATAACTTAATGGGTGACACACATTCAAAGCCCTTGTGAATGCGAAAAAAATATTAAATTTTTTTTAGACAAAATATTACTTATGCTCTTAATGTTAATGAAACAAATGTGTGATTGGTTGCAGGACATAGGGAATAATAAGTTTGACAATAGGTTTCATACGGCAACTTTACACCTTATGGTTACTTGTTGGTCTTCATGAATCTAAAGAAGAAGGTCTTCGCTATAGTCAACTTTGTTTTGCTACTTTTGGTACGATAATCTCTGCATTTATTTCTTTTCATTTCACTTGAATTTTCACCATTAGGAGAACCAACAAAATTGATTCATAATTGATTATTGTGGAGGTATAACATATTCTATGATAAACATATACTGTTGATGATTAGGAAAATGTTATAGTTATGATTAACTGTGATGTTTATGTATATATATGACATACAACTTCAGAATAGTGTATTATATACTATTTTTTGAAAAAAGTAACTTCCAAATTCATTATGTATATAAACTATTATATAATTTTCATGAATATTATTCGATTTTTTTTATAAATACAGCTATCTTACAATATTATTAAATTGATTTGAAAAAATTGAATACCATTAGCAAAATTAAAATGAGGCAAAATCATGTTTACCACAATCATCTAATTTAATTTTTAAATTTTTTTTTGTCAAATTTGCATGATAACTTTTAATAATAGATGATTGTTTTTCTCCTTATATTTTGATAGTGATACTTTTATTTATTTGATAAAATAAAATATAAAATATAAACTAAAAAATAAGATCTAAAAAGTTAAAAATATAATTTAATATTTAATATTTTTAATTTTAAAGAATATTAATGTTGAATTATATTGTAGCATAATTTGA
>JBBPBS010001143.1:9123099-9137674 GCA_037974835.1 Cicer judaicum | reverse complement strand
AGAAAACGACCCGCATGTCAAAGCCGGGAAAACCACTCGCACCCAAAACCGAGAAAACGACACGCATGTTAAAGCCGGGAAAACGACTCGCACCCAAGATATTTATAAAGTCGAGAAAACGACTCGCATGTTAAAGCCGGGAAAACGACTCGCACCCAAAGCCGAGAAAACGACCCGCATGTTAAAGCCGGGAAAACGACTCGCACTCAAAGCCGAGAAAACGACCCGCATATTACAGCCGGGAAAACGACTCGCACCCAAACTGGAAAGCAACTTACATTGTTCTCCAACAAACCTCTACTTTTTGGACAAAATTAGTGTCGTTGTCTTTACTTTTCTTTTACTCTCAAGTAAAATCAAAGCAAAGAGGGGCAGCTGTAGACACCTAATTTTGTCCGCCACTTTTAAAAATTTTATGAAATATAATAAATATATAATAAAAAAATTAAAAAAAAAAGTAAATAATGATAAAAATAAACAATTTGGCTGTTGACACCTAATTTTGTCGGCTTCTTCCTTTTTATTTGCAGAAAAAAATATAATAATAAATATTAAGCATATTCTTGACTTTTTTGTTAAATTAAATAAAATAAAAAGATTTAAAAGAAAAAATATATTAATTCTGATCTAATTTATTGTTTCTAAAAAAGGGGTAAAAAAAACACACCTTAAGTGATTATGGTAGGTTTTGGAAAATGCTAAGAATAACCTTAATGATCATTAATGAGAATTATTGTCTTCCAAAAAAATTAAACCTAATTTCTAACTATAAATAAGAGGACAAGAAAGCTGAAAAAAGGGAGAAAAAAGTAAAAAAGATTGGAATCAAGGGCTAATAAAAAATTTCTCTAGTGCGGTAAACCTTTTTTTTTTTCTCATCATCTATTTTTGACATTATTGTTGTTATAGAGTTGTTGTTTATACTATTTTATGCACGTATGATATATAAACAAGAAATTCTTTTTTTTTTTTAGTTTAACAATCAAGTTTAATAAGGATCAAATCGATTGTTGTATAATTGTTTACTTTTTTATCAAATTTGTGATTCATTATCTCTATTTTTTTTTTTTTTATCTTGTGCATTAGATCTTAAACTCTTTTGTTACTACCGCCGTCGGTTCGTCCCACAGATGTGTCACCGACTCGCGGATCTGCTCTCGAAATTTTATCCTTTTATAAGTTGTAATAAAAAAAATAAAAAAATAGTAAAAGTATTTTCTTATTACTACCGCCGTCGGTTCGTCCCATATATGTGCCACCGACTCGCAGATTTGTTCTTAAGTTTTTATTTTTTATAAGTTATAAAAAAAAATAGTAAAAGTATTTTCTTAAAATAAAACGATATATAAATTAATAAACAATACATCACTCCTATTATTATTATTATCATTATTACTATTATCACCACGATAGTGTGAATTTATTTTGATATAATAATAAAATCAACCAACAAACAAATATTTTCTACCCAAGAACTACGTGAGTTTTGATTTCTCTATTGCAACAGGGGATACATAGGAGCTAGGTCTTCCCT
The DNA here is from genome assembly GCA_037974835.1 of Cicer judaicum. NCBI lineage: Eukaryota > Viridiplantae > Streptophyta > Magnoliopsida > Fabales > Fabaceae > Cicer > Cicer judaicum. The sequence goes on along the minus strand of JBBPBS010001143.1, from coordinate 9,136,140 downwards.
TGTCAAACCAAATTAATAAAAAATATTTTTTTTCTTTCCTTTATTAATGTAAATAATTTATTTTCTTTTTTTACTATTCTTTTTGGGGGTAAACATAAATAAACAAATAAATAATTTGTACACAATTAATTAGGGGGTAACCGTTTTAACGGACGTTATAGGGTGGTAATACTTCCCTATTCGTAATCGACTCCCGAATCCGAATTTCTGGTTCAAAAATTATTATTTTAGGTTTTATCCAATTTTTCCTTTAATAAAAATAAAATTGGTGGCGACTCCTTTTCTCGCGGACAAACCGGACACGACATAAACAAAACATTGTGAGGTTTTGTAGGTTTTGGTCTTTATTGAACTTGAAGTTTTCTTGGTAGGATTAAAGTAATATCGGACTTTATGAATGTAATTTTAGAGTTGTAAATCTATATAATAAAGTTGAGGAAGTTGGGCTTGATGAATTTTAAAATAATTGCAGCACGATAAATAAGATTTTTCTCGACGAGTAAGATAAATGAGTCATATCTAGGAACTCTTTAGTGTCAGTTTCGAGGGCGAAACTATTTTAGGTGAATAAAATGTAAGACTCTCCTTTTTTGCATTATTATTAATGTGTGAAATATATTTTTTATTTATTTTTATCAATCGCTCAAATGTTAGTTAGTAAGAAAAGTCATATAAATCTCTAGTTAGTTATTAGGTTAGGTTAACAGGAAAGAAAAAGGAAAAATGTATAAGTCACTCGTTAATAGCTATTGTAGGTTAGAAAACAAAGAAAAAAAAAAGAATTATGAATCTTAAATAGTGTGCAAGAGGAGAAAGAAACATAACTGCAATCACGATGAGAGAAAAAAGAAAAACATGTTCCAGTTGTCAACGGTTGTGCAAGGAATTTGCTCCGATTTTATTCAAATTTTAGTATGTCATCTCTACCTTTGAACTTGACTTATTAATATAATCTATTAATATTTTAATTTTCTTTCTCTGATTCAATTTGATAAAAGCTTTGATTTTGAAACGATCATTTTTTATATGAAATTTATGTTTGTAAATTAAAATATTAATTTTTCAGGTAAAGTTGTTGCTAATCAAAAAACTAATTTTTATGATAATGGATAATTTTGAAAATGGTGTTTGATATTATTATTATTATTATTATTATTATTATTATTATTATTATTATTATTATTATTATTGTGCAAGAAATCATTTTTAGTTTTAAAAGTAAAATTGTGATATGTAATTTATTTTCTTAGAAGTGTTCTTGATTTTTTTTAATTATATTGATATAGAAACCTATTTTGATTCGAGAAAATATTTATCTATGTCGAAAATTAATTTTCATCCGGTAGAAGTCGTTATAAAAGATAGATTGTATTTTAATCAATATGATTAGTTATTGGCTACAAGCTCAATTTTTATTTGGTTAAAAGTTTATGTTCTGATAGTTTGTGTTGAAGAAACTTTTAGAAACCCTATTGATGTTAAAAATAATAATTTTTTCAAAAATAATATATGTGTTGAAAGTTGTTGTTATAGTTATTTCTTTTAGAAGATCAAAGTTATGATATTTATGAGACAATTGTGTGGAAGTTGTTGAATTATAAAATAATAATAATAATAATCATAATAATAATAATAATAATAATAATGACGATGATGATGATAATTTGGTAGTTTTATGAGAATTTGTCAAAATCTTAAACTAAACTCAAATTTTATTTGAGTAGGAGTTATTAGTTGAAAGACAATTAAATACTTAGTTAATTATTACTTGTTTGAAAGTTTGAATCAAGTTGAACAAGAGTTTGTGACACATAATTCTATAAACAACTTTGGTAACGGTAAGGGTATCACTCAATTCGCTTTCATACTTGAATTATATGTGATATAAATGTACTGTGATATTGTGTATTGGTTTTATTTGTGTGGTATCTTCAAAATAAATGTTATATGATACATGGTTATAATGGTAGTGCTTGACATATGGTTAATTTTAAATGAGCAAATATGTTGTTGTTAATAAGTTAATCTCGTATAATATTGGTGATTTACTACAAAAGTGTCAACATTCAAGTCTTCATAGTTGTGTGGTGCATCCATATTTGGTTGGAATCCACATATCCTTATAGAGATTTTGAGTTAGTGGTGTTTCTTGGAAGGACCCAATAAGCCCTTGCAGGAGAGGCGATATTCGAGAATCATGCATTGACATATAGTCTAACAAATAAAATGTTTGCATTTTGATTGATTTATATCTTTGGTGCATTGTGATTTTTAACTATTAAATGAAGTATATAATTTATTTATATTTTTGCTATAACAATTATATATAAATGTTTATTTGCTCTGTGTTTGTTATTTGGAGATGACTCTTACATTTGACATGATGTCGCATATAGTTAGGGGTGGGAATAGGCCAGGTCAGGCCAGGCTTTGAAAGGCCTGAGCCTGGCCTACGATTTATTTTTTCAGCCTAAGCCTGGCCTACGACCTATCATAGGCTTTTTTTTCGGCCTAAGCCTGACCTTTTTATTAGTTTGGTCTGGCCTGGAAGCCTTTTTAAAAGCCTTTTTAAACGAATCCATTATTACTTCTTAAACAAATAAGGAACAACTACTAAGTGATTGACTAATTGAACAGTTACCGAATATAAAACGACTACCAAATATAGAACTGCTATCGAATATGGAACGACTACTGAATATGGAATGATTAGTAAGTGATTGCCTAATTGATAGAATTTAAAATAGACAATAATATGATTAATATAATAATAAAAAATAATATTAATAAATAATAAATATATATAGGTTGGCCTGTTAGGCCTTACAGGCTTTTTTATAAGTCTGAGTCTGACCTATTTAAATAAATAGTCTTTAAAAACCTGAGTCTAGCCTTTTTATTAAATAGGCTAAGCCAGGCCAGGCCATAAGTAGGTCAGGCCATAGGCCCCTACGGACGGTCTAGCCTATTCCCATCCCTACATATAGTGTTATTTGAGCGAATAATGTTGCAGATCAATCTAGTATGAGAAATGCGAGGAAACATAATAGTATGCACTTAGAGGCTCTAAGAAACTGTTGTACTGATGTGAGACTTGTTGTGATAGTTTTTCACAAACGTCCAAAATTATGACCAACTATAATTTATTTTTGGTGGTAAAACGTCAAGAGTTTTATCTTTAGGAGTTCTTTTGTTTTACGCATAAACTTTACTTTTCATAATTACAAATATCCGATTCATTATTTTTAAAAATACAATTGAATAAATTATTAATTGATTTTAAAGTAAATGAGTGTTTAAAATAATCTTATAAATAAATAAAAAACAAATATGTATTCTTAAGTTTAGAATTTTATTAGTTAATATCTAAAAAAAAATACAAAATGTTACGAAAACAATCATGAAAAATGTGGATGCAAACTTTAACAATGACAATTTTTAACCACCAAAATTACTAACTTTAAGCAGAATTGAATTAACCATCAGCATAATGGTTTATTAGAACCGCAACGTGATTTACATAGTTAGGTTATGGATGGGTTCAATGATACATCCAGTACACTTCATGGGACTTTTATTCTCCATCAGATCATTCGCCAAAGATTATGTTCTTGTCTCTCTCACCATCGAAATAGATGCAAAGATGATTTTTGATGCTATTAAGAGGATGGTTTTCCTCAATAATTACTGGGTATATATTAATCACGTATCAATGCTTCAAAGAAGTAGAAGATTTAACTAATGTCTTTTGTTCTTAGATATTGTAATAGTGTACTCATCACCTTGCTAATAGCCCAATATATGTTGGTTTGAGATGTGTAAGGATGTTAATGTGCCTTTTCGTCCTTTGGATGGGCTATGATTCAATAATAAAGCTTTGAGATATTCTTTAAAATAAAACATATTGGTGAACACTCAATTGGATGGCGCAACTGTTCAGCAATAAATTGGGTTAAATTTACATTCAGTATCATAAATTCACTTATTATTGGTTTCAGTTCACATATTTGAGGAGTCAAAAATTTCATAGTTATAAAAGTTCTAAAACAGAAAATTTCAAAGCTAAAAAGTCCATAAAACTTTATGGACTAAGTGGGATATATTGATCCATTTTTTCAAATTTATCTTTCGATTTTTTTCAAAAAATAAAATTTCGACAAACTTTACTTTTCCCAAAATTTAAATTTTTAACAATAAAAAATATTTACAAATTCTTTTTCTTTTTTCTCAAAATTTTTTTATTAAAAAAAATCAATTTTTTTGACAAAAAAAATATTTTAGATTTTTTTGGATACTCTTATGAGAAAAACAAATTTCAAAAATTTATCAAAAAAAAATTTAAAATTAACAAAACATTAGACTCATGAGTCATTCACTTAAATCCACAAAAAATAATAAAATAATGGACAAATTATTTAAATAGGGGCATAATATTGAAGACTTAGTAGGAAATTTTTTAAGGGAGACTTTAGACTTTGGACATTAGGACTCAATTGTCATCATGAACTAACAACTATAGAAATGTTTTACTTGATTGACAATGTAAAAAATAATTGTAATGAGTGACGAAACAAAATAAGTGTCATTAGAAAATAAAATGAGTGTCACATTTTTAATGATCTAACAATTTTAATTAATTGACAGTGTAAAAAAAATATTGATATTGACAATATATAACAATTTAAATGCATATTGATTTTAAAATATAAATTTAAGTTTTTAATGTTATTGAAAGAGATGACTATTATACACTAAGAAAACATTTAAATATCCACGGATCTAAGCCCGTGAATAAATTATTTGTCATTTACGGAAAGCGAATTGTATATTTGATATAAAATAAATTATATTTTCTTAATACTTGAATATGCATAGATTGCTAGTTGTATAAAATAAATCCTATAATAATAATTAAGAAATGCAAATACTTTAATGGTTTGAAAAAGTTATGTTTGATACTAAATCACACGCAAAGTCATAGTATTAGAATTGTATTATTTTTTTTACGAGTGTGTCCTTGTATAAATATTATAAATGTATCTATTGGATTTAATGCATTATACTTTTGTTTGATACTTAATGCATTAAGTTATAACAAAAAGCCTTATAAAAAGGAATAAGAAAAACTAATTCAATCCTAATTATAACCCAAATAAATCACAAAGATACAAAAGTATAATGCATTAAGTATCAAACATAACTCTTGTGTATAACTTAATGCATTATACTTTTTCACCAGTGTGTCCTTGCATTAAGTATCAAACATAACTCTTTTGGATAACTTAAAAAAACTTAATGCATTATATTTTTGTATCTTTGTGATTTATTTGGGTTATAATTAGGATTGAATTAGTTTTTCTTATTCCTTTTTATAAGGTTTTTGTTGTAGCTACTTTTAGTTTTTTTTAGTTACATCTTTTTTAGATTCAATCTCATATAAAAAGAGATAACTCCTCTTTTGTTTGTAAGCAAAATTTATTCTAATTAATATTGAGGTATTTTCATAAATCCTCTCAATTGTGAATTTTTTTCTCCTCTGCAATTTCTCTTTTGTTTTACGTTTTTTCTTTGTGAAATTTGTGATGGAATATGATTACGTTACCTTTTCTTCTTCTTTTTCTTCATCGTTGGATGAACAATCCACTATCCAACAACCTATGAAGAAATCCATAAATCACAATAGTAGTTATTAAAATGACATGCTTGATTTGTTCTTAATGCATCCCACTTATAATTTTGTCCTTGCACTTGTGTCTCCACCTCTCAACAATAGAAACTTTCACACATGGCCTCGTGCGGTGCTTGTTCCTTGTATCATCTCTCGCTCTAAAGATGAAGACTGACTTTGGATAGTGGTATCAATGTAACACCATAATTATTTCTTGGATTACAAACTCGCTCAAACTATATATTTCTCAAAGTATTATGTGGATGGGTTGTGTTGCAGATATATGGAAAGAACTTAATGAACACTATCATCAAGGAAACATATTTTGGATTCCAGACTTGCAAAAATAAATTTATAGTCTTAAGCAAGGCAATTATTTTATTACAAACTATTTTACCAATTCAAAGCTTTGCAAGAGTTGGAGAATTATTTGTCTTCTTGTTCTTGTACACCTACTTATTATTGCAATCTTTTTCTAAAGATTAGGGAATACAAGAAAAACAACTATCCCATTTTGTTTCCTTAAAGGCTTGAATGAACAGTCAAAGCTTTGGCAAGAGTTGGAGAATTATTTGCCTTCTTGTTCTTGTACACCTACTTGTTATTACAATCTTTTTCCAAAGATTAGGGAATACAAGAAAAACAACTACCCCATTTTGTTTCCTTAAAGGCTTGAATGAACAGTATTCCCCGATCCGATCTCAGATCATGTTAATGGAGTATCTCCCTACCATTAGCAAGCTTTTCTCGATACTTCTACAACAAGAATGTCAATTCTTTAGTCCTACAGAAGAAATAAAAATTATCGTTGTTGTTTCCAACTCTAGTCATGGATTTGGTTGTGGTTTCTCTTCGGATGGTGGTCGTGGTTATGATGGTAGCAATCGGGGCCACAAAATTTGCACTCATTGCAATAAATAGTGGTCGTTAATGTTTGCTTTAGAAAACACGGGTATCCTCCGAACTATTTGCGACCTAATTCGGGTGCTTCAAAAAACTGCTCATCTACCAGTCTTGATTTTGAGGATCCTCATCTATCAATTGCTCATATACCAATTGCTCCTCTACCAATTGCTTAAGTTTGGACTCTATTCAATTTAAACTTAAAATTTAAAGCCTTTTATTATCTATAAATTGAAGATCAATTGCAAGATTACGAAAAAAGTTCAATTTACAAATCTACCAACACTTGTTCAAGTAATAACAAGTCAAAAATCTTCAAGCAAACTCCAGCTCTCTTCATTTAATGAGTTTGTCTTTATTTATCTCAAGTTTATCTTTATGTTAGATTGAGTGTGTTTGCAAAAACCATTTGTAGATTGAAAGGTGACTGTAAAAATTCTTTCTAGGGTGAAAGATGAATATTGTAATTAATCAATGTCTGATCAAGAGAGAAGGTGTGAAGAAGAACATTTTGATTTTGAAACACATAGTAAAAATCTTACGGTTATGAGGATTGTACTAGCCCGAGTTGGGTGAATCAAGATACTTTTTGTGTGTGGTTTTTTTTATCTCTTATCTTTAATTATATGCACACACAAATCACACTTCTTTATAAACTAATTTATTTTATTTACTTCTAATGTATCCAGAACATTTTGGACATTTGTTTCAACTAAGATTGATTTTGAGTTAATTTAAAATAAGCACATGAATCAAAATTTTAAAAAGATCACAATTCGAATCCCTCATAACTTGTGATTGACATTGCTACTTCAAATTATCCCTCATATCTTACTGATTTCCATTATTCTTTCTTGCAAGGTAGTATAAACACTAACACTTTAGTTCCTAATCAATTTAAAGGTACTTAGTATCCTTAATCCACTTTTATTTTTGTAGGACAATTTATCTTCTACTCATAAATTTTTTACTATTAATGTTTCTACTTTAAAGGAACATTCTTCCTATTCAGAGGTCATTAAAGACTTCAATTGGAGACTTGCTATAGACTCTAAAATTCAATCACTTTTAAGCAATAACATTTGCGAGTTAATTATTTTACCTTACAATAATAAAATCATTGGTTGCAAGTGAGTTTTTAAATTAGAATTTCATGTCAATGGGAGTATTAAGAGATACAAGGAGAACCTTATAGCTAAAGGTCTTGATTATCTAGACACTTTCAATTTTGTCGTTAAAATGACCACCATTAGGTTACTCTTTGAATTGTTGTCGTAAACAATTGGTTTCTTTTTTAACCTGGCATATACACAACTTTTCTCCATAGGGATCTTATTGAAGATATCTACATGAAGGTCCCTCCTAGCCTTCATGTTCAACATAAATCTCTAGTAGATAGTGGAATATGAAAATATGTTCTTCTTTAAAACAATTTTCTTTTCACCAAACTAAATCTGACAACTCCATATTTTCTAGATCTACTTTTTTGGTTTCACTGTCATCCTTATTTATGTTGATGATTTTCTCCTTGTTAGTGATAACTTGGTTGAAATACACTATATTAAGACTTCTTTACAAACCGTTTTCAACATTAAGGATTTTGGTGTTCTTAAATTTTTTTCTTGGTTTTTAAATAACATACAATAAAAGACGTATTTCTTTATGTAAAAGAAAATACTATTTGAATATTCTTGAAGATACATGTTTGCTTCATTCAAAACCATGTTCTATGCTCATTGGTCCTAATTTAAAATTAACTTTCATTTATGGTCTACTTTGAAGCAATGTCAATTTTTTTTTTTACAATTGATCAACAAGCTTTTTCGGTTAGCAAGTTAAGTCAATTCTTGCTGGCTCCAACTGATATGCATCTAAATGTTGTCTTTCGAATTGTCAAATTTCTAAAAAACAGTCTTGAAAAATGGCTTTCGAATTGTCAAATTTCTAAAAAACAGTCTTGAAAAATGGCTTTTTCCCAAGTTAGTTCTTCTTTCAATATCATGGGCTTTTGCGACTCAGATCGGGGTGCTTGCTTGAACATTATACGTTCTACTAATGGATATTGCTTCTTTCTTAGTTCCTTCTTAATTTATGGAAAAAGTAAGTAATAACCAATTGTTTCTTGTTCTTTATATGAAGTCGAATATCAAGCCCTTACGCAAGCAACTTGTGAAGCACAATGATTGTTGTTCCTATTGCGTGATTTCCACATTGTTCATCCAAAACTAGTTGTTATTTATTGTGACAACAAAGCATCCCTTCATATTGCATCTAATCTGATACTTCATTAGCAGATAAAACATATTGAGATGAATTTCCATGTCGTTTGAGATAAAATTCAAGGAGTTATATATCTTATGCCTATTCTACTACTGATCAGACAGATGATGCATTCACCAAAGCTTTACTTTTTTTTCCTTATTTTCTTGTGTCCAAACCTAGAATGAAAGACATTCATTCCATTTTAGGGGAGATATTGGACCTACTTAATGCATTTTACTTTTGTACCTTTGTTAACCAATTTATTTAGCTTACAATTAAAATATAATTAGTTTACAATTAAAATATAATTAGTTTTTCTTATTCCCTTTTATTAGGTTTTCTGTTTTAGTTCCCTTTAGTTTGTTAGTTATATCTTCTCTTGGGTTCAAACTCATATAAAAAAAAAAAAAAGAGAATTGCTCTGTTGTTTGTAAGTATTTTCCGTGGAGTCAAATCTCGCAATTTTTAACTTTGCAACTTTTTCATTTTAAGAATGTTAAAAATAATTGAAAATCCAGAAGATGATGGTGTGTTGTTAACTATTGTAGTTTTTGAGCTTTGAAGCTATATTCTTTGGTCATTTTGCATTACACTATAGTTGGTGAGCTATGAAACTATATTCTTTTTTCATTGTTATATGTTCATAATGTTTTTCATTTATTTGTAATAAGATTAAAGAGGTAGGTAGAGATTTCACATTGGATAAGATCTTTTTAAAAATCCACAACAAGAAGAAGGGCAGTACTTGAGTTGATAAAAGAGCAAACAAAAACATGTAAGGAAGATTAAATCATTGATTCTTTAATTTTGATTTTGTTGTTAAAGATTTGATTATGTTACATTATTTTTCAAGAATAGTTGCAACATGTCTCCCAAGGTGGGGAAGCATCTAGCAGTGCACCTAATATGTTGGAGAAAAATAAATGATGTATCTATGGTGTCGGAGATAAATCCTCGTCTTTGTAGACTAAGGACTCCAAGTGTAGTTCAGATTCTCGTTCATCTAGAGGTTGCACCAACGTCCTATCTCATCACTCTAACGAGATAGTTGCACATATAGTAGATGTTAAGGAGCAAGTGAAAATGGTAGAAAATAAGGCACGATAGGTACGAGAAGAGTTTAGAAAAAAGAGCAACATTGACAAGAGGAAGTCCAACAAGAAGAGCAGCTCACTATGGAGTTCCATATGCAACAGGAAATGTAGGCACAAATTGTAGTCTAGTGTCATTGTGCTTATCTGGAGACTTATGTTAGTATCAATTGTTCTTATTTGAGTCTTGTAATAGTTATTATTGAGTGTATTTTGATGATATTATTTGTTTAATTTTTTTTAATGTCACTAAAAAAACAATAGTAGTAAACAAAATGTATTTCAAATCATGTTATCATTACCCACGAAAATTTTCATGGATATACGGTTAAATATTTTGGTCATCGATAATTACCCACAGAAATATCAAGAATAAAGTTACTCACGAAGATATCATGAGTGAACATTTATCGGGGTTTTTCTTTAGAAAAATATTTATGAACCAAATATATACGAATCCGTATTCATGAAATATCTACGCTTAATTTTTCATTACCTACAAAATTGATGTGGATAAAATTAAAATTTGTTATAAGTAAAATTCTACGGTAATATGTAATACTCATTCAATTATATGGAGATAACATGTTGAAACATTATGTTTAATGATATTAAAGATTTTTTTTCTCTTAAACTTACACTTTATTATATATAAATTATTTTTAATATTATTTGTAATATTAGTTAATTTATTGAGTTTGACACTCTTATATCTTTTATAAGTAACTTAAAATTCAAAAGACAACTTAATTAAGTCTAAATATTAATCATTGAATCTAAGTGTCAATCATGTAAGTCTAAGTGCCAACCAATTACCTAATTAAATACCAATCATGTAGGTCTAAATGTCAATCAAAGACTCTAAGGGCCAATATGTACAAATACACAGACAAATTTTAAGATTTAACTACAAAACTCTAATGGAATTATGAAGTCGGAAATTCTAAGGACTATAGTTATATACTAGCTTCGTTTATACGTTGTTGAAAAAATTATCAATAAAATTAGTAATGTGATAGATATAATATATTGTAATGTGATAAAATAAAATTAAAATAAAGAGAAAATGAAATTTTAAATGAATATATATAAATGATAGGTATATGTTTAACATCGTTGATGTTGTTATGTTTACCTTGGAAATCTAATAATAAATTAGATATTATATTTTCTTTAACATTTTTGGAATATTCCTTAAATCATCTTAAGATTTAATTAACTTAGATAACTAAAATCCATAGAATCATGAATATTTGTTCCAACATAAAGATACCAATGCCAAGCTTGTCTTAACATGTCTTGCAATCAAAATCCAAACTACACCCGCAAACCTCATCAAATTGATCACATTCAATATATGATAACATAGTATCGTACTGTTAACAATGAAAAGAGGAAGAAGAGAGACAATCAAGAGACAACCACCCTAGGGTTTCATAATATAGAATGAATTAAATTGAAGTTAATAGAGTTACAATGAGTATATATATAAAACAAATAGAAATATCTAAAATACCCTTACTACTAATATATAATAACATTATCTAACATCTTCCCTCAAACTCACGATGCATTATCTAAAAAAATGCATCTTTGTGAGCAAATCGGCAGTCTGTAAAGAAGAAGAGTACGAATATTGGTCATCTTGACTACAGGAGCAAAAGTTTCTTCATGATCCATACCATAGTGTTGAGAGAAACCCTTAGCAACAAGACGTGCTTTGTAGCACTCAATTGACCCATCAGACTTCGTTTTGATCTTGTAAACCCAACGAGACCCAATAACACGTTTTCCAGGAGGAAGAGATACTAATTCCCATGTATTGGTTTTGTGCAATGCAAATAGTTCTTCTGTCAAAGCCTGCTGCAAAAGAGGATCAAGAATAGCCTCTTTATAGGAAGAGGGCTCAGACAAAGTTGACGAGAGGGGTAACGACGAGGATCAACAATCACAAGAGGTGGTTGGACAGCCAGGGGGACAAGAGGGATGTCACCAAAGAAGAAGCAACAATCAAAGAGAAGAACCAACAAAGAGAGAAGCAACAAAAGAAGAAGCATAAGCCAAAGAGAGGATCATTAGCTATACCAAACAATCACAATAAAGAGAGAAACCAAACCAACAAGAAATCATATCAAATAGTCACAATCAAGAGAAGAACCAAGCCAACAAAAAAATCAAACTGAAACCAAATCAAACCAAACTAAACAACACCAAACCAAACTAAACAAAGAGAGAAGCAACCAAATAGATGAACCACATGAGAGAAGAGCAAACAAATAGAACAATCAATATGGAGAGAAGCAACAAAGCAAATCATTAGAGAGAGGATCAATCAAACAGAAGAAGCAACAAAGAGAGCGATAACACAAAAGAAAGCAACCAAAGAGATAGGAGAGACAAACAATTAAATTACCAAGCAAATCAGCAAAGAACCACAACAATTGAAATCATGTGAACCACACCAAAATCAGAACTAGAGTCAATGGTAGGAGAAGCAGAAGCAACAACATTGGACGATGGTCCCCTAAAATTCTTCTTATGTGCTCTCCCCAATTTTGGACAACGTGCTTTCCAATGTGCTTGAAGAGAATCATCCTTAGCACCAGTCATAACAAATAATGACAAGAAAATACGACAAACACAATCACTGAGACAAAATAAATTAGGGATTATCTGCTACTGTGCGAGCAAGATTTCTCCCCCTACAGACGTCGTTTCGCTGATCCGGTCATTGAAGACGAAGACCTGAATGTTGCGAACCTACTGTCCAAAAATCAGCTCGATCCAACGGTTAACGAATGCACAATCGATGTTTTCTTGAGGTTGATTTAACAAAATCGGGAGTAGGGTTACTCTTCTTTTTTCTCTTTTGGTGGTTGTCTTTTCTATCGAAATAGTCTCTCTTTGTTTAGTTTGGTTTGATTTAGTTTTAGTTTGATTTTTTTGTTGGCTTGGTTCTTCTCTTGATTATGACTATTTGATATGATTTCTTGTTGGTTTGGTTTCTCTCTTTATTGTGATTGTTTGGTATAGCTAATGATCCTCTCTTTAGCTTCTGCTTCTTCTTTCGTTGCTTATCTCTTTGTTGCTTCTTCTTTGGTGACATCCCTCTTGTCC
>JBBPBS010001143.1:9094321-9116149 GCA_037974835.1 Cicer judaicum | reverse complement strand
AAAAAAAAAAGGGAAAAATTATTAAACTAAGGAAGAAAAAGAAGAAAAGAAAAAATAAAATAAAATAAAAAAAAGAAAGAAGAAAGGAGGAGCACATAAACCATAAACATAAATAGAGAGAGGGAGAGGGAAGAAAGCCTATGAGAAAGAAGAAGAAATAGTGAGAGAGGGAATAAGAGAAAGAGAAAAAAAAAAAACATTGACTACTAAGTAAAACAAGACAAATAGAAAGGAAAAGTGTATTTTTTTGCTAGAAGTCAAGATAGAAAGAGTTGAGAGTATCATCATCTTCTCAATCCTTTTGAAAATCAATGCGGTTTTCCGCTTTTCTATTTTTCTTCATGCATGTATGAAATAATGTTTATCATAGGTTAGGAGTTTGGGGTTTAAGGGTTTGAAATGAAGAAAAGGATTTCTTTTTGGGTTAGATTTAGGGGGTTTTTAAATAGATGGTTAAAATAGTTCATGTATGTGAAGTTCTAGACTAAAATTGAGAATAGATTATTGTAGAATAGAGTTTCCTTGATGACACGAAAATTTGTTCTTTTGATGTGTTTGAAATTAAAGATCTTGAACTTTACTATTGTGATAAATTAGTTTGAGTAAATTGACATTGTGATGTTGCTTTGATGTATTCATTGTTTGATTTATTCATAATTTGTAGCATTAGTGTTTGTAAAGATTCATTAGGAAATTAGCTTGATTGAATGAGTGTTGTTAACTTAAAATTTGCAGGACATATGTGTGATGTTTTAGGTATAACTTTTTCTCTAGACTTTAGTTCTGAATGATTGTTAACTTTCTGCAAAACTAGATTCAATTATCTTCAATTTGAGTACAAATTTTTTGATGTTTGATTCAGTATTAATGCTTAAAAATGGGTTACAAGTTATACCAAAGTTGTTGTTCAGATTTTTTGACCTTGTATAATGTTTTGATAAATTGCAAGAATTGGGGGTTTAATTTGAAAAAAATAAAATTTTATCTATAAATTAGACTTTATAAGCTTTTCAAAAAATACTCATTTACTCAACTCTGATACTTATAAGTTCATGTCAGTTGACTCTGCAATTAAATTCAATTTTTGCGTAATTATAAAATAAATTTGGAGTTGTTTTGAGAAAAATATATCTTAAACATTTTCCCTCGATTTTCATTTTACGTTATATGATTAGTATGATCTAATTTATTTAATAGGTATGTTATCATGAGAATTTTTAAGGTTGAGTGTGTGGTAGTCTTTAATATGTTTATTAATAGATGATATTATAATTAACAGGTGGTATTATATATATATATATATATATATATATAGGTGTGTGTGTGTATGGCTGTTTGATTAAGGTGAGAAGTATAAGATTTATTCTAGTTAGATTAATTCTCCTTATATATATGGCGGAAGCGAGTAAGTCAGACACTACTTACAAACATAATTATTTCTAATCTTAACAAAATAAAATTACTAATAAGAAGAGGGTATTAGTAAAATTAATTTAATGTTTATGACATGTCTACTAGATAAAGTTTTAATGATTAGATTATTCACGTCTAATAGTTTAAATACTTAGAAAGAGTTAAAACTATGAATAAAAATGACAACTCGAAAGTAACTATAAAGGAAAATAAACTTATAAGATAAATATATCTTTGAATTAGAATGTTAATTGATTTGATTTCATTTTTTGATTCTACGTTATTTAAATATTTTACGTAAAAAAACTTAGATCAAAAGTTGAAGAAATGAAACATATCAGTTTATGTTATAGCTTGATTAAAATTTCTAGGAAATTATTTTAAACCATGAAAGTGTTATGTATTCTATATTTTTTTGCTCTTTCTTTTGAAAGATTAGTATGTGTATTAATATGCACGACTTTGTGTTGAGATTTGTATCAACCATTTCTTTTATCAAATTATGCTAACGCTCAAATTATATTCTAGAGAATTAATTTATAATGTTATAGGAATATTAATGAGAATGCATATCATATAGAACTCATTGGTAAGCTAAAAGATTGTTCTTACGACCAATAATGTGCAACAAGAATTAACTAGTTAACTTTTGGGAACTACTTAAGTTTTTTGGTGCATTTAGTGTCTGAACATTAAAGGAATTAATCTCAATGCACATCATGCAAGAGTCCTTGTTAAGCTAATTAGTCGTTCTTTAGGCCATTAATAAAAACAAAAATTAATTAATGTTTTGAGAAATACTAAGTTCAAATTGTTCATTTAATGTACTCGTGTTATATTTTCATCGTATATGTTATCATGAAGTTTACATACCAACTACTTAATACATATCATGAATCTAACATTAGTAAGCTAAAGGGTCACACTTAAATAGTATATTGATGCAAACTAGATAAATTAATATGTTATATTTTAACGTTCCAATGCGATATGACCATTAATGTATGACAATAGTTAATTAGTTAAGTTTTGAGAACAACTTAAGTTCATTGAATTATGAATTCGTGTCATAATTCCAAGACAAACATTAAAGAAAGAGGTAATGGCCTATTTAATATAATGATTGTAAGTCTCAAGCCATATTATGCATATGACCTTTGGTAAGCTAAAGGGTTGTTCTATAACAGTGTTTTCAGGTAAAACTAAAAAATCAGTATAGTATAGAATAAGGTATAAGAATTCTTATATAGAATTCCTTTTAAATTTCAATAAAAGTAATTTTCATTTAGTCATTTCAATTACAATGACTATTAGTAAAAGTTATTGATAATCTTTAAAGCATGTTACGATCGAGTTTATTTACCATAATTGATATTTTTAAATAAATTATTATATGTTATTGTTTCAACGGTGATATAATAAGAAATTTAAAAATATTAATAGTTGATGATAAATATAAAAAAAAACAAAAAAATAAATCACTTTTAATGTAATTAATAAAAAAATATTCCAAAGTCTAAAGTGAATAAAAAATTTATGCAAACCATGTTATTAAATTGTACTTTTCCATCTTATCTATGGAATTCTTACACTATAAATCTATGGATAAACTCATAAGTCCATCATAAATCCGTAAAATCATGGTCCATTCTAGAATCCACTCACTAATACATACATTTATAAAGATACTTTTATAATATAATTTGAAATAACTCTTGTACTTCCTTTAATATATTTTTTTTATATAAAAAAGTTACATAAAGATATATACTTATGTACAAATGTCCCTAGTTTTGGGGACTCTGATCGAACTATAAAATTAACACTTTTTAATGTATGACATATTTTTTGTTTGACTAATTTTTTTTTTAAAGTTTAAAGAGAGGGAGTTAATATTTTTTTTCTCTTTCATTTTCCAAATTCTAAATCCAAGAAAAAGGATTTTGTACGGTGCACTTCCCACTTTGACCTCCCACCCCCTATTTATATGGAAAAGAACATACTGCCCTTAGTTTTATATATAAAAATCCTAAAAAACAATTCACTCTTCTTTTTTCACCTACTTCATTCAAAACTTTTAAATATTCGAATATGACCCTACTAAACCTTCGAAATATTGAAACATTTGAAATACAAAAGTAAGTAAACATTCGAAACTTCCAAATATTGCCAGAAATAATGAAACATTCCAACCTTTTATTGAATATACACGAAACTTTCGAAATGCAGAAAGTTTCAAAATTTTCGAACAATATGAAAGTTTCGAAATGAAAAACATTTGACCATATTAAAACTTTCAAAAAAATTAACTCTTAGAAGTTTGAAATTCAATTAAAGTTTTGAAATTCATTCGAAAGTTCTGAAACAGTTTAAAAAGTTTTGCCAATGTCAAAGTTCCGAAATGATTTTTTTTGTTTATTTTAATTATTTTTCAATTTTTTTAATATTGATATATTGTAGTGCCTAGAATGAGATGTATGTTTGGTCAAATTATTCGCAATTGGATAAGTGATAGAGGTGATGATGTTGCAGAGAGAATTCCACCAAAAATATCAAACAGACGACGCAACAAAGCAAATCGTCCAATTAGGCAGCGTAGTCGAAGACAAGAGGTCCTGGATGATAACGTTGAACCTACTGAGCATGCACAGATGGAGGAGGATGCCCCTCAACCTCCACAGATGGAGCAGGCACATGCTGATGATATTCATGATGATCCTGATGATGTTGATGCTATTCATGACCAGGCCGGATTCCCCGGAGGACAGACGGTGACACGTGTGTTAACACAATATGAGTATCACGTGCTCAGAGGTTATGGGAAGAAGAGGTATATTTTAATTAATTTTTAATTATCTTTAATTATTTGTTTATTTATTTATTTCAAATAAGTGTTTATTTAAAAAAAAATTATTTAATTGTTTATTTTATTTAATTAAATAATTATTCTGTAATTACTCCTAAGATCGTGGATCATTAAAAGTTGTTACTCATGGATTAAAGCTGAAGAAGTTTATCGAAGTTTCTGTGCCAGATCCTGTAGAGCATTGGATTCGGGAATTTGGATTAATGCATTTTTCTTCAGGCTACCTCACTATGGTTGATGCTGGTCTGATATCCGCATTTGTTGAAACTGCATTTGTTGAAAGATGGCACAGAGAGACCAGTTCATTTCATTTGTTATCTAGAGAGATGACTATCACTTTAGACGACGTCGCAACTCTCCTTCACATCTCACCCTATGGTAAATTTTTTGATGCACCTATGAATATGAACACTAATAATGCTGCAAGAGCTGCACATGAGTATTTAGATGCAACATGGGAGGAAGCATATGATGATATTAATTATAATAAATATGCCCAATAGAAATTGCAATGGTTGCGTGATTTATATAGTCGTCTCATTCAAACTAATTAGTTTGAGTGTGCGGCTAAAACATATATGTTGCATTTAGTTGGTTGCACTATTTTCGCTGATAAAACACATACGCGTGTTGAGGCGAAATACATTAGTTTTTTTTTATTGATTAACTCGTTGTCAAGACTATTTGTGGCCTTCTGTGGTATTGGTATTCCTTTATGACAATCTGGGAGATGGAGCTATCCACGACACTCGATAGTTGGGAGGTTACATGACCTTGCTACAGGTATATGATTATGTTAATTATTTATTTAATTACTAATATAATTATTAAATTGTGTTATTTTATGATGTTAATTATGTTGTTGTGTTGGATTTACAAGCATTTCCCTAAAATTTGTAAGAAGAGCGATAGAGGAGCAATTCCTGCACATCTTCCAAGAGCATGTAGGTGGACAACAAAACATGTTGTTGAAGGAGGATTGATGACATATCGTTGGAGACTTGATGCTTTATTGCTCGAGGATGTAGTGTTTACACCATATGATGATGATCAAGCTAATCATCTATTTGTATCGATTACGATATTTTCTGGGTATCTTCGATGTGGTGGAGTCTTAGTCCCATATTTTCCAGAGCGATGTCTTCGACAGTTTGGTCGTATTAAGTGCATTCTATGTGACGTTCCTCCGACGCCGAACAATATAGATTGGGTGTGACAGACTACTATGAAATTAGTTATAGCGGCCTTTCGAAGCCTATATCCCGTTGCAACTTTTCTTGGAGAGGTCACTCCAGACTACTATGCATGGTACATTAGTGTTTTCACATCCTCTAATTCTCCCTTCATCCACTATTGCACCTTCGAGTCCACATACTACTACTGCTGCACATGCTGGTCCATCATCTTTTGTACCTACTGCTACATGTTGGTTCATCGGAGTGAGACCGTAGAGAAGTTGCGCTTGTACGTAGGGCTATACATTTGGCACAACCATTTAGTAAACTTCATACCATATTAAGTGAGTTAAGCCTCTTGTACGAAAATTAATGATAAATATGCTTGTGTTATGTTGATTAATAGTGTAATCTTTTGTGCTATGTATCATTACATTTAGTGATTGTGTTACTTAATCTTTTGTGTTATGTATGATTACATTTAGTGATTGTGTTATTTAATCTTTTGTGTTAATCCACATTTATTTTAAGTTAATTTCATAATAAAACGTAAATGATAACTTAATGAAACACTAGATAAATGATATACAAGATATATTATAATCTTCACTTAATGAAACACTAGATAAATGATATACAAGATATATTCTAATTTTCACTTAATGAAACACTAGATGATTTGCTAAATGATGAATCAATGAATTCCCAATGCTTTATACGTGTTTCACAAGCTATTTTCCATGTCTTTGCACCTTCACTACAATAGTCTTTTTATTTTTGTGAGGTAGGTTGCAAAGGACAATCAGACTTCAATTTTATTTGATCAAGAAAATATTAATCATTAATTTAATAAACAACACTGATATCCTACAAAAATAATTTAATAAATACTAATAATTTTTACTTATACCCAATAATTTTCATTGACAAATTCAATTGCTAGTAAACATTCTTTCGATGGTGCTTTGTTTAGCGGATAGAATACCATATTCAAATTACGAGACAACGACACCAAAATGACATTATATAGTGTTGTTATCACGTAACTTAAGTTTGGTATAAACATCCACTTATCTTTATCTTGAGCATCCACTCTTGAAATTTTCAATGAGTTCCGCACTAATTCAACATTGTCATCAAAAACATTGGAATAAAGGTCTTAATGTAGACAAATTTTTTTATCCAATTGTGATCAAACTAAAGGCCAAAATTCTTCTGTCCAACCTAACAATGCTGCAATTGCGTGAAACCCATAATTTCCATCAGCCACAACATCTACTATCTTCTCAATATATGAATTCATAAAAGTAGGAAAGTGTATGTAAAATGGTTGACTTGCATAATACTGCGATAATTGAGATGGTTGCCTTGTAGAACATTGAGATAGTTGTTTTCTAGATTTTTGAGAGGCATCAACATATTGGTTCTCACCTTTTCTGGTGGTGCAAATATTAATGTTGTATGTGGAAATACAACTTTACGCACCGTAGCCCTGAATATAATTTGACTTACAATATGGTGTTTCTTCATGTACGCTTTCATTGCTTCCAATTTTTCTGAAAAGTCATAATCTGCTAAAGATTCTTCAAAGTCCAATTCATTCTCAATGCTTAACTTTCTCCAAAAAAACATGAATGCTATCTAAAGGAATAACATTACCAGATATCTGCAACTTTGCCAACTCACAAGCACATGGTAATCCATGAGTTGTTCTGATTGTGCAACCGCATTTTGTTTTGTCACTACCTATAATCTTCACCCTCTACAACTGTTTGTCAATTTTTTTTAAACACTTCATTGATACACAATGATGTAGACTTTGAAAAAATGGTGAATTATATTCATGCTCAACATCCTTAATGGTTTTCTGAAAATAAGATTGAATGATACATATTTGGTTCTTCAACATCATATTCACAGCATCCCAACTTTTACACAAATCACCAAAACTAGTTTGCAACATATTTTTCAATCTCCAATAAGCAGACTCAACTCTACAAATAAATTAAATAACACAAATTAACATGAATCACATAAACTAGTAAATCATATTTTCTAAAACAAAACAAATCATAACACAAATTTAAAAATACTTGTTAGATGTTGTGTTCCCCAAATGCATCACTCTATTGGTCCAAACATTGACAAATCTTTCTTTGTAAGGTGTTAATCATGAATCTTTCACATAATCAACAAAAAGAATAATATCGACATACACTAGCTCAAAATGTTGCAAGTGATGATCATACTCCTCCACACTATTCGAATATACAATTTTTTCCATAAAATCCATTACTTCTTCTTGTCTATCCTTTTTCACATATTTTTTGCATTTTGCCCCAACATTTTTTTCAATATGAAAACGACATAGCAAATATATTGAAGTAGGAAACACAACACTAATCACATTCATCATAGCAACATCTCTATCAGTCACAATAACTTTAGAAATTAAAGTCTCAAATTTTAACAACTTTTGTACCTTTTCAAATGCCCAGATGAAGTTATCTTGTCGCTCTTGTTCCAAGTAAGCAAACCCAATTGATGATGTCAAACTAGTAGATGCGACACCGACAATTTCAAGTAGTGGTAATCGATATCTATTTGTTTTGTATGTGTTATCACATATCAAAACATAATGAGACGTGTTTAACAACTTTATACAATCAGTATTCGTTCAAAATATATCTCTCAAAACATCTGAACTCTCTCATCTTCTTGTCCAATACACATAATTTTCTTGTTGTATTAACTTCAATAAATATTGTATTTATGTGTACGAACCTCTCAATGATGATCGATAAGTACTCCTTGATTTATATATTTGACTTGGAATT
Organism: Cicer judaicum; assembly: GCA_037974835.1. Classification (NCBI taxonomy): domain Eukaryota; kingdom Viridiplantae; phylum Streptophyta; class Magnoliopsida; order Fabales; family Fabaceae; genus Cicer; species Cicer judaicum. The sequence continues at coordinate 9,107,858 of JBBPBS010001143.1, read as the reverse complement.
GTGAGATTAGCTTTATTTCTCTCTTTCAAAGCATTTAAAATGAATCTGGGTGCAAGCTTATACTTTGTCATATCATTGACAAATTTTCTCTCTTCTTCATTTAAACGCTCCAAATAAGAATGACCGATTACGATATCAAGTAAATCATGATTATGTGTTCCACAACGAACACTAATTTTTCATCTTTCACCGACACTTAACGATATACATCTGAGAGTAAACGGACAATTTTTCTTATGAGAACAAGTTACTATTGATTTTGATTTTGATTTATATCTTCCCCCTCTTTCGCATCCCAAAATGAATTTGTCTTTTCTTCCCCCTTTTTCCGGTTGCTTTTTTTGATCGAATGGTAGCAATTAAAATTCCATTCTGCCTTCCAATGGTTTTCACCCATTATAATACAGCTTCTCGAGAAGAAAATACCTACAAAATATGTTTCAAATAAAACATCAAATATATATATAACTATAATAAAAAATTTATCTGTGATGGATTATCAGTAATAATAGTACCTGATGAATTTTTCTGTAGAATCTATAATGGTGAGAGGTAAAAACGGGGGAGTACACGGTACATTTCTCCAAGAAAAATGGTCAATCAACTCTATTTAGTCTTCCACCACCATGACAAAATTAGATAAGATTAAACTCCCTTATCTGACAAGATTAACCTCTTAGTTCAATCATCCATGTATACCATGGACAACTCCACACCTAAAAAAAGTTAAGCCCATGGTAAAATTAACATCTTTTTTTGTTGGCGTGATGTCGACGTTGTGATAGGTGATGGCCAAAGTAACTTTCGCTCTCGCTTTATCTCTCTCCACTCAATTGATAGTGGGATTGTGTGGACGATGACATTTATCTTTTAAGTACCGAGTTCGATTTCTATGAAAAACAAAAATTCACTATTTTCTCTCTATTCAATTGGTGGTGGAAATGTGTGGACGACGATACTTATCTTCTAAGTACCGAGTTCGATTTCCGTCGAAGATAAAAACTCACAATTTTCGACGAGGAAAAAGGGAGATGAGAAATCAATTAGTAGTGGTTAAATTAACTCTCTCTCTAAAAAAACATTAATTTTATTTATATTTTTTTAAAAATAATATTCACTTTAACCAAGTAACAAAGATGTTGCATCGTTAGAAAGTGTCAATTCAATAAAACTTAAATTAGAGAGACTAATAACAATATTTAAGCCTAAATTTTACGTATTTTATTTTTCTAAAGCAAAGCAAATTCATTGAATTGGCACCTTAGTTAATCTGAGCACAAGAACTATGTATGTGAAGTGTCCCCAAAGTTTTTCAACGTACACACTACACAAGCTCCCAAAATACAAAAATAAAATAAAGTGGTCTCGCAGCATCTTACAAACTATACGCCATTCTCAAAGATAAAATGTGCCAACTAATCCACAACAAATTTTTTAGATTAAAAAAATTAATTTAATGATCGTATGAAGTGTGCCACCCAATCAAAAAATAATTTTTTTTTCATAAAGAGTATGTTATTAGTTTTATTCAAAAAATTAAGAATCATTTATCTATCGACTTATATATATATATATATATATATATATATATATTAAATTATCTTTAACTACTTCAAACAAATAAATAAAACATTTGTAGGTTTCAGTTAAAGAAATATTGTTTAGGAAAATTCAAATTCAAAATGTGAAATAATTATTGAATAGCCTTTACTAACTTCACAAATGAATTCTAAATTACCAGAACATTATGCTCCTGAGCATGATCGTCTCAAAGGGGAGGCAAGTGAAACCGCCACCTTAGACCTAAAATTCTTTCAATTTTCAAATTTATAATGTTGATTTAATTAATATTATTAACTCTTTTAGTATTTATTTTTTAATTTTTATAATACAAATTTCACTCTTTAATTTTAGTATTTATTAGTTCAATAAAAAATTACTTTATCATGTGAATGTATTTAACATTTATTTGTATATTATTTAATATTATAAAAAGAATTGGGTCTAAAAGACCTCCAATAGTATAATTGATTTTCAAAACGTTTCATTTAAAATTTTATTTTAGGCATTTAAATTTATTGGGCCCACATTACCCCTTAGAACCAGAAAATCAAATATAAAAAAGAAAAGGTACATAATATACCAACATGACTTTTGTGTTCTCAGCAGCATGATGTTGACCAAATGAACTCACCCTACAATTTTCCTATTAAAATAAACATAGTGCTTCTTTTCCATGCTCTTGGCTCATCCAATAAAAAAGTAAGAGAAAAATATGGTGCAGGCGTGCAGCTATAGCAAGAAATATTAGATTAAAAGAGCTAAATATTATCTCTTTAAGTCTAATGATCTTTATAAATGCTGCATTATACAATACGTTATAGTAATTGGATTCAAAAACTAAGTAGATGAGGGTTGGATTTTCATATATAACTTTTACTGTGACTCTTCTTCTAATCATATATTTTTCATCTAGAAAGTTCAAGCCAGATATATTCTCAAGAGATCCAAATTCAATTCAACTGGCTAATTGTAATTGATTTATTTATATGTTATTTTAATATTCAATAATTATTAAACTACATAATCTAAAAACCAAAGTTAGAAGGACTAATTTATGTTATTGCACTATACAGTTCAAATATTATGTCAAGCGGTACAATTATTTATTTTTTTATTTGAATATAATTTTAATTATTTATTTTTTATATTTTAATATCTATATATTATAACTAATATTATTAAAATAAAAAAATTTGTTATTCCTAAAAATTTAAATCTTAAATAGTCGCCTATCTCAATTAAACTATATATATATATATATATATAATATTGAATTATTTGAAGATATTTATTTTTCTTTGGGTGTATTTACATCTTATAGAATAATATTATTATTCATTTAATTTTTTTGTTTTAATATAGAAAAAATTAAATTGAAACTATTAAATATTTATTTAAAATCTACTAATTACATAATAAATTAAATAGAGTTGTTTAGATTTCTATCAATTTTTTAACAAAAATTAAAAATATATTTTTGAAATCTAAATTATAATCGAATTATTAATTATTATGAAAATTATACAAAAATAATAATATTCAAATAAATACAAAATTATCATTTTTTTTTCCGCTTATTGACACCTAAATTTCAAGGATCGGTTGGCGGTAATAACATCTGCCTAATTTTTATTATATATTTTCAAAAAAGTGGGGTTAAACTCACATCTCAATTATGAAATCTTTATTTTATTTTGGGTACAATATGGAATCTTAATACTAAATAAAAAAAGAGCATTTTTAAGATAATTTTTGACAAGTTAATGACCAAATCATTGTTATCATCGTACTATTAATTTAAAATATCATCTAATTCTTACTCATTTTTATCTACACCTGAACCATCCTTATTAAAAAAACATCATTTTCATCATTTATTTACACTTTTATCACTACTAAAGATATATATTGTTTAGTTTATCAAATGATGATATAGCAAAGAAAGCAAAAGAAAAGAAAGTAAAAAAAGATATATAGTACAAAATCGAAAGAAAAAGATACACTACATTAATTAATTCATAATGCAATGTTGTGATTTATCTCAATAATAATACTATACACAAATGATAAAAAAATTGTTTGATCTAATGGTAAAAAAATGGATTTGTTTATTGTAGCCAATAATTTGTAAGTTCGATCTTTGCCATTGTCAACAGAAGGAAATCAATATAAATTTTTTAAGTCTTCTCTATATTTGCCCAGTGATTTCATCTTTAAAAAAATTTATAATTTTTTTTTTATTTTAATTTTTGAAAAGATACACTTTTTGTTTATATTATTAATATTTTATTTTTAATCCATACAAAAGTTATTCATATTAGAAATTGGTTAATATATAGAACATTTAATTTGAGTCACTTCATATAAAGGTTAAATTGATATTTATGAAGACCAAAAATAAAAAGTAATATATTTTTAAAGACTAAACATACATGAATTATAGTATCTTACGAGTCACACATGTTCACAAATATGGATATGTACGAATTTGAGTTGTCAGATGCAACTGAGAAAAATAGATTCATGTTAGTCGAACTCAATTGCTTCACTTAAAATACTAAGTATACAAATTCTATTTTTCTAAGGTAAGTTGCTTAGTTATCACACCACAAATATGATAAAAGAAATGTTTAATAAAAATCTACTCAAACATTTACAAAAATATTGAAAGTTTAATATATTATTTTCTTAAAAACGAATGAATTTGAAAATAAAATGAACAAAAAGTTAAAAGAAAACGATATTTTCAATAAGAAATAAAAAAACTTATCACCCGAACCAACTCATTTGCATGACCCGCAAAACCACACTAACTAAAATCCGCTTATACCGATGCTAAATTTGGTTGGAATTGGACTTGTAAATTGTAGAATCAATTTCACATGATTTGACAAAATTGAACTTGATCATTCAAAATCGACTACGTTCAACCCTGGAAATAAATGTTCATGGAAGACAAACAAATGTTTTTTTTTACATTATAATAGTTTGTTTATAGAGAGAAAAAATAAATAAACCTCAATGTAAATTAATTTGTATAATATTAATAACATACTTTTTGTATTACACTCTCTTTTATTCGTTAAAATTTACATAAATCCCAACAAATTTAAATGAAATTCACCTAATAAATATCAACTAATGAAAATGTATATGTTAAAATGTGTGTCGTCAACCCTCCTTAATTAGTTTTACGTTTAACCGAAATTGAATTAAAAATAATTATAAAAAAAAGTTATAATGATGACTGATTCGGAAGTTATTTACACATGCATACTTTCTGATTGCGCTCTTGTTTATATTACATTATCATAACATGTCATTAGGACATTTGTGATCTATTTTATTTGTTTGATATAGCATAGTGAACTCATTCCCTCTCTTCCCAATGTACTATGGGGTGTTGAGGGTTAATAATTATCGAATATTTTAAGTGAAACGTGATCCTCAATTGGAAAAAAAATGAAGATTTTGAACATGGAAGGGTTCAGTAAAGTGGGTCCGGTGAAAGTAACGTCAACGAACTCCTAATAAAACTACTCGTATTCATCTCTTCACCTTCAGAACACTCTCTTCACTTCTTCAACATGTCAAACGCCGTCGTTTTACTTCTCTCCCTCATCGCAATCTTCCATTGCTCTCACTCCACCAACTCCCACTCACAAATTCTTTTCCCATCTCAACAACACCGTGACTCGTTCATCTCGTCGCCAGCGAGTTGTCCCGCGCCCGACCCCAACCTCTACTATAGGCCGGTCATCGGAATTCTTAGTCATCCCGGCGACGGTGCTTCCGGTCGACTAAGTAACGCTACTGACATTTCTTATATCGCTGCCTCGTATGTTAAATTTGTGGAGGCTGCCGGTGCTAGAGTTGTTCCACTTATCTTTACTGAGCCGAAGGAGGAGCTTCTCAAGGTATTAATCGCCGTTCACTCTTACTGTAACCTGTTTTTGAAAACTTCTCAAGTAGAAATTTGTATTACATATATATATATATATATATATATATATATTTTTTGGTAGAAATTGTATTACATTATTTTAATAGAGCTATTTGTATTAATTGGTCAAAGGAGAATTGGATTTTAGTCATTATGAAATAAATATTAAAAGTCTTTAATGAAAATATAAGAGTATTTATTATGTTACAAATGTTAAATTTATTTTGATAAAATTATATAGTATATACAGAAGTCCAATGGTTTGATCTAGTGTTAAAAAGACACACATTAGATATTGTAAATGTTTAATGAGTGTGAAGGTCTTTTTTACTTTAAGCAAGTGGTCCTGACTCTTTTGTTGGTGAAAACCTGGTTGGGAGGGGGAACCCACCTTGTGTGCTCAACGCGTCTCGACGGAGTTTAATGGCTGCTAAACGGCGATGGGTTTCAAACCTATAACATGATTAAAAAAAAAATTATGGTCATTGCTCTTTTATTGTTCATTAGCAACACCAATGGATAGATCCAGAATGAGAATAGGAAGAAATTATAAAAATTTAAAAAGACTAGTGTACCTTCAATTATTTTTATTTATAGAAGTTCTATTAAGTCTGCACTACTTAATTGGATTGCAAAAAATGGGGAAGAAAAAAAAACTTATATATGCTGTGTAAACTTGTATCATTCTTTTCCATTTTATTTTAGAAATGTTTGTGATGATATATTGAGTACATTTTTGCACTCACTGCAGAAGCTCGAATTGGTAAATGGGGTTCTATTCACTGGTGGATGGGCTAAAGAAGGTTTATATTTTGAAACTGTTCAAAGAATATTTAAGGTATCGATTTCTCCTTCTCATACTCTCTTTGTCATATACATACATGCATTTGTTAAAATCAGAAGCCTCAGTACACTCTAGATGCATGAAGAATATTTTGCACCTGGAGTTTATTGAGGCTTTTAGAATAAGGAACATGAATAGAGGGTGGAGGAGTTGTTATTGATGACTCGAATTACTTGTAATTTTGTTACATGAGTTTGTTGCCAAGATGTCAAGGGATGCTTTGTTATATGAGTTTATGCATTTTAGAATTTCATATATTTTGTATTTGTTGGTGCAGAAAGCTTTAGAGAAAAATGATGCTGGAGACCATTTCCCATTATATGGTGTTTGCTTAGGTTTCGAACTTATAACAATGATCATAAGCGAGGTGAATTCACTTTCTTGTAGTTTTATCATTTCTGAATTTCTTTATAAAACAGTTTTCCAGTAGTAAAGGTTTGCAGGTAAGTCAGATATATATGCCTAGGAGCACAATTTTAGACTGTTTTACTAATTAGTCTTGTGTTTAAGATGGGTTTGATCCACCATATTGCTTCTATGTGGATACAGTTTATATGATATCTTATTGTGTTGCCTTGTAAACATTGCTGTTCATGATTTCTTTTGGATTTAAAATTTCCATGACAGAAAGAGTATAAAGATTAGCTATTGTGTTACTCGGTATATTTTATTCTATGTGTATGTTGAACATTTTGAACGATATTCATGAATTGAAATGTTTAGAAAAGTAGAAAACTTCTGACAAGTGACAAAACATACCAGTCCATATTTTTTTTTCTTACGTTTACAAGTTTGGCTGTTCTTTTTCTTGACGATAGGACAATAATATTCTTGAAGAATTCAGTGGAAAAAATCAGGCAAGTAGCCTTCAAATTGTGGAGAATGCAAATCTAGAAGGAAGTGTATTTGGAAGGTGGGCTTTGATTGTCGTTAGTCTCTTCCCTTAAATAGATATGCAGAGGAATTGGGCAACTTTATTTTGCTGATGCTTTCTCTATATCAACTTTGGTGTTTGACTTACCCTTTTTTTTTTAGCATCAGATAATTGTCTATCTGCTAATTTCCTTCCTTCTAGTTTTCATTTCTTCTTTTGTTTTTCTTTAAAAAAACAAAAGAACATCTACTTGTCTTTATTATACCACTATTATTCTTGGCATGGTATTAATCTAAGAGAGTATTTCTTGCATTGACATAGACCTAACACATAGCATTAAAACTCAACAATTCATTTGCTAAAACATGATTCCTATAAAACATATTATATTAGCTAAATACACTTGATTTCTAACTTAGTTGTCTTTGGTTAGCATCGTTAGTTATCACTGATGAGAGCCATCTGTCCCAAATTTATGAACTCACTGTTTTTCCTTTTACTTGGGTTGAAGGAGAACCTGTGATAATTGAGGCGAGTTTGTTACAAGAGAGCAAAACATCATTTATTGTGTGTTGAAATCTACTTACTGCATTCCCTTCCCACCCTATCAAACTCTTGCTAAGTATAAGATGTGCTGTTTTCTGTAGGATATCCGTATCAAAAGTCAAATGAAAAAGCTATTTAGATAAAGGCTGATACTAACTTAGCGAGTAGGTCTGTGTTGTCCAAATTCTAACCATGACCTTTTGCATCAGTGAAAAGCTCGGATAGTTCCTACCTATAAGGCATTACATGATTTATCAGATTCCTTTGCCTTTATCAGCAATGAAACATAAAAAGATGGTGACAGGAAATGTTAGCACATGGAGGAAGTAGGAAGAGTAAAAAGAAAATAAATGAAAAATCTAAGCACATTTAGAGAAAGATGACCAAGAGATAAGGCAGAACAAAGGGAGTGCGAGACAGATAGAAGATGAACACGATATAAAAAATCATCTCAATCAAACCTGTAGATTTCATTCAGACAGGGTTAATCTGTGTTTATACAAACCATGCAGTTTATGTTCTTAATTTTTCAAGCATTCAAAAGTCTTTAATTTATAGGTTCTTTAACATTTTGTCACTGAATTTCATATGGAAGCTATTAACCATTTCTCTTTTTCCTGCAGATTTCCTCCAGACTTGTTAAAGAAGTTGAGTACAGAGTGTCTTGTCATGCAAAATCATCGTGTAAGTATATATAAAACAGTCAATGAGTTATTCCTCAGCATGAGGCTGTTATTGAGTTTTACAATTTGGCAGATAAATTGTCATAAATTTTGAGGATTCTTCTACTGCACCCACGTTACATTTAGATTGTGTTTATTGAACATATTCAAAGTGCCACCGTACATGCTTTTTGAAAATGATATAGTCTTCATTGCAGTGTCAAAAAGGAAATTAACTAAATGTTATAGGCAAGGAGGCAATCTTTGAAAACACGTGACTTCTGCCTTAATAGAAGTCAAACATAATATATAGTGTAAGATGAAAAAGGACACAAATTTTATTTTGGAGGTGAAAATTGGAGAAATATAATACCACAAACCCTACATGTCAAGTACCTTAGATCTATCATACAAAATGACAAGATAGAGGAAGATGGCAACCACGAGACAATCAGCATGAATGAGATGGGGAATTATTTCAGGTGTGATCCGCATAGACTAAAATACCATTCAAGCTTAAGAGAAAATTATACCATATAAATACCAGAATACCAGACCTGCAATGTTGTATAAATTCAGTGTTAGTTGGTAAATAATCGAAAAGAAAGCAAGCTCAATGTACAAGAGATAAGAATGTTACATTGGATTAATGTTATACAATACACATTAAAGAGAATTTTGGGGTAGCTCCCGCTGTAAACAGTATGGTAAGGTCTCAACTTAAGTGGTTTGGGCATGCATTACAGCATTAGGAAGAGTCATATAGACACTAGTAAGAAAGGTTGACTATATATTAGATCACTCCAGTGTGACACGAAGCCGTGTGCAATAGTTAGAGGTAAAGGGAGACCAAGGAACACCATATGCCGAACGGTTGTTGATAGATTTATAGGTAAATGGTCTATTTTTTAACTGAATACATGACAAGGTTTTACATGTAGTTCAGGGAATGTCTTCCATTCTTTAGTTATCTAGATGCTTTTAGGTTTCCTAAGTTATCATTGTTATCTATCTTAGTTCTTGAAAATTATCTGGATGCTTTAGTTTTCTATCTTAGTTATCTGGATGCTTTTAGTTATCTATCTTAGTTCTTGAAAATGAAAGTTCAATGAAGTTCAACATATATACATGTTTAGAGTTTAGTACTATGATCTTTTATATCTAATTTTGGTCATGAGTCATGACAGTACGGCATATCCCCAGCAAAGCTTCTGGACAATCCGAAGCTATCTAGTTTTTTCGAGATCTTGACAACTTGCAATGACGAAGATGATAAGGTATTCAATGATATGTTCTCTTATTAGGTGATACGGTTTGTAAATCCACCTTTTTCGTATCATTACCTTTATCAATCTTCCTTCATGAATAAAATCTAATGCCAATATTAATTATTTCAGGTTTATGTTTCAACAGTACGTTCACGCAACTATCCGGTGACTGGCTTCCAATGGCATCCAGAGGTGATGATTAATAATTTTACATGGGGAGTGTGATTGCAGTATTGTTAATTTCAGTTCCTAAATACTACTTAATTAAGCTCAGAATTACAGTCATGTACCACTTTTAGTTCATTTTTACTTTTTAGCTCTGTAACATCCTTGTTAGATGATGCTATAGAAAAACGCCTTTGAATGGGGCTCATCGAAAATTCCACACACGGAAGATGCTATTCAGATAACTCAGCATGTTGCAAATTTTTTGGTCAGGTCAGGACTCAAGAATTTGATAATATCTTCATCCATTACTTATTAAATTTATGCTTGCTGTTTACACTAATGAGAACCGTTATTGACCTTTTTTTATGTTCTCATTACTCTTATAGCTACTTAATTGAAAATCCAAAATAAAATTTGGAAAAACATCTTTAAGAAACTCTTGCTAGCTATGAATGGTTGAGTTCCATTTGCTATGTTTTCTTTTTTCGCTTACTTATCAATGGCTTACTGACATTTTTCTACTTTCACGGATCCAACTCCAGTGAAGCGAGGAAATCCTTAAACAGACCAGTTGCTCAGGAATTGTTAGACAATCTCATTTACAATTACAAACCAACTTATTGTGGCTATGCAGGGTAAGCCCACAATTTTTTTACGGCTTTGATATTTTTTATTTTGCATGTGAAGTTATTAATTGATGTTGATGCTTATGCTTCTTGTAGGAAAGGATTCGATCAAGTTTATATATTTGAATAAGTCTAAATGCCGGAGATATCATTATTAGTAATAATTTGGCATATGTTTGTGTAATTGTATTGGTGTTGAGCGAGTTTGGGCGCACGTCAAACCCAAGCTCAAATTTGTTGCTTTCCGGTTGAACGTGCGTCTGAACACGTGAAAACTGGTAAATGGCAGTGTTGTATTTGTATGCATGAGCATGAGTATGTATCCATTATTATGCACAATCATTGTTGTATGATAACATTCTACTAGAAGATATGCTTATTATTAACACTTTGTATCGTGCTGTTTATTTATTTATTGTCTAGTCTTTGGCGAATACGGGTTTCCTGCAGGCTAATCAAGTTCAGACGGTTCTTGATGGCCGACTGCGTGATTGCGGATTCATGCTCACCGCAGGGAAGCCTCTATATAATTTATTAGATGCATTTGTTAAATACGTTAACATAAAATGCATTGTAACAAAATTTACATACAAAATGGATATATTTATATTTTTTTTAATATATATGAAAAATGTAAGAGGTGTTTATAAAGAGGATGGAGAAAGTATTTTTTGAAAACTTTAACTAATATTTTAAAGACTCTTGTTAATAACAAATAATAGTATAAACTATTTTTTGTTTAAAGGCTTAACTGCCTTTTGAAAAAAGGTTTTTTAATTTCTAAGGCAAGAGTTTTGCCCGCTTTATGCGGGAGAAGAGATGACGAGGATGAGCTCATTTTTAAAAATAAAAAATTAAATAAATGTTAATCGATGAGTCAAAGTTTGAATTTATATCACATAAATTAAAAATGACAAGTCACATATACCAAATGGAATACTATATGCCACATCATTGTTCTACTATATGCCATAATGGAGGTCGAAATAAGAGACTAAAAAACGAATTCTTACTCAACGAATCACAATTAAGCATAAATATGGCCAATTTATTTCTTGTTTATCGTTAGAATAGTGGTCTTAACTATTAGCGTTAATGATTTTATAAATATATCTCTAGTATGTTTTTATTTTTATTTAGAAAAATAATAAATTTTATTATAATTAACTAATATAATTGTGAGGTTTTAAATTCGACTATGAAACAACAATCTCAAACGAAACTCGGATATATAATTCAGATGCAAATATAATATGGATACGGATATATGGATACATGAGATTTTTAAAATTTAGGATACAACACATCACAGGTCGAATATGTGAGTAGTAAAAATTTTATTAAAAAAATTATATAGTTATAATAATCATAATTTTTATAATATATTTTAATTTATATGTTAGAATATCAGTAAAATATCATTAAAAAATTTAAATAAATATTAATTTTATTCAATAACTAATAATTTAAAAGCATGTTTTACTATCTTAAAGCGGATGATGTATATCTCTTTTAATGTCTAAACAAAATTACCATTTATATTTATTTAACTTTCATATGATATGTATATGAAATATTACAAAAATATCAGATAAATTAATTTAAAAAAAATATAAATTCTGATACTTTTAAAATAGAGCTCAAACTATAACTGATCCCTTTTTTTAAGCATGTTTTGTCTTTTGTAATTTAGTGTGGCCCTTAAAGGAATGGAATGAGTACGAATGTAGTTTGGAAGCAGTGAAGATTTCCTCTATGAAGAAAATGGAGGGATTAGTGAAGTAACCCAGTGAAAGTGATGTTAACATTGTCTCTCCATAGGGGTAAAAAGACACTAACTTTTGTACCTTTCGATCTTAACTATAAACATTCTTTTGAGAAAAAAATACTCTCTCCAAAAAATAAACATTCTTTCAAATTATTAATATTATTTATCATTTCTGTTTTAAATATACCTCTATCAATATTATTAATTTATCTCAAAATATAAAAAAATAAATTAAAAAACATTAATTAAACTAAATAATACTTAAAAGTTAATATCTATTTTCTATAAGAATAGTACTAACAACTGTCATAAGAACATTTATAAAAAAAAATAAACAATAAAAGATTACTTTAAAATAAAAATCATATTTTTTACAATTTTAAATCTTAAATTATACAAATTATAATTTTATTTTATTTATTTTTTTTTTTTTAATGTTATAAGGGGTAATAATGCATAAAGTGGTGATGTTGTGACATTAATTTTCCACAGCACTCCTCACTTTTCCAACATGTCATACAAAGTCCTATTGTTTCTCTACCTTATTGCAATCTTCCAATTTTTTGTTTTCACCAAATCCTACTCAGAAATCCTCCTCCCAAGTCAACTCCACCGTGACTTGCTTATCTCGTCACCGGTAAATTGCTCCGCCCCCAATCCAAACCTCTATTACCAGCCCGTCATCGGAATTCTCACTCATCCCGGCGACAGTGCCTCCGGCCGCCTCAGCAATGCTACTAGTGCTTCCTTCATTATTTCTTCCTACGTCAAATTTGTGGAGGCCGCCGGAGCTCGAGTTGTTCCCCTCATATATAATGAGCCAACAGATAAACTTCTAAAGGTATTCATTCATTGCTATTATAAATGTTAAATAAAATGTTTCAAATTAACTATATAAGATTCTTTTTAAATTCTGAATTGTATCAATTACTTAATACAAAATAATCATTTTATACGAATTAAAAAAACTTATTAAATTATTATGGTCGAATATTGTTGTATTTACCATCATAATAAATGGAAAGTGAACGATATTTTAATGAAAGTGACACGTATACATCTAAGAATAATATTTTTTTTCTTTCACTTAATGTGATTTAGAAATGTTTGTGATGATATTGAGTACTACTTTTTTGGAATCATTGCAGAAGCTCGATTTGGTAAACGGAGTTCTCTTCACTGGTGGATCGGTTAACAGTGGTTTATATTTTGAAACTGTGGGAAGAATATTTAAGGTATGCTTTGTTGATGGACTTTTTTTTTTTTTTTTTTTTT
>JBBPBS010001143.1:9053615-9094227 GCA_037974835.1 Cicer judaicum | reverse complement strand
TTTGTTGATGGACTTTTTTTTTTTTTTTTTTTTGAGTAAATGCTTTGTTTATGGATGAAGTTATGAATTTGGAATTTTATGTATGAAATTGTATTTGTTGGTGCAGAAAGCTCTAGAGAAAAATGATGCTGGAGACAATTTCCCATTATATGCCATCTGCTTAGGTTTTGAACTTATAACAATGATCATAAGCGGAGTGAGTAGCTTTCTTATACTTTTTATCTATGTATAATTTGGTATAACCGAATTGAACTGTTAATGGTTGATCATGAATCAACTGGTATAAAATTTGGTGTACCAATTCTGTATTTTTGTATCGAATCATACTACTTTTACACAAAAACTAAATAATACCTTTTTGAATTGAACAAATTCTTTGTGATTCCAATTGTACCAAATTTGTTAATATTAACTTATATTAGTATTGTTAAAAAAACCAAAGACCGAACCAACTATTAAGAATATTAAAAATAAATAAAAAACCGAACCTTCAAACAAAACAGAACTGCACTAAACCAAATCATGTCAGATAGTTCACAAACTGAACTCGACTGGTTTAGTTAAGTTTGTAAGCCACCCATCACAGTTTGATTTTTTGGTGTAGTTCACCAGTTCATTTCAGTTTAACGGTCTTAATCAGTGTTGTATATGATGTTTGTAAATTCTTCAGTAGATGCAGTCTATATGATATCTTATTATGTTGTTGTTGCTTAGTGAAGTGAACATTGATGTTCATAGTTACTCTTAGATTTTTAATTCACAATAGGAGATGGTAGAAAGAATCTTGAGAGTACATGTATACAAGTTTGACTGTTGTTTTTATTTTTTATATGATAGGACAAAAATATACTTGAAGAATTTAAAGCACAAGATCAAGCAAGTACTCTTCAATTTGTGGAGAACGCAAATCTAGAAGGAACTGTATTTCAAAGGTAAACAATCTTGTAAATAGTGTTTTTATTCTTCCTATACCATGAGAAACATTTTTAGTAGTTACATTTTTTAACCATTCAAAAGTGTTTAATTTATAGTTTCCTTAACATTTTGTAACTAAATTTAATATGCAAGTTATTAATCACTTCTCTTTTTTTTTTTTTTTTTTTTTCTGCAGGTTTCCTCCAGACTTGTTAAAGAAGTTGAGCACAGATTGTTTAGCCAGGCAAAATCATGCGGTGAGTGTATATATTCAATAAATTTTTCTTCAACATGAGGCTCTTATCGAGTTTCATAATTTAACATGAACTTTAACTGCATAAATTGTTATACATTGGAATATTTATTTTATGTACTAGATCCACACTGCAGTGCTACAGTGTTTTAGCATAGAAAAATTTCAACAAATCGCTATTGTTTTGCAATACGCTATTTAATACAGTGTTGTGTTGCACAATATTTTTTGTACAAATTGCTATTTTATGTGATCTACAATTGACAACAATGAGGTCAACCATTGGAGTATTGTTGTTCATGACATAGTCTGGTATGCTTTTATTTTTCCAAATTTGTTATTGTTGACTCTATCTTAGTTCTTGAAAAACAAAGTTTTATTTAATGAAGTTTATCAGATATATATTTGAAATTCGGTAACATTTTTTTTATATCTGATTTCATGACAGTATGGTGTATCCCCAACAAAGTTTCTTGCTAATCAAAACTTATCTAGTTTTTTTGAGATCTTGACAACTAGCAACGATGAACAAGACAAGGTATTCAATGATTTTTTTTATAGGCAAATGTTAGTAAATTAGATTATATTGGTTCATAAATTCATCTTTTTACATATTCATAACTTGTAATGTGCTTTGTTTCCTACATGAAATCTAAATTATTTTAGGTTTATGTTTCCACGATTCGTTCACGAAAATATCCAGTGACCGGCTTCCAATGGCATCCAGAGGTGATTAAAAAAAATCATGTGTACAATTTATGGGCTTAGTATTGTTAATTTCAATTCCCAATACTATCTAAATTTTCTTGAACCACTTTTTGTTCATCTTTATTTTAGTTATCTAACATTATATATAACTAATGCCATAGAAAAATCCATTTGGATGGAGCTCACCAACAATTCCACATACTGAGGATGCTATTCAGACAACTCAATATGTTGCAAATTTTTTGGTCAGGTTAGGACTCAAGAATTTGATAAGACAGTAGTTTTAGGCCTATAAAAAAATTACTTTTCATAATTAGTTTTTTATAAATAAATAAATTGAAAGTTATATACGTAGACAAGAAAGTCGCATATTAAAGACTTGCTTTTGGTCTCGATAACTATTAAGAATTATTGAGCGTTTCCAACATTTGCTATATTTTGTCCTTGCACTTATTAGTAACTAACTTGACAATTTTACTACTTTTGTCGATTCGGCTCCAGTGAAGCAAGGAGATCCTTAACCAGACCAGATGTTCAAGAATTAATAGACAATCTCATATACAATTACAGTCCCACTTTTTATGGGAAGGCAGGGTAAGTCCAAGATGTCTTTAAGACTTTGATATTTGCATGTTTTTCATATGAAGTTACTAACATTGATGTTATTCTACTTGTAGGGAAGCATATGATGAACTCTATTTATTTGTATAAATCAAGAGATAACAATATAGTGTTGTAGTTATATGATAATATTGTACCAAATTATATGCTTATTAGCATTTAGCACTTTGTATCATATTATTGCGTAGTCTTTGGCCAATCTTGTACATCTTCAAAATAAATGCAGGGCGAAGATGGCTTGTAGGGAAATAAATAGCTTATTAATAACATGTGTATTGTTTAGAACTGTTTCATGTTGAAGACTATTTGTAGCATGTGAATTTTTTAAGACTACTTATAATGTACATGAGAGAAAGAAAAATAAAGGACTTCTAATACTTAATGATTATAGAAACTTGCATAGAATGGTTTGGCATATGAAAGAGGCGTCAATAAAAATAGTTAGGTTAAAAGAAATAGGAAAGAAATAGTGTTTTAGTCCAGGATGGACTTTGCTGAAACTGAACTTGAACTTGCATTGAATGATATCTTGAGAAGGATTGGATTTTCAAGCTCAAATGATGACTATTTACAAGGGACTAGAACTTTTCTCAATAGTGACATGCCATGCCATTCTTTCTAACATTAGATATGTAGAAGATATTTGGAGATCATGTCTTCGTGACATTTTTGTGTGCTTGACGTATTTGTAACATCTAACAGATATATGTTGTGTTATTGGAATACTAAAGTTGACACATACACAATATATATGGCGTTTTATTTTTTTTATTTTCTCAAAAATAAAAATTCCTTTGTAATACAAAATATAAATTTATGTTATTAATTATTTTATATTTCATTAACTACTAAAATGTATGTTATTAAGATTTAGTAAACATATATCTTAATAACTACAAAAATATATGTCATTAATCACTTTATAATATTCTTTTAACTACAAAATCGTAGTATTATAAGGTGGTTAATATCTTACATTTTAGTAATTAATAAAATTTATACAAAATAAATAGTTAAAGACTTACATTTTAGTGGTTAATAAAATATTCAAAATGATTAATAGCATAAATTTGTATATGTGTTACAAAAATCAATACTATTAATCCTATAAATATCATGAATAGTATATATAATGTCAAATATTGTGTTGAAATAATATTTTTCGACAAATATAATTAAAATAAATACTATAGCCAATTTGTCTAACAAGAGAATTTGAATCCACTGATAACACAGTGACATTGTATTGAAAATTATCACTTTAGTTGATTTTTTTTTTTTATAAAAAAATGACAGTGTTTAATTTGTAACAAGAAAGAAAAATGTTAACAGTAGACATTGAATCCCAATACCTCCTTCTGAACCACTGATTAATCTTTCAATTTGTTGGTTTTAAGTATTTATTTTTATAATATTAAAATTAAAATGCAATTCAAATTTAAATTTAAATCTATGTAAATTATTATTATTATTGTTATTATTATTTAATAATAAAAAATAATTTAATTTATATATATTATTAATGTAAATTTTTTTTAAGTGAATCATAATCATACATCATTAAAAATAAAAGTGTTTGACATTGATAAGTTAATCTCTTACATAAAAATAAAAAATTGCAAATAATGCACAAGCTATAAATAGAACCATTTCTTATCTTGGCGGGAAATCAAAGCGAATGTAATAAGAAGAAAACCCCGAAACGCTCTTTTCGCCGTCGTTCTATTCCGATGTCGCAAACCGAAACCCTATCTTTGATTCAAGAGATCGAATCTCTCGTCTCCGATCAACTTCAAGTGGTATTTCACTCTCTCTCCCCTTGCCCCCCTTCAATTTTACTCCAATGTTTCCTGTTACTTATGCAACTTCAGTTTCACTATTTACTCTAATTTGCCAATCGCTTTTCTTCTACTTATTTTACCAAGCAAAAAAAAAACATATTTTTCCCTTACTTTTCCTCTAGGTTTGAATTTCGAAGGGTTTTTTTGTTGTTGTCGAATTCCCTAAATTTATTTAATTTCGTAAAAAATAGTTTGATTTCTAATCGTGTTGCGTTGTATTTTAGGTTTCGTACAAGTGGTTGAGTCGCAGTTATCTCATATCATCCAATGAAGCAAAGAGGTATGGTTTTTAATTTATTTTTTTTCGAAAAAATAGAAATGGGTAAAATGCTTTGCCTTGTAAAATTACTGGGTTTTTTTTACTGTGGTATGAGTATATGAACAGTTGACAATTTTGTTGCATGTAGGTTGCTTCATGAATTTGTTGAAAAGCATGAGGGTGAGTTGGAAGTGGTGTATGCTTTGTCTGGCTGGTTAAAGAGTCCTATTCCCAGTTACCACATAAGACTTGTTACTGGACAAAAGCTTGCAGGTACTTCGATCTTTCTTAAGTATAATAAATGATTATAGTAGTAGTGGCAATTATGAGCTATCAATGATTGACACTGACATGAATACCAGAATCAACATTGACACATTGATATTAGTAATAATTTGAGAAAATGAAAGTGTTTGAATTTGGTTTCGGACACACTTTTAATTTGAGTGCTACATAGATTATGAATTTACAAGACAGTGGAAAATGAAAATTAACTTTCCCTTATGTTTGTTTGGGAGGAGGATTTTGGAAGGTTTTAGAAGATGAAGTCTATATTTTAATATATATTAGAGATTTCAAAAAAAAAAAAAAAAAAAAAAGAATGACATGATATATTGTTACTTAACATTTCAATCACACTTCATTCATTCATAGAAATATTGTATAGCATGCTTAATTTCAAAAAGAAAATCAAGCCCTCCCTTCCCATCCCCTACAAAATCTCTCTCCCAAGCAGACCCTTATTGATAGTTTTTTCTACTACTAAAGCCTTTGCTGTAAGATATTTTGATTTGATATGATATAATTCTCTTGTTTAATACCTTCAATTCTTATTGCGTAAACCTGGTGTGTATTATTCATAATTTTGTCTGTTTAGTATGTGCTTGTTTTTTTGGTTTGAGTGTCAAGCTTTTAGGGCCAGACTATAACAAACATAACTGATGGATGTTATTTTTCAATTGAAGTTTTGATTTTCATTAGGCATCTTTTTCAACAAAACTGAAGTCATTTGTGTTGCTTAATTCTCCTAGCCGAAACCAGGACATGAATCAATTTAGTGATTCTCTGACCCACCAGTTTTGTATGGTCAGTTTTGTCTCTATTCAAAGAACTGCTTATCCTGGAAACTCGGTTAAGCTGTTCAGTTAATATTTTTGGAAACATTGTTGGTGAATGAGTTATGAGAAAAATATACTGTCACTCTGGAGTGGCTTGCAAATATTACGAAGTAGTAGTAACTTGAAACCAATTCCCATTTTTTTATGCAGAAGCACAGCAAGAGTTTGATGGAAGTTGCTCAGTCCAGGTATATAGTGTGCAAACCAGCATTCCAAAGGATCCAGCTGTGCTTTGGAATGCAGAATTCATTCAAGCAGAAGAGCTCTTCAAGCAGCCTGCCTCGGTTGATAATTGTTTGAGAGACAATAGGTAGGTGTCATGTCTTCGGAATATGTATGTAGTATATTTTGTTTTTGGTTATGAATGTGAATATAGCATTAGTATATATGCATTCGGTTTTGTCTATTGGTTGTTGCTCAAACAAGTCTTCATGTTAATGGGAATGCTTTCTTCGTGAAGTAGTCTGATTGCTTTATCAAAATTGTGCCAGCTGACTTGGTGTCACAGTCACTCATATTGAACTGGCAAATTTTCTTTTTGGTTCTCTTTGCCAATGAGGGTTACAGCACGTATCTTTTCTGTACACTTGACAAGAGACCAAAAAAAATTTGGAAAGGTTTCTGTGAATTGCAAAGAAACTACATAGATTTTACTTTTATAAAGAACAATAATTAAAAATTAAACTATTTTTTGTATGATCTGACTATATAATAATTTCCCAATGATACATGGACTCAAATTGTTCCCAGTGACCAATTAATCACTATTACTTGCTCCAAAACCTTGCCATTTCTCTCCCTAATTATGTTTCTTTTCATAAAATGACCCAAAAGAAGTTCAGTTAGTGAAAATTCATGAAACCAAACTAAGATCCTCCCATCTTCTGCTTTTTGATATGCTCTCAACTATTGGAATGATGGAGCACCAACTTAGTGTTCATAAATAAATAATGGCATTGGACTCTCGACCAAGTCTTTCCATTGCTTTGGTGTATGTTTCAGGTTCACTGGAAGACCCCATTCCCACCCCTTGTGCTAAAAATGTAGAACGTATATAATGTGATATGATTTTGGTTTCTATTTTGCTAGTAAAAGGTAAAAGATAGCATGATGTCATAATGTGATGCATCTGTCCTGGATAAGTAATAGCAAATAACATTTAAAAAAGAGAGATGAAAACAAGTTGCTTTAGAAATTAGGGAAAAAGGTTTTCTTTTTTTGTGTTTTGTTTTGTTTAGTGGTTCTGATAATGCTTATTATGAATTGGAGAGTCTTTGATATTAAAATCAGGTGACTTTTGTAGCCAGAAAAAAAGTGGTGATTTGATTTTGCAGTGTTTAACTCATTGCATCATTATGCAATAAGTTGGTCCAAATAATCAATCTAATATCTCAATCCGCTGTCAGTACCCGTTTCCTGTTGTAAGCTTTAATTTCCACAATAACTTCATAATTGAAAAATGTGGTTAGTGAAAATGATTATAACAATTTTCTTTTACTTCCAGCTGCTCAGTCTTAACTCTGAATGGTCGTTCATGCATTGTTGTCCTATACTTTTCTTTACATGAGATATGATGTTTTCATTTATATATATGTGTTTGGGGTTTCCTGGAAGCTAACTAGCATGTTTCTCAGGTTCTGTGGGATATCTAATTCATCTGTCCAAAGGAATGTGGATAGTCAAACAGCAGTTTCTACCACTTCACAAATCAAAACTGTAGCTGGCTTGGCACCAACAAAGAGTAACATCATTCCCCAACCTCCAAAAAACACAGTTCACAATTCTATTGCTAAAGTTGATGTCAAACCACCGAATGTGGTGAAAGATGTCCAGAGTGAAAGCAATGGTACAGGGAATACAGGAGTTCATGTTAACATCAATAAACCTACTGCAGAGAAAGAAAAGTCCCTTCCCTTGCCCACAGGAAAAAAGAAAATACAAGCTGATAAAAGTGGCTCTGCTACTGGAAATTCGTTGGCAAGCTTTTGGGGTCGTCCATCTGCAAAACCCAAGCCTTGCTCTGTGCCAGCCGAAAATAGCAACATGATTACAAATCCTGCTGGTTTGTTTCCATTCCAGTTTATTGAATGTTTTATTTTTAGATTTTCAGATCCTTTTGTATGATTATACCTACTACAATTAAATAGGTAGTTATGTCACGTTGCATATTTTTACTGACACAATTAATTTTTTTAGAAGCTACTGAAAATGCACAAGCTTGTGCTCATGAAGCAGAAGACGGTGACAGTGGTGATGATGATAATCAAGGTGTCACCTTAAGAAGATCATCCAATAGGAAAAGGAGGGTTGTCTTTGATTTCTCAGATGAAGACGAAGATGAAGTTGTCGTAAATTTAGCATCACCTGATGTCCCTAGTAAACAGTCATCTCAAGATTCCAAGCCAAATGACAAGAAGTTTTCAGAGAAAGCCACTTTGAATTTCGATGTGCCAATAGAAAATAAATTAATGGTTAAGGAAGAGAGAGCAACTGAGAAAAAAGTTTTCCAACCACCAAGAGAAGATTTATCAGTTATCAGCAAGTGCACAAATTCTGGGAAATCATCTACTGATAAGTTGCAGAGTGGTACTCCCGAAATTTGTGTAAATAAGGATAGTGTAAAAAAGGCAACTCCAGGTTCACCTAAGAGGCGAAAAGTGATGAAGACAAGGATTGATGAACGAGGAAGAGAAGGTAACTCACCATGTTCTTTTTCCCCTTGTAGCATAAAAGTTAAAAACTTTACATATGACTGGACTATGAATGACTATAATATGTTAATTTTGCACTTATGTTTTGAACCTAGTTCTTTATGAAAATTTCAGCTATATATGCATGATTTTTGGGTGATCCTTATCAAAAAAATTCATTAGCTATAATCTTTTTATATTATATATTTGTATTTGTCTCTTAGTTATGTTTATTCTTCAGTAACTGAAGTAGTTTGGGAGGGGGAAGAGACAGAAGCAAAGAAAGCTGACACGGTTACAGCAAAGAAAGTTGATACAGTTCCAGCAAAGAAAGCAGACAATAATGCATCTACGAATGCTGTCAACAGGTTGGTGTTATCCTTCGTTATCCTCTGTTATCCTCCATACATTTGGACTGAATGAATGGAAATTTGGAAACATTCAATACTTCAAAAAATGTTTGCTATTCTATGGCAAGTTTTACGGCTGACGGTTATTGAATACTAACTTTATTCGTTGTATTTCCAGTGCACCGGCAACTAAGAAGCCAGCAGCTACATCAAATACTACTGGAAAAGGAGGAAGCAAGAAAGCAGCAAACTCAAAGGATCCCAAACAGGGCAATATTCTTTCATTTTTCAAGAGAGTATGAAGCCATCTTCACAAAAGAATTACAATATTCATGGGACATTACTTCTAGCAGGTTAACTCATCAATGGTACTTCCTTTGTGACTGAAGATTATGCATTATGTAGATCTAGTTCTATTTTAGTTTTGAGTGTTTCACGTAATCTGCATTCCAGATAGTTGAATGTGTTATGATTTTCTTTTTTTCTTCTTGTACAAGCGCTGTTTCCACTTTCCTCGACTCTCTATCTCTCACATCAATTATTTTTATCTCTCTTCCTTGTGGTGTGATGAGAGTAAACTTTAGAGCATATGATACAGATTGTCGTATAGGTGATTTCAGCAGTTAATTGAGATTGGAATGATACAAATTCCGAATTTTGATTTGCCGAAGTCACTATGTGAGCTTTCTAATTTATATCCAACTGAAATACTGTCTAACTGCAATGGCTATTGAAATTTTTAACGGCATTGAATGTGAATGCCGTAAGGATTTTGTTTTCTCTTACGGCATTCATGCATGCTAGGCACACGAATCTTAATATCAGAGTTGTTTAACGATGTTTATTTTTGTTCAATATAAACATGTTTATAATATCACCAAATGTATAGAAACAATTCCCCCTTGAGAAAATTTGTTCAATGCATTAATGTAAGAGTTATTGGCTTTGCATTCGAGAAATTGTTTTTTGGTGTCACCTAAAATTTAAATTTTCTACCCATGTTTTTTTTTTGTAACCCACTGTAAATAAGATCTTGGACTCCGATGCGCTCAAAGGTATCTCCACAAGGTTTTTCATGAATTGTCTTATTTTTATGTGATATTTATTTTACATATAGACATCCAATCATATCTTACATTTCTAACATTTTTAACGCATTATTTAAAAATATAGATTAATTGTAGTATAGGTCTTTTTATGTTCATCAATTCGTAAAATTGAACACTTTATTTTAAAATTGAATAGTTTTGATCTCTTTTTTAGTTTTTGTAGGTAAGAAAATGATAATTTAATGTGTTTTAAATGACGTGACGTGATTTTATGATATAAAATTATTTAGATGTATTAATTATTTATATGTTGATGTTATTAATTAAATTATAAAATAAATAATTTCAAAAGTTGAAAATAAATTTTTTATAGGATTTTATAGCAATTTGATGTGTATTAATTATTCATCATTGTATTATATATCATTTTTTAAATGTTACATCATTATTTTTTAATTAAAAAATTAGAATGAATGATAAAAAACTATTGGAAATCAAAATAAGGGAACCGATTTCGCTGATTGATAAAAATAGAGGATCAAAACTGCAATTAAATCTTAAAATATTTTACATATATCTATAATAGAGTTAAATAATTTTTTAATTCTTATAAAATTAATGTATTTCACTTTTATTTAAACTTTGTTTTGCACTTTTTATTCTTACAAATATTATTATTTTCAATTTTAGTGTGCAGTAAGAACTAAAATTGAAAACTGTGATATTTGTAAGGACTAAAAAGCGTGAAAAAAATTTATACAAATTAGAAGTGAAATGCAATAATTTTATAGGAGTTAAAAATTTATTTCTTTATTATAAAATAAGATACGATTCAAATGTACTTGTAGAATTTTTGCACACTAATTAAATTAAATTAAATTCTTTTGTAAATTAAATTGTCTCTAATTTTATCTTCTCTAAGTACAATCATTTAACCGAACTATGAACTATGAATCAATGTGCTAGCCTTGTTGAGACAAGATATCGGTCCACAATTAGATTAATTAAAAATTGATGGTCTTTCATTCATCTCTCGTTTTATATTTAAAATATGTAAGAAAATATTATTGAATTGAAATTTTTGATAAATTTATTAATCTCATTTTTTAATTCTTAAGCTGACATTTTTTTACTATCAGCCATCGCCTAAAATTTTCCTTTCATATTTAAAAAAATTTGTAACCCATTAAAAGTTGTATAATAAATTTATATTAAATATACGCTGAAATATTTTTTTATAGAAAAAATATTAGATTCAAGAAGACAAACAATCTCGTATAAGGGAAACCCATCAATTTTATTTATGATTTATAATGAAATTTATGACTTATACTTACGTCACAACTAATATGAGGGAAGGTCCTACTATATGTGTGAGCCGCAATTGATTTGAATATGTTGTAATATATAATTAACTTAATCTCCTTAACTATTGGTTTATTTAACCATGCTTAGTTGCCGTGAAACAAAAAGTGTGTTGATTGTGATATTCTTTCCAATTTTATATTACAAAACAAAAAGCCTTCGCGTTACGCTTTCCACCAGGGATCTTATTCAAAACATTCTCACATGTACGTAGAAAATAAAGTTGTTTTGACCACTAAAAGATTAACTAATGTAAAATTCAATTCAACCTTAACTTGCCTATAAATACAAGAAAAAATATTGGTAAATTCACAACACTTCATTCTCACATTCATCTACTAACTAATCAACTTTGTTTTCATTATTGTCACATTTACCAATAATCAAATGCATTATTTTTCATTCACATTTGTTCTTTGCTTGGGATTGTGGGCTTTTCAAGCCACATCTCGCAATCTACAAGATGACTCTATGCATGTGAGGCATGAACAATGGATGGGACAACATGGAAAAGTTTACAAGAATGCAAAAGAAAAGGAAACACGTTTTGGGATATTTAAGGAAAATGTGAATTACATTGAAGTTTCCAACAATGTTGGAAATAAATCTTACAAACTAGGTATTAATGAATTTGCTGATCTCACTAACCATGAGTTTGTAGCATCTAGAAACAAATTCAATGCTTATTTAGATGGCTCAAACACAAAGACAACTACTTTTAAGTACAAAAATGTGAGTGCAGTACCATCCACAGTGGATTGGAGACTAGAAGGTGCAGTGACACCTGTGAAGGATCAAGGTCAATGTGGTAAGTTTTTATCTAATCATTGAGATTTAGTTACATTTGTTATCCTTTTAATTTATGTTATGTGTGGTTTTGGTTTCTTAATATTTTTCTTCAAGTAATTTTAATAGCTCCTCAATTATAAAAATTAAGCCATTGTGGTCCAACTAGTAACATGTAGGACTTAATGATAGTTTTGAGATATGAAACAATTTCAAATGTTTATATTAATTTTAAAAAAAAAAAATCAATGTTGTTGTGATTTATTTTTTTTAGGATGTTGTTGGGCATTTTCTGCTGTTGCATCGACGGAAGGAATTCATAAGTTGAGTACAGGAAATTTAGTCTCTTTATCAGAACAAGAACTTGTTGATTGTGACACAAGTGGTGAAGACCAAGGTTGTGAGGGTGGACTTATGGATGATGCTTTCAAATTCATCATTCAAAATAATGGACTCAGCACTGAAGCTGAATACCCTTATCAAGGTGTTGACGGAACATGCAATGCAAATGAAGAAGGCATTCATGTTGCTACCATTTCTGGATACGAGGATGTCCCTGCTAATGATGAGCTAGCACTACAAAAAGCTCTGGCTAATCAACCAATTTCTGTAGCTATTGATGCTAGTGGCTCTGACTTTCAATTTTACACAAGTGGTGTGTTTACTGGTTCTTGTGGAACTGAGTTGGATCATGGTGTTGCTGTTGTAGGTTATGGTGTTAGTGAAGATGAGATTGAATATTGGTTGGTTAAGAACTCATGGGGAATTAAATGGGGTGAAGAAGGGTACATTAGGATGCAAAGGGGTGTCGATGCTTTAGAAGGACTTTGTGGCATTGCAATGCAAGCATCTTATCCAACTGCATAATTATAGAATTGAGACACCATTATTTCTAAATTATAGATAGTTCTAATGTATTTTCTTATGCACCTCATATCTTTCTCTCATACTTGTATTTGTTTATGACTTCAATGTATCATCTACATGAATTGTTGTACTTATCAATTACTATGTACAATGAAAAATGAGTCATTTTTTTTTTTTTTATGAATTGTGTCATAAAGTGGTTTGGTGATTCGAAGGAGCCGCATGAGGGTTGGAAAAAGAAAAGGAAAGAGAATTTAGAGAGAAGATTTGACATGACAAATTTAATGTTAAAATATAGTTAACGATGAAGATTAAAAACAAAATATCTTTTATGGACATCTATAATAATGATTCGCCATAGACATCTCTTAAAATTTGTATTTAAACAAGTATAATTGTAATTTTATATCTCGTAATGAAGTTTTGATTTTTGTGTCTTACTTAAACATGTGAAATTATTTTAAAAATTTATTAAAGTATTTAAAATATACAAATGAATAAGATTGCAATATTAAATTAAAAATCAAACATGTGTAGAATCTTTAGTGTTCTTCAATGATTCTAAAGTTTGTTATTTTAAGGGTCATGTTAACAATTACCTTTATAAGAAATCACTTTTAGTGATTTTTTCGACCAAATCACAACCATAAAATTGATCGAACATAAAAGATTTAAAATATAGCAATGAAAAAGGGCTAACAGTAGAATTATTGGTGCAAGTATAAGGCTCTTATGAGTGAACTAAATAAAGCTTAAAATGCATACATGAAATATTTTAGTATGCTTATTAAATCATAAGATTCATAGTTTTTTTAGAAGGATATTTAAAATGCATACATGAAATGTTTTATTGATACTTCTCATATAGGAAGTGAAAGGGCTCCTTCATGAGCCTTATGTCTTAAGCCATGTGAACAAGTATCTAACAAACAAAATTGAGATAAAAATATAGTTGTAAAGGTTGTCCTATAAGTGTTTTTCATGAAACACATAAAAAAATGTTGAGTCATTATCTTATTGCACTTTACTCATCTGAAAAGGAAGATACACAATTGAGTTTATATTTGCCAAAGAGTGATGATACTTGTCATCATATGATTCAGAACAGACATAATTTCTTGTTCAGTTGATTGAGGAAACATATATAAGGTAGATTTCAAAGGTGAATACAGTTGGAAATGCAAAAAAGTTGCTACCCTATGAAAGTTACCAAATCAATGAGATAAAAATATACATGATTTACAATATGCTTCCCATGAATGTTACTATATTTACTCCTTGTTATTTAACTGTCTTGAATCAGGTTAGTTGGCTCGCTCAAAACATACTTCGGTAGCTCGTACTTTGCGCCTGTAAATATTGCAGCAAGAATCAGAACAAGAAAAAACATTGATGGAGGTAAATACGGCAACAAATTAACATGTTAAATAGACTCATCCTAACAAACACAAGGTGCAATGGTACAATTTATGACCATTGATTTCCATGAACTAAATCAACTATTTTAAATTGGATCCTCTAAAATCGGTTTTGCAGTGCAGCTGGCTGTAAACAGTTAGATTAAGAGAGCGTCGGTTTCACGGTAAAGCCGTATGTAGAGGATTTGGGTTCCAAGCATTTCCAAATTGCTAATAATTTTGATTCATTAGTTTCACTCTCATCATGCCAAGTTAGTTATACCTCTTTTACTGTACTTTCCTGTAATATACTTTTCAAAAGCCTGTTTGCAGTTTGTAAAAGAACCTTAAAGACCCTTCAAAAGAAGCAACTATGTTGTAGCTAGGGTGAGAAAGGTAATGGTGAGGCCACTAAGAAATAGATTGTCTGCAATCACATTATTGTAGATCTGAACCATCTGATCAGGATTGGACAGACCATGTTCCAACTTTGCATTTTGGACCTATTTTGCAAAAGCCGAAATTCAAGTTGTGTGATTAAGATCAGATGGTTGAGATCTCGTGATAGTGTAAATGCGCGGTTATCCGGACTATAGGGAATATGAGTCTTAGGCTACCAAGTTTTCAGCAAAAAGTACAATGTGTTCAACCACCATAATTCACAATAAAGGAGGGTGTCACATGATACATGGACCACAGATAATTAAGGGGAAAAGTATGGTAGTGCTCACATGGTTCATGGACTTGGCACAAAAGTTTTTGCATCCTTTTCGTTTTAACTTCCAATTTCTTAAACACCACTCGACTTTTAAAATCAAAAGAAATTGAAACAACAGAGTTCTTCAACTTTGTATTAATGACAGATTCAAATTATGCTAACTAAATCATATTATATAACATAACTATTTTTTATTTATGATTTTATTCAAAACATAGTAAATACTAAATATTTGAATGCAACATGAACTAATTATTACTTACCTCTTTCATCATAGCATACTGTCAAATCAGAACTCTGGACAATGACCCCAGCACTATCCACAATTGCCTGTGCTAAAGATAGATCAGCTTCTGCAGCAGCTCGAAGAGCATCCCAAATCTCTATTGTCCGGAAAATCAGATGCAGATTTCAATTGACTTATTAAAGCAATAAAGGCAGAAATGAAACACAGTAGAATTATCGACTGCACCGAAATATCTTCTAAACCTATATGATCCTCACTTTTTTCCCCTTTTCAGGATAAGAATTATGATGTTGTATTGTGAAATGGAATTTGTTTGAACATCATTCTTCGCCTTGCAACTTAATTATTTAAGGAAGATTTTGATATTTTACAATCATTTTTGAGAACTAAATACAATGGCTGATTACTTGTTTTCTTGATTTTCTAGATACTTGGTGAAACCTAAGCCTTTTGCAAGAATGCATGAAGCCTTTTGATTATGATTTGAAATGAAAGTACAAGAAAAAAAGTTAGAAGTTGAAGATCATTCCTATAACGTTAGGAATGACTCTTCATTTTATCCATGAGTTCTAGAAAATAAATTATGCTAAAAAGAGATTAAGCCATAAAGAAATTATTGAAAACCTCCATTAATGCAACATGAAGCACTTCAAATGAGTCAATCTACAAGGTTCAATCTCTTCTAGGTTCTAACACAACCAGTCATCTTTTCCCTTTAAGTTGAAGCTTCATGTCTAACTTCTTATTTGGTTATTCCAGATAAAACACTTAAATCTCTTTGCCAAATTTATGGCACTATCATGTGAACAAAACAAACAATAGTGAAAACTCTCTAAATAAGAGGGGACAATTGTTGTTGATGGCGGAATAAACATGCCACTGTGACCCTATGGCACTGCCATGCCAAGCAGCCCTTCACAAATTACCTATGGCCGCCATTTAACAACATTAAAACATTAAAACATTTCTTCTTGTTAGTTAAATACCAACTCACGATTCAAGGTCAGCTTTTCATGTGTTATCCAATTGGAATATGAACTAATGGAATTACTGGTTCAGGCTGAAATTATATGTTACCTTACACAATTAATAATTACCAGACCTATTGTATACATCCTTATGAGACGACCATACTAAATGAGATCAGCGAAATGGCAAGCTTTGAATGATTAATTTAAATTAGGAAAAATAATCTAAACAAAGAAATCAGAGTAATGCAGTCAACAATTATTTCCATTTAAACTCCTTACACTCTAAGCCAATTTAATCATAAATAAGGCTTAAAAGGTTCCAAATAAGATAATTTACCAAGTTGCAATAATACCTTTCCGGCCACCATAGTGAGGAGCTGTGTCCCAAAACTCGTCACGCAATTGTATTAGCTGAGTCTTTGTTATGGGCTGAGGATGCTTCCAAGGCTTAGGCTTTCGAATCTTTTTAACAGTCCCTGTCAAAATTGTTTGAAAGTTTATGTTTGCGTATACGGAAGCCGATATTAAACTTAATTCTAAAACTAGAGCATTGGTATCAGGAACAAGCCACTAAAGATAGTTCCACTTTAAGAAAACAAAATGAAATGGAAAATCTAACCACAAGCATCTGAAATGATGAATGACGATAAGGATCATTGTTACCATAAATTATAATCAGTGTTATCAATGGCGGATGGTAGACCATGACAGAAAGGCAAAATTCTGCCATTTATTGCGGCCATATCCACCACAAAACACTGTGGTGCCGCCATTCTTCAAAAATTTGCCATGGCAATTGTTTAAAAATCCATCACAGCAATCTGCCATGGCACCGCCATAACCGATATTTGACAAAACTGCAAAATCGTCATCTAAAAACATTCTATACTTTGTAAACTACAGCCATTCAACAAAAATATCAAAGATCCAAGTTAACCCAAACAGAAGTAGGGTCATATCCATAAAAGATTCCAATTATTTTCAATATCAAAAAAAGGTATTGAACTAATTAATAATCATTTACCCTATCAATTATACAAATCCAAATTTCAGTACCTAATTCACATGGAAATCACGAGGAACCGATTTCCATCCTCAATTTAATCACTAAATCAGAGAGAAAAAAATTCAAAACAACAATTAAGAAAGAGAGATAAACCAAAACACTTAATCTCAGCACATTGTAGAATTCACATATTTGCCACATCATTCTAACTCTTATCTAAAGAAAGCTATAAGCATCAACCAAACAAATCAAAATCACATCATATCACAAAATTAGACTGAAAAGAAAAATTAATATTAAAAAACAAATGCTATCAATGTTCACAAAGAGTATGCTTTTCAATCTTATTAAATTAAATATAAAAAACAATAGAGTCAAAAATAAATAAATAAATAAATAAATAAATAAATAAAGTAAATAAAATACATACAAGGAAAAAAAATTATCTGGGCTGTGCCCTATGTAATTTAGTTTTTCTTCGTGTTAAAAAATTATAGTAATTTCCAAATGGGGTTTCAAAATTATAAAACAAAATCCAGAAAGAAAAGATTTTGACGCCGACCCAACATGAAATTCGTGAAGAGATAAAAGGAAAAATTACCATCAGGCTTGGAATGAGAGGATCCAGCACAACCCATTGAAGAAAAAGCAAAGCTTCGTTGGGAGAAAGTAAAGAAAAGATGTGAAATTGATTCAGTGTAATTGCAAGTCAATGACGTAAGGGTAGTAATGGCTTCACTCTACAATGTCGCTTTTTGTTAGAGAGCCTATTACTACCAATTATAACATAATTATTAATACAAACTTATTTATTACACTTACTTTTAAAAAATTATTACTACCAATTATATTTTCTCATATTTAAAGAATAAATATTAAATAAAAATAAATAATTCATTTAAATAATAAATGCATCTTAATAGTCATTATGTTTTTTTTATAAATAAGATACAAAAGTCTCCAAAAAAAATTTATAATTGGGAGAGAGGTAGTATCATTTACTCAATCCCTTCATTGATTAATTAATACTAGTATTAATGTTTACACCATCTAATAAAAATAAATTTTCAATTTCATATTTATAATATTTATTTGAAGATTTTTTTAATTATTTAATTTGTAAGAGAATGAAGTTTTAGTAATTTAAAGATTGACTACAAATTTGACTAATAATTATTTTGATTAAAATTTAAACTCAAATTTTTTTACACTTGCTTCAAAAGTTTATTTTTTTCAGTTTAATAATATCAATGTAGTCAATTTTACAAGATTTATTTTACTAAAAATATATTTATATTATATTGTATTTTTGTTTGTAATATTATTTTTTAATTGTATTCATAAATATTTAATTTGTAAGGTATTATTTATATAAATTTCAGAGAAAAAATATTATATAAAATTATGTGGACAACAAAGAAAAAATAAGGTAATCAAACAAAAAAATACAATAGGATAATCTCTCCAAATAAAATATATTAGCAAAGTCAAATTATTTTATTTAAAATTTAGTTTAAATACTTCAATCTATTAAATATTATTTATATTTCCATTATTAAAATGAAGTAAATGGAAAAAGTAAGGCCAACTAATTAAGGAGTCATTCTAGCCAAAGAGTGTGCAACATTTTATTTTTGAAAGGAAACTATAATATACTCTCCAACACTTTTACAATAAGTGTAATTTTAGTAAAAATAAAATATATTTTAAAATAAATATTGTTTCTTTTTATTTGTAGAATGACTTTAATTAGTTTTTTAAATTCTTCAATTAATATTATATATATTATTTCTAAAGTATTAATTTACATTTATAATAATAAAATTAATTTTTCTTCTTCTATTTATTAGTTTCTTTTAATAAATATAAACAAAAATCTTAAAGAACATCAAAATGGAGCAATGACGAATAAGTGAAGGGAGAGGATGTTAGATTACCCTTATTGGAATTGGAGTGTGATGTGTAACACTCACATTCATTATACACCTTTCTTTGGGGTCAGTCAAACACAAGCTGCCTTCCACTTATTTTATGCGGCCCTTCTAATCATTTCACAATCATGTGCTTCCACTCCTCTTTTCTTTCACCTTTTTTATTTTTTAAAAATCTATTCTTTTCCGCTATGTGTCCATCTCCAGATTTGAATAACAACTCTCAACTGTTTTGTATATAAATTAATAATATAATTATATTTTGTTTATAGTTGTTAAAATAATTTAAATTTATTTATAAAAAAGAAGATAATTGTTAAAATAATAAAATATATTATTTATTTAAGTATATCTAGTCAATTGTATTTTATATTGAGAAGAAATCTTAAATTAATATTTTAATGATAAATAAATGGTAATTAAGATTATAATTATCATTATTTGCATGTTGGTATTTGATATGTTTGCTTGAGTGTGTTAATCTATCAAGAAAATCAAAACAAATCATAATAAAGAAGAAATAAAACCAAGTTAGAAAAACAAAGAACATTATCAACAAGTCCCAAAATTTTAAAAAGTAATCAGATTCAAAATTTGTAGATTCGTTTTAGTATGTTCTCCAAAATATAAAAGGATAAATTTCAGTATGAAGATCACTACAAAAGGTTAAAGACAAAACTTAGTTACCACAAAGCAAGAACGAAGAACGTTCTTGATTTTCAAAAAGTAAGGTTGTCAAATCTAAGAACATTCTTGTTTTATGTTGATCTTATCAACTCACTCTCATATGACAGTTGAACAATTTCTAATGGACAAATGAGATGTCGTAGGCTCTCTTGAAGCCTATAAAAGGGATGAAGGAAATATTAGAACTCAAGAAAGCAAGCAATACTTCATGTTGCAATCATATTCAAAATTCTTTGAGATTATCAAACATCTTTCAATTCAGTTCTCGATTGGCTCTAAGTTCTAATCACTACTGAGTTCCAAGATCAGAATTCATTCTCAAACAAGAGTTGAGTATATTCAGAATATGTAATACTCTTTAAATCATCACTTTGTAAATCCAAGACTATTGTGTTGAAATAGCTTGAGAAGTTTTTGTAAAAATATTTTTGTGTGTATGAAAGGTAGTGCGTAAATCCTTTGTAAAGATCAAAAGGTAGATATGTGGAAATCCTTTATAAGATTGAAAGGTAGTAATTTGTAACAAGATCAAGATTGATCTGCAAAAAGTTGTGTGAAAACCAAGAACATTCTTGCGTTGAACACTTAGTGTAAAATCTCACATTTGTGAGAACTGGACGTAACTCATATTGGGTGAACCAGGACATATTTGTGTGTTATATCTCTTCCCTTATTTATTTACTTTCAATCTTTCAATTATTAAGTTAAAAAGATAAATTGAAACTATTATTTTCAACTAACCAAGAACGTCTCTATTTTTTTGCTTTTTACAACCTAAATCAATCTTGAGTTAATTTTTTTAGTAAATTTTAAATAGGTAAATTTACAATTCAAATCCCCTTTCTTGTAAAATGCTACTTCAGTATTTACGTTGATTCAATGAGATGCCCTTATTTGAATGAGCCACTTCAAGACCAAGAAACAATTGGAGTGGACCCAAGTCCTTAATTTTGAAAGTAGAATCAAGAAAAGCTTTAACGGAATGAATTTCATCAATGTCATCTCCAGTAAGCACAATATCATCAACATAAATTATCAAAATAGTAATATGAAAGGCATGACTCTGAACAAACAAAGAATAATTAGATAAAGATTGAACATGACCCAAAGAAATGAGAGCTAAAGTAAGTTTATGATTCCAATTTCTACTAGCTTGTTTCAAACCATAAATTGACTTTTTAAATTTGCAAACCATATTAGGCTTACGGGAGGGAAAACCAGGAAGAAGTTGCATATAAATATCCTTTTGGAGATTCCCATGCAAAAAGTCGTTGTTGACGTCTAATTGATGTAGATGCCAATGCTTGGCAGCAGCGATAGAAAAAATCAATCTAACAGTTGTTATTTTTACAACAGAGGAAAAAGTTTCTAAAAAATCAGCTCTTTCAAGTTGAGCGTACCTCTTTGCAACAAGTCTAGCCTTGTGTCTTTCAATAGTACCATCATATTTTAATTTGGTCTTATAAATCCATTTACATCCAATAACATCCTTATCAATGGGTACTTCAATTAAATCCCAAGTATGATTCAGTTGTCAGGCATTAATTTCTTGATCCATTGTTTTTTTCCAGCAATCAAATTTTATAGTTTGGTTATAAGTATGTGGATCAGGATTAGCAGAAAGAGCGAAAATATAAGAACGATGCAAACAAGACACGTGATCATAAGATAAAAAGTGACCAAGGTTATGTGGATATAAGGCTTGAGAAGAGGAACAAGAAAACATTCATATTCATTAAAAATAGGCAAGAATATTTCTAGATCTAGTAGAAGTTCTAATATTAGAATTAGGGGATGCGGTAAAACAAAATCATTGACATGAGAAGCAAGACCCGGTTCAGCAGGCATATTAGTATTATTATAAGAAACAATAGGACAAACATGATGGGATAAAATGGCAGACATATATATTTGGATTTTCTCGAGGACATAGGGTGACTACGTTACTCTAAAATGTGCAATAATTTTTAAAAAATTATTACTATTTTTTTTTAATAATATTATTGAAATACAATTTCACACAAAATAAAACGACACAAATACAATATTAATGTGTTAAGTTTTGCGTTTCAATAGTAATACTCTCTCTTTTTTATAAAGATTTATTTGACTTATAATTTGATTAACAAAAATTGATCTATTTGATCCATGTTATGAATTAAATACATCAATTTTTATTGATCAAATTATAACTCAAATATTTATTATTAAAAAAATTGAAGGAAATTATTTATAAATTTTTTTTACAAAAAGAAGTGCTTAATTATAAATAAACTAATTTTTTTCAATTTAGATTCCAAATATGTGAGTTGTGAATTTTATTTAGAGATATAATTGCAAATTTATATAGAGATATAAAGATCAAACCAAATGATTATATGATCCCAAAAATTTAACCAAAACTAATTAAATTAGAATGATATTTTTTATGAATTTGAATTCAAGTGGATATAAATTAATAAAGTCGACTTTTATTAATTTGGAATATAATTTCACGTAATTTTAAAATAGATCGCATAATACTCAAATTAAACAATTATATTTTATTAACACTATGTCAAAATTGATATCTTAAACAATATATATATATATATATATATATATTGTTTTTGTCCTTGTAGTTAAGAAAATTGTATTAATAGTGTAAAAATTTGGATTTAATTTGTATACATCGATAATATAAAGATATTTTACATTGTCAATTAATCATAACCATTAGATTAAAAAAACCATTTGATTTTTATTATAATTATTTTTAAAAGTCACACTTATGGATGGTTATGATGTAATGATAATGTAAAAAAGTTACATCGACAAAACATAACAATTAAACTATAAAATTTTAGTGTTTGAAAAAAAATAGATTTTAAGAAATTAATTTTTAATTATTAAAATGATCAACTAAAATTTAATATTTTAGCTCTATCTTATAAGCACTAAGAGTTTGATGCCTAAGAATATCTTTAATGGTGAACTCAATATAGATTCATTAAGTATTCATTAAGTAGGATTCATTGTGTCACATCGTCTTGAAGCACCTCATTCTTTATTGAGAACACCGCGATGACAGGTTCGCACAACTCCAATAATAAATTCGCCAAAAACTGAATTTTACATAATTACATCATGCGAACGAACTTATTTGACTACAGTTCGAGATGCTCTAATATATTTTTATAAATTTACAACTTAAAATTTTTATATACTATTTTATACTTTTTTTATTTATCAATATAATAAAATTTGAAAAATATTAAAATTATATTATTTATAGAGAGAAGATTATATTTTTTTAATATTTTAAAAAAATATTAAATATATATATGTATATAAAATTTAAAAATAATAATAATATTATTAACAAGATAGGTTCGGGAACGTGAACGATGTTAATATCAACACATCAAAATAAATGACTAAAAGAAATAATAATTGATTTAGACAGTAGAATTTATCGACACAAAATAAATTTAAATTTTTAAAAAACTCAAAGAATTTTTTTAAATAAACTCATAATATTTAAATTAATACTAATAGGTAATGAATCAAAACTCTATTAATCAATTTAATTATAATTTGAAATAGAAAATTACGCCACAAACCAATAACGAAACGTTATATTTTTATACTAAACAAAAAATCATAGGAAAATCTGTTTTTTTAAAACATTTAAATTAATACTATTCGGTAATGAATCAAAACTCTATTAATCAATTTAAGTATCATTTGAAAGAGAAAATTACGCCACAAACCGATAACGAAACATGATATTTGTTATACTAAACAAAAAATCATAGAAAATTCTGTTTATTTAAAATAAAAATAAAAAAACTAAAGAATCATAAAAATCTTAGACAACTTTCAGTAAAAAAATTATATATATATATATTAAAAGACTCATTAAAAATAAAATAAAGATATTTATCTTTTAAAAACTTAACCGCTTGCTACTTTTTCTCTCCACATTATTTATATAAATATATGGTTTGAAAGGTTTTTTATATTATAAAATATCCTAATTATTTAATTTTCTCTCCTACCGTAAATTCTCTCACTCAAATACTTCTCCTTCCTTAAAAACTATGGCGGAAGAAAAATCATCACCAACAAAGATCACGTTGGTAACAGCCGACGACTCTCTCTTTGAAGTAGAACCTAATATCGCTAAGGAGATGAAAACCATACAATTTTATATTGATGAAATTGGTCAAAACAATGTAACAATTCCTCTACCCAATGTATTCGGCGATGATCTCACCATGATAATCGAGTATTGCAAGAAACACGCTTCAGAAGAGGAAACTAAGGAAGCAAAAGACGAGT
Organism: Cicer judaicum; assembly: GCA_037974835.1. NCBI lineage: Eukaryota > Viridiplantae > Streptophyta > Magnoliopsida > Fabales > Fabaceae > Cicer > Cicer judaicum. Next base: position 9,070,125 of record JBBPBS010001143.1, on the reverse strand, counting down.
TTGATGTTGAATTTGTGAAGGGATTGAAAAGCGATGACAAATTTCGGCTCCTTCAAGTTGCAAGTTATCTTAACATGGAAAGTCTTCAACAATTGTTTGCAAAGACTATTGCTGATGAAATTGAAAACCAAAGTGTGGAATTTGTTCGTGAATATTTTCACATCGAGAATGATTTCACGCATGAGGAAGAATCTGAAATACGCAAACAGAATGAATGGGCTTTTAAAATAGAATCGAAGGATCAAAAGTGATTTGTTTATTGAATTCTAAAATAAGATTAGAAATTACTTTATTAGTGTTGGAAATTGGAAATTAAAAGATGAATTTTTTTTAATTATTTGATTAAGTTGTATGGAATTTAGTTTAATTTTGAGATTTGATAGTTTTTAATATATTTATTTGATTTTATTTATTTTTCTTTCTATTCTCTTTATTTTCTGCAATTTGATTAAAAAAATAAAATAAAGTATTATAAATTAAATCAACTTTTGATCTTAGTTCTTAAATTGATACTTTTTTTTATTATAAGAAGACTGTGTGAAGTCGATAGTTGTTGGATTAAATTTGGATTTTTAGGTAAGTGGTAAGAGTTATCTCATTCAAATCCTTCGATGACAACTATAAAATTGACCATTAATGTTACATTTGATTATTAAAAACTTCTCTATTTTTTTTTTAATTTAAAAATAAAATGGTATGGTTCAAATAATATGCAGATTTTTTTTATAAAAAATTTAAAAATTGAACATTGAAGTTAAAATATAAATTGTTTGATCTTAGTCACACAATTATTGATATTTTAAGTGTGACTAAGTTTCTAAAGTTTAGAAATAAATTTTAGTCTTTTTGATCTATGTATTTAAACTCAGAGATTAGATATAGCATGATTGTAAATGTATCACGGAATATCATATATATTGGATGATTAATAGTTTTTTGGTTAAATTATTTTTACTATTAGTTTTTTCTTTTAAGTTTAATTTTGATTCCATTTTGATCCTTTAAATATGGTTATAATAGTTCTTAAAACTTTCAAGTGCAAATATTGCTAGTTGTGATTTGTGAAGAACCTAACAATTGGTAGGTTCGAACATAGGACATCGCAGTTGTGTGACGTAATTATAATATAATTTATTATCTCTTTTAAGATAAATAAAAATAAAAGATAAATAAATATAGTTCATCCACAAAAAATAAATTTAAAATTCAATTTATAAATTTATATTTTTATTATATTTATCTTAATATTTTAACATTTGAAAAAGTTTATATATAATTCATCTAAAGTTAAAAATTCTAAATTTTTGTGGATGATTTTTTGATAATGTTCTAAAACAAAAAATCATTTAAAATTTTTAAAGTTAAATGATAATTAAATATATTTTATTTCAAAAGATTAAAAATAATATCTAAATAGTTTTATAAAAACTAAATATTATATTTTTATTTAACCAGAACTTCCATTAAAAACTTAAAATTTATAGAGATTAAAAATATATTTAACTCTTTTTTATAAATTATTTTATTAGACGTGTTTGTGTTAATTTCCTTAAACAAAACAGTTTTTAAAATAAAATTAATTTTTATTACCAAAAATAATTTATTAAACCTGATAGTTATTAAATGTGGTGTGAATATTTTCAATCTCTATATCAACAAAATAAAAACAAACAACCAAATAATGAGGAAAATATTTGTTTTTGATGAAACCAAATTACCGAAAGATCAGCTAAATTATACAATTTTCCCGAAAAAAAAAAGTAAATAGAATAAAATTTAACCGTTTCAGAGTTTCTCCCTCAGTAATAATCTCTCTCTAAAGATACATTTATATACATCCATAATAGTGTTTACTTAATTTTTTTTACTTCTCGCACTCTTTCTCTTTGATATATAACTATGGCTTCAAAGATGATCACACTCAAAGCATTTGATGGTACTCTTTTTGAGAAATAATTTAACATCGAAAAAAATAAAAATTGTATAATTTTTTATGGAAGTTCGAAGACATTGAACCAATTTTTATTTATTGAAACTGGTTTAGATGAGTGTTTATGATAGATATAGTTGAAATACATTTTAATATATTTTTATCCGAAAAATGAGACCATGAAATTAAAAGGAGACAAGACGGTACAACTATATTATTCTTATTTTAAATATGTGTGTATTTTGTTTCATAACTTATTTTTTTAGTTGTGGTCACACATCTTTTCAAATTCTATTGTTTTGTTTAGCTTTTTTATCTTATGTTATGTTCAACTTTTTTATGTATAAATTTTATTGTGGTGTTATGTTTTTCACAACATATGTTTAACTTTTTAAAAAAAGTATTTGATAGTTGATGCAAACATTGACACACAACACGTCATTGGTGTTCGATAGTTGAATATAACAATTGTAACCCGTAAGTAACGTAGAGGTTTTTTAATTAAAAAGATTAAATTACTCAATTCACATTAAAATAATAGTTTGAAAAATAAAAAATTATATTTAGTATAAAAATAAATAAATATATAACAAGCTTGAAAGCACACAAAAATATAATATTATTAAAAAGAAAAAGCTAAAAAGCATACAAAAATAAAAATAGAGCAGCAACCTTAATTGGACACTCTAATCCTGTCATCATCACTATCATCTTCTCTCCGGCACCACCTGCTTACACCTCTCTCCCTCTTTCAGGTTTTAATCCCTCTCTCTCTCTCTCTCTCTCTCTCTCTCTCACTCTCTCTCTCTCTTCTTTTTCCATTAACATTATCCTCACATCCCCACTTCATTGTCATCTCTCATCTAATTTTACTCTTTCAATTGTTCATTAGCTCTTTGATTTTCTTCTGATTTATTTTGCTTCGGCATGCGCTACATTCGACTTTCACTTATGCTTTGCTGATTTTCTCTTCCAGGATTGTCATTAGTTAATTAGGGTTTAATCACACTATTTTCTTTTTATTATTACTTTGGAACACACTATACCATGCGTTTGAAATTCGTTAAAGCAGTTGTTTGAATGCCCTAATCTTTTCAGATGGGGTGCACTGATTCTTACGATTTTGGATGAATGCGCATTGTTTAATGCCCGATTTAGTTCCAATTCTTTTCTTTTTTCTATTTTTTTTTTATCCTAGGGTGCTTATACTTGCAAAATATGGAAATTGTGATGTAAAATACGGCGTATTTGCTTTTCTTTTTTTGTGGATTTTTGAAATGTGTGTAAGTTGTGTCAGATGAAAAGCAAGTGAGAGGTGGAGATAAACACATATGGTATCTATATTTTGATGTTCAAATAATACAATTGAAATTAGAGAATAAAATAGCTACTATAGCTGTGCTTTAGCGCAATAACATAGCGGAATTTGAACTAATTGCTATTGTTCCGCAATACGCTATTTAGTACAAAGTTTTGTCAAATAGCTGCAATTGCGGTGCTTTAGCACTTAAGCTCAATGGGATTTGAACAACCTGATATGTTTTGCGATCCGCAATTGACAGCATTGCTCTCGGCATTTTGTCCTAAACTTGGTTCTACTTCTGTATTCAAAAGCCTTTTTGTCCATTGACATCTCTCTTTGTGGATGTGTAGCTTGACAATTGATGTTATCTCTGTTTTAAGTTTTCTATTCCTTTTTCTTGTCTTGGGCTACCTCTCCACCCCGGTCGCTGCTCACTTGTCACTTACCTGGTGTTTCAAATTTTTGGTTTTGTTATTTAAAATTCTTTCATACTACTAGAATAAACTAGAATAATTCTATCTGTATGAGGAGTTAGTTATAAGATACTGCTTCTAATTGACTTGATATCCCTAAGCTGCCATGTTTGGGCTTGTACAGAAAGGATCTGGGTAGCATCAGATTTTGTTAAAAATTTAGGCCTATTGTAGCACCGATACTTCTGATCGAAGACGTGTTTTGGTGTCCGATAACGACAATTAGTTATATTCAATTAATTCATTTTATCAAATCATTACCGGTGTCAATGTGTTAGTGTCTATGTCAATATTTGTGTTTCATAGGTTACTGGTTTCAAAGTCACTTGGTTAAAAGATTCGTATAAAACAGTTTGCATCGATAATGTGCAATTTTTTCTCCTAATGTGCACAATTCACAATGATAGTAATTTATAAGCTACAGTTCAAGTCCAATTTCATTAACCTACTTTGTTTGTGTGGCTAATTTTAAATTGAAGTGTATAATGGGAGTTGGAATGGGTGAGATGAAGAATACAATGAGATCCTTTTCTGTCAATGAAACCAAATCTGTAATTAATATAATCACTGATGTTCTGGTATTGATATCAGTGTTACCACTAATTGTGGCAGGCTTGTATAAAAACTGTAGATCTCTTGCTCACTCTCTCCACAGATCAGATATATAAAAAAGGATATCCCTGGTTCATCCCATTCTCTTTCCTGATCCTCTACATTCCTCCTTTGATATCATGCAAAGTAACTGCGCACTTAGCTGTGGGCACACTTACATAATTCATGCATATATATTAAAAAAATAATCCCAATGACTGGGGGAACATGTGCAAGTACCATGCTAAGGACCTCAATGATAGGGAGATTAAAGAACAAAGATATTTTCAATATAGGAAATGAGGGGTGTTTTGAAGGAAACTTATTGATGATATGAAAAATAGCTTGTACTTGTTGCAACCAAGGTGTAATTGTGAAGCAATCTTCTGTTTTCTTCCTCTCTCTTTCATTTCTTTCTGTCCTGTGTATTTTTTTTTGTTTCTCTCTCTGTCTGTCTTAGTCACACATCAAATGACCAACTCATATCTAGTCCTGTATTCATGAATTACATGAAAACTTAAATGAAATCATTATTAATTTTAATTTATAAGTTAACTACCTCTTTGTTATATCCTAGTTGAAACAAAGATTTTATTGAAATTTTAAAATAGTTACCATTTACCACCTTTTATTGTTGCTCAATACGATAATTGTTGTTTGAAATTGTAAATTTGAAAAGGGGGATACCCATTGATTCCCCTCAATCTTTGAAAGACACTAATTTTTATTAGTAAATTCATCTTTATTATCAACAAACAATCTGTCTATTGATTCGCTCGCAAAAACATTTTAATAGAAACATGAGTACCTATGCTTTATCCACTGTACAAAGTCACTACTTAACACAGTTGTAGGGATTCACTGCCAAAGGAAAGTTGAGGAATCTATTTTGTAACTTATTAGTCTTGCGAATTTGGAGAGGAATTTGTCCAACTTTCTTAATATTAGAAAATAATAGAAAAAGACGCAGACTGAATGACTGACAATCAAGTATATTTTCGGACGTCATGTAATTATTTCTCTTTCGGTTGTCAAGTAATAACTGCAATTCTACATTAATTATAATTTCTTTACTTAATAATTTCTCATGATAGAATAAAATGTAAAAGAATTAGGGTCTGTGTCATCTATTCATAAACATATTTTATAAAAAGGGAAATATAGACTTTGATGTAGATTCCTTGTCATGTGACAACTACATGCAGGTAGTTTAGCAGCAAACAGTGTTAGATCATAAATTCAATCCATCACGCAATTGAAGTTTTTATTGGAAGCAGCCAAAATGTCGCGGAAGGGTTTGATGGAACAAGATCTGAGTAAATTGGATGTTACAAAATTGCATCCGCTTTCTCCTGAAGTCATATCTCGGCAAGCTACTATTAATATTGGTAATTATATCAATTATTGAATTTGTTGCAGCCAAATTAGAACTTGAACAATTTTCTCATTAAAAAATATGTAAGCTTCTTTTCCATTTCACGACTGTTATTGTTAGATAAACGAAGAATAATAAATTAAATCCTGGCACAGGCACCATAGGTCATGTGGCACATGGCAAATCAACAGTTGTGAAAGCTATATCAGGTGTTCAGGTATTCCTTTGTCTAATTTTTTTTCTCTTCTTTGGTTTTGTGTGTAGGTAGGGGTGAGGATGGGAGTGTTTATATTGTATATATGTAATTCTTGGCACATGGTGTTTTGGAATCAGAATGATTCTGAGTCATGGACCTATTTAGATGCAGATGATTTGTTTCAAATAGAAAGGAAGTGTTTACTGTTTACGTAACTCAAAATGTCATGTTTTACTTAATCCAAGTAGCACGCAAGTTATGAAGCTTGTGAAATCTGGCATACGACAGATTTATGAAGTTTGTTCATTTCACTTGATTGGTTTATGGAATCAATAAAGTGGTTATCTTCTCTACCTTTATCCTACCTTTAAACCAATTGAATTTGCTACCCTATGTTTTAGCATCTTCAGTTTTTTAAAAAAGGATTAACATATGAATGCCATAATACTGCCCTATATTCTTTATGCATTTCCTTCGAGCTTTTTACATTTATACTGTTGACCTCCGTGGTTTCCCATGAATTTTGTGCAGACTGTGCGTTTTAAAAATGAGTTGGAGCGTAACATTACAATCAAGCTTGGCTATGCAAATGCAAAAATATACAAGTGTGAAGATGATCGATGTCCAAGGCCTATGTGCTACAAGTGGGTATTTATTTTCCATTTTCTGTTATAATATCCTTATCAGATTATTTAAACTATTGGTGATGTGACCAATTTTTTTCCTACAGGGCTTATGGAAGTGGAAAAGAAGATAATCCTTTGTGTGATGTGCCAGGGTTTGAAAACTGCAAGATGAAACTGCTGAGACACATTTCTTTTGTTGATTGCCCAGTAAAGTTCTGAACTTTCATTTGTTTTGTAGGACTGTTTTATGCATAATTTCATTATATTTTTTAATTTAATGTAGCATTACTTTCATATATGTGCACATTTTATTTCACATTTTTCTGTCCTTTCAAATTGTCTTTTCTCTCCTTAACATTATATATATTGTCTCTCAATTCTCTTAATCCTAGTAAGAGACGACATGTATTGCAGTGTATGTATGTTAGAGTGTATGTACGCATATCATACTATCATGATATTATCTGCTATGTCTAGCATTATCTCATAGGATTAGTTTTGTTGTCGTAGAGTATCTTAGACTATCTCTTGAAGATTAGTTTCCATATCTTAGACCATGTAAGAGCAGACACGACATACCACGATACCACCATTTAACAACACTGCTTAGTGCTTATAGATCTATCTGATATTTACTTTTACTTCTTCGATTGTTGTAGGGTCATGATATTCTCATGGCTACCATGCTTAATGGAGCAGCAATCATGGATGGAGCTTTGCTACTCATAGCTGCTAATGAAAGCTGTCCACAACCACAAACCTCTGAGCATTTAGCTGCTGTGGAAATTATGCGTCTTCAGCACATGATAATCCTTCAGAACAAGGTAGACCTAATTCAAGAGAATGTGGCTATCAATCAGCATGAAGCAATTCAGAAGTTTATACAAGTAAGTTATCTCTGAAAATAAAAGGTTTCTTCTATGCAAGAGAATCACTTTTTGCCAACTTACACGATACTCTCTTCCTTTTTGGTGGCTTACTAGGGAACGGTTGCTGATGGTGCACCAGTGGTACCTATTTCAGCCCAATTGAAGTATAATATCGATGTTGTGTGTGAGTATATCGTGAAGAAGATCCCAATCCCTGAAAGGAACTTTATCTCTCCACCTAATATGATAGTAATTCGGTCCTTTGATGTCAATAAACCTGGTTTTGAGGTTGATGAAATAAAAGGAGGCGTAGCTGGTGGAAGCATTCTGAGGGTAAGTCTTTTGATGAATATTCCAGATATTGTGCTTAAGTTTTACGGATGGCAGTTTTCCTGCAGCACATTCAGATGTTAGTTTTCCCATTAAATTTTTGAATGAGTTATGCCTTAACTTGTATAGTGAATTGTTTTTTAAATGTTTAGTCAAATGCTAGAATTTCAAAATGTTTTGCAAATCATGCTGTGGGCAAGCACAATGAAACATGAACACCTAACATATGAGAAACACGCTGCCTTATAATTTGTTGCAACTTTTTGGAAATTAGTTTGTTCTTGAGATGATTCAAAATATCTTCAAAAACTGCGTATTTGTTTCCAAACCAGAATGAAGGAATGAACTTTGATAGAACCCTGCAAATTAAGAGGAATGAGGGCCCAAAGAGTGGGCCCCACTCACCCAAGTCACACACATTTAGTTTTTAGAATGATGGATGGAGGGAATAAAAGCTAGTTAATAATGTCTCTTATTCTACTGATATTCCATTGAAGAAATGAGGAAAGGGGAAGTGAGAAAGACATTTAGTTTCAAGAAGGATGAATGGAAGAAATAAAAGCTAGTTAATAACGTCTCTTATTTTATGTTATAAAAATGAGGGAATAGGAAAAGGGGAAGGTATTCATAAAATATTCTAAGAAATAATTAGGAGAATTCTTTCTCTGGTTAGGAGCCATTTTGCTCTAGTTTAGGAGTTCTTAGAACTCTGGTTTAGTTTTTATTTCTGCATCCTTTCCTGATCTCGTCATTGTAAGAAATATTATGAATTTTAAGAAATACTATACTTTTTTCTTCCATTAAAGTTCTTAGTTCTATCAAACTCAATATCATGTTTTCATCTAAAACCAACTTGAGTTTTGTTATGATGAATTCTCAAGTGGCTGAGAGGCCATGGATCAAGTTATTCCTGGCTGAGTCTTGAATCAGATATATTGACATGTTGTTTTGAAACACATCTGATAATTTGTTTTTTGCAGGGTGTTTTGAGGGTCAACCAATTCATTGAAGTTCGACCTGGGATAGTTGTTAAAGACGAAAGTGGAAATATTAAATGCACACCCATATACTCTAGAATAGTTTCATTGTATGCTGAACAAAATGAGCTTCAATTTGCTGTGCCAGGAGGCCTAATTGGTGTTGGGACAACAATGGATCCCACTTTAACACGTGCTGACAGGTTGGTAGGCCAAGTTCTTGGAGAGGTTGGATCACTGCCAGACGTTTTTGTCGAGCTTGAGGTAGGTGGCTACGCCTAACGGTTTATCATTTTATGCATTCCAATCAACTTGCCGAGTTTTGCCATTCATAGGACTTTTGGGGATAAAGAGCTGTATTTACAAATGAATTTTGCATTTGGTCTTGCAGGTGAATTTTTTCTTACTTCGACGGCTTCTTGGTGTCCGAACAAAAGGGTCTGAAAGACAAGGAAAGGTATCAAAGCTGGCCAAAGGAGAAATGCTGATGTTAAACATAGGATCAATGTCAACAGGTGCCAGAGTAATCGCTGTGAAGAATGACTTGGCAAAATTGCAACTTACATCTCCTGTGTGCACTAGCAAGGGTGAGAAGATTGCACTAAGTCGACGTGTCGAAAAGCATTGGCGACTTATTGGGTGGGGTCAAATCCAAGCTGGAATTACTCTCGAAGTCCCTCCTGCACCCATCATGAGTTGAAGACAGACAAGAAAGAGAAGAGAAAAGAAGAGACAGGCTACAAGAAAGCGCCTTTTTTTTTATAAAATCACGAGATGAATTTAGATATGTGGGAAGGGAGACAATTTTTGGGAACCATTTTTGTAAGGTGGAGAAGAAAACATTTGGGTTATCAAGTTTTGTTTTCGCAGTGTGATTTACTTGTTATTTTCCCTACTGTTAACCTATTTTTGAAGTTGTATTTAATGATGATTGCGTTTAGACGGAGAGCATGTCTTCATTGTTCAAAAATTATAATTTTCACTGTGATTCATCAAAGCTACAAACAGTAGCTTCAATTTTGCTGCACCTTTAATATATTTTCTAGTGAAGCATTCCATGCCCTACTGGCTACTGATGTGAAAATGTGGTGTTGAAGTAAAGAACTAATAGAAGAGACCAACAAATTTCACCATGCAGAAATGTGTTGTAGATTATCACACCAATGTTGTTTGGATTAATGGCCGTGCAGGTAACAACAATTTTCTCTTTATGTGAGATTAACCTATATTTTATTCGTTGGGCTCTATAACTCGAAGTGCTTAAAATATAAGATCAGATATATTATTCAATCAAGCAAATGATCTTATTTAAACAATTCATTAATTAATTAATTTGGCTTTATTTTCTTCTTCGTTGGGCTCTATGCTTTTTTCTCCATATTTCATGCAATGCATATAATTAGACTTAGATCATAGCATGTCTAGTATATACTATATTAGTATATAAATAATATAAAAACACCCCTACTTAAAAATGATATATTAATTAAATATTAATAGAAATATATAAAAAATTATTGTTATTAACATGTGTCCTAAAAGCTGTATAAGGAAACAAAAAACAAATTTTGAATAGAAAATTTCATATTTTATAATTTTAAAATATAAATTATACAACTTTTAAGATTTATATCTTATATTTAGATTCTTAATAAAGTCCTAAAAGAACATTTTACTATTTTTACACAAAAATTGACGCATGATCAATTTCTTTGCGATGCATTTGGACAAAAGATTTTTTTGAGAAAATATAACTTTTTTTAAAAATTCAAATTCTTTGATACAAATTACTTTGTTTGGATAAATTTAAAGAATTTTTTAAATTAAGAAATTTTACGAGGTATTTTATTAAATCTAAATTTAGAAAATATCAAAATACCACGTAAAAACTAATAACTTTAAATTTTTATTTTATTTTATAATATATGAATAATGAAATAATTCTTATAATTTTTTTCTTTCAAATTTACAATTTTAATTCAAAATTTACATATTAATCTCTATATATTTTTTTACAAATTGGTCGTTAATAATAGTCCATCAACTTTTTTAAAATTTCAGTTTTGATCAAATTTATTTTTTTATTAAAACTTTTAAAATTTAAAATAATAATTTATATATCCAAAAATAAAATTTTAAAAATAAAAAAATTTTAATTGAAGTATTTAAATTATCTAAAATTTTAATTTTTCTATAATTTTTAATTATCCCATTAAAACACACTCGTACGGAAAATAAAAAAGATTACAGTTAACCATCCAAGTACTTGAGCTTAGTAATTAGTTTCTTGGACTTTTGCACAACTACATCTTTTTTGTCTCATAAGAAACTTTACAATAATTACTTTATAATAAAATTTGGTTCATGACAGGATTTTTTTGCATTCTAAAATAATTGATCCGTATATTCGGAGAAGTTATACTCCTCCTGCTGCGTTCTTGCCCGGAAGATCCATTGAAATATTAATGAAACCACCCTTACCTAATTAAGCACATGCACAAGTAGAATATAAGATGTTTTGTATATAAAATGTAATTGATTAATGCTTATTTTGCAAACCTTTTCGTTTTATGTATTCTACTCACCGAACATATTCTTGACTGTCCACTTTACTATATATTTTTAATTAAATCAATACATGTTTCTACACCACAAAGATCACAATTGTTGGAAACACCAAATATATATAATTGAATAATTGATTTCAAAAGACTAAAAGAATAACCTAAGAAACACAAAATTATGTAAAGTACTACACCTAGTAGCTTCTTATAGAAATAATTAATTAAATGCTATTTTTGGTGTATTTTGTAGATTCTTTTGGTTGAATATTTTATGAGGGAGGGGGTGGTCCAATGAGGCCATGGCCACCCTTCCTTTTTCTTAATTTATTTAATTTATTTTATGTATTAAACTTACCTTTAATCAAACAAAAAAGCAGTTTCTAACACGTTAAACAATTCAAAAAAAATAGCATTTTAAGAATATGTGATGAGACCTTGAAAATCATCATAAGCTACTAAAGTTGGAAAATAATATTGAAACAAATACTCGTTACTTTACAAATAGTTGATTTTTATTGTAAAATAGGACCTATTATTTTTATGTTGCAATCTATGAATAGTGCTGGTTATTTTTCTTCATTTAATTTTTGCTACTAGTTAGTTGACACTTTTAAACATATTAGCATCTTGCACTCGATGTAATTTGAAAGTTTTGATTTACCTAAGTAAATTATACGTTTTAAAGTTGACAACTCTGGAGTTGAATTTCTTAGTCTGCCCCTGATTTTATACAAATATGTGTTTGTACTACTTATAGGTTCTTTTTAATTAATAATTTGACACATTTAAAATGTGATTATTTTAACGAAAATTTAGAATATTTTAAAATTTTCTAACAAATAAAAATTTATTATCGGTAGTTTGTTGTTACTACTGACCAAACTTTTTTTTTGACACCGTTAAAAATAGCATGATTTAACGATTACAAAATCAAGAAGTTTAATTGGTAGATTTTTTTCAAAGAAAATTTTAAAATAGTATATTTTAAAATTAATATACTAAAGTATTTTATTTTCCAAACATTCAAAAATCACATAATATAGATACGACTGTATTTTATGTTTAAAAAATTTTTATTTTAGAAAGTTGCATCCTTAAAATACAACCATCTATAAATTTTATATTTTATTATTTAAAATACATGTTTAAAATCTCTTAACGCATTAGATGCTCGTAGTTTCGTCTTACGACTTCTTAAAAATTTAGAATATATAAAACACTTTATTACATTAATTTTAAAGTATAGCTTTTTAAAATTAAATTATAATAAGAGAATATGATTAAAAATAATCTTTAATTAGTTCCGAAATGTATACAAGTTGATATGCATAATTGGCTTAATTAAATAAAAAATAATAATATTATTTCCAGCTATGGGACAAAGAATAACAACAGTATTAATAAAGAAAAACATATCTTTTAATTGATTAATTGCATTTCATTTAACTATATATGTAATAATATACTTATGTTGCATTCTCGTACTCAAATCATTCAAATGTATTATGACCATTCATATACAAAAAGGGGGACGTTAATAAAATATTCTTCAAGATTAAGAGTTGCAACGAGTGTTGCCAATATAATTAATAAGTAATTCAATATTTGTTTTTTATTAATTATATACCTAACTCTCCTTTATAATTGTTTTTAGAATCTTCTAAAAGTATAACATTTGGATTTTAAAATTTTAACTTAGATTCTTTTGGTGCTAGTTTGTATGAGCCACAATAAATCTCTCTCTAGCTCGCATAAACCAAAAATGTAAAGCAATATACATTATGTGATGTTTTAAGTTACACAAAAATAATAAACTAATTATTATTATTTTGTAATAATTTTTTTTTTAGTATCAAGTTTGTTTATGTTTATAAATATTTACATACTATTATCCTAATTTTAAATTAGTAAAATCTAAATTTAATTTTTTTTTAATTTTTTTAATAAACTCGTGTAATTTTTAAGAAGTTTTTATTGCAATAGTCACAGTAACATAAACTCTCAATCAAATTTTAGAAAAATAGTTAAATAATAGCAAATTTGAGTGAGATAGATTTTAAGGTTCTTGAAATTAAACACAAAATCATATGAATTTATGTCATGAATCATATAAGAATTTATTATGTTGTTCTTTATACAATTGATGACAAAACTCATAGCACCATTTTAAAAATCTCTAATTAAAAATGACTTAAATGAGATTATTAAAAAAAGTTCAACCAGTAATTTTTACGACACATATCAAATTAACTTGATAAAAAAAATTAAATAAACAATTTGATATTTTCATATAAATTAAAGGACTATAAAATATATTTTTTTGAAAATTAAAAACAAAAACAATAAATAGTATGATGTAATTATTGAAAAATGTTGTCAATCAATCTTATAATTTCATGTCACCACAAACATCTAACATACCACCAATCTTGTATCAATAATCATTAATTACGAATTTATAACCTTAAAAAAGAATACATCTTAAAATTATGCTCTTATCATATAATATATGTTGGATAAACTTTATTATTTATACTCAAATAAATAAATAATTCTAAAAGTTCTTTGAAAGTTCTACAATAATTTTTTTTAATTAATTATATTCTTACAAATGACTAAATCTCGTATATATATAAATATAAACTAAACAATAAATTTAAATCGAGTCACCTAACATATTTTCACTCATATCACTTGACTCTCAACCCAACTCAACCCAACTTTTAGTTAGATTTGGTTGGGTTACTTGGATTTGCCCTACCCATATATACACTATACTCAAGTACTAGATGGAGTTATAATTTGAAATTTATATCTTATTTTTGGATATTTTCTATATATTCTACTTTAAAATTATGTACCAAAATGTGATATTGTTTTGATAGGAATGCGACTAATGTTACAAAATTTCTTTCATTTATAAGACCACATCCTAAATATGCGATGCGGACATTCTAAATTTTCAAAAAATAATTCATTTTGTTATATATATTAATTCTAAATTAGATAATTTTATACAGAATATACTTAAAAAATTCACATTCACACTTGAATTAATTAACTCAACCTCAAGACGTTGTGAATTTCGAAAGCCAATAGGTTCGGACAGCTTTCGATCCGTGTCCTTTTTCGTCATTTTCTCTTCTGTTTTTATCCCTGCTCTCTCTCTCTCCGCTACTTTATTTCTTTACAACATTGCAAAAACTCAACTTTTTCTAATTCTCTCAGATAAGCAGCGAAACAAAGCACTCCATTGAAGACCCTTCAATAGACACTACCACTCCAACTCTTTCATTTTTCCCTCCTTCACACTTTTCTAGCAATATTTTCTACATTCAGGTATGCTTTCTAAAATTAAACAACATTACCCTTTATGTTTTTTTCTCTCTCTACCAATTTAGATGTTGTTTTAACATATACCACTTTTAATGAAACTTATCTAAGGTGAAAGTGTTAATTTCTTATTATTATTTTAATAATTTTTCTAAGGGAATAGTTTCCATCTTTAAAATTACTTCCTTTTTATTTTAATTTTTTAAATTTTTGTTGTGTTTTTTTGAAGACGCGTTTTGATGATTCTTATGAGTGTGGTTGTTAACGTTGTTGTTGTAAGTGGCGTTCATTGTTTGCCTCTTTCGGGTGTTGTGTTGTTTTTCGTGTTAGGAGAAATGTCTTTTTTTATGGCATTTTTTTTTTCCTTTCAATAACTGAAATGTGCCCAAAATGTATATTAACAATTTAAATGTAAAATATTTTTAACTTTTTAAAAATTTAAATGTTGTATTTTTCTTTTTTTACTTTTGGTATAGTTAGAATCATTAATTTTATTTTTTTTAATATTTTGATGTTAATGTGAATATTTGATGTTGATGGATGATGGCTTTTCGTGGTTCATGGGGTTTTTGGTTGTTGCAGGAGGGTGGTACTTGAAGTTAGAGTTACAACATTTAGTATAGTATTTAATTTTTGTGTCTGTTCTCTTGAGATTTACGTTTCGCAATGACTACCTGACCTACAATTTCTCCTCATCATATTTCTCAAGGTACGTTACCAATTGGTTTTGTGATTTTTACTCAATTTACTTCATGTTAATTTTTTATTTATTACTTAAGGGTTTTGTTAACAATGATTAGTAGAATCCAACATTAGAAATTTTATGTGGAAAAAAAAATGTTAATTAATGCGATGTCTTTAGAACACTTATTAATCAATTGAATATAGAAATTTCTAACAAGCAAAAATAGTTTTTTTTTTTAAATAACTTAGTTAATTATTCGTTGTTATGATAATAATAATAATAATAATTAAATATTAGGAGTTTTTTTAACTTAAAAATTTAAAAAGATAAAAAATAAATTTAAAAGACATAAAAATTGATGCAATTTGAAAGACTGAATGCTATATTTTTACTTTAAATTTTTTTATAAAATTAGTTAATAACTGTACAAAAAAAAAAAAAGTATTGTCCTATTTATAAAACTATTTTTGGTTTACATGGTATCTAACTACAATGCATGTTTCATGCTGTATGGATTTTTTTGTAATTTGCAAAGGCAGAATCTCAAGTTGTATGATTTTGACTTCTTTTTGATATATAATAAAGTGGCATGTTTAGTCAAAAAATAAATAAATAAAATAAAGAGGCATGTGAACGTCTGACACAGTGGATGTTGAAATGACATAAACCTTAGAAATATGATATGTGGATACATTAATTTACATGCAAGAAAATATCCCTACTTTCATAAAAGTAAATTTCTACAATTGTTATATAAATACACAAAATTGCTGATTGCTATTTTTTTCCCTCTGGCCTCTCTTATACGTTTTAAGTGCTTTATTATACTGCAGTTTAGGAATTTTCCGTTACAACTAAGCTTCGTTAAGATTAACATTAGCAAGACTTTCAATATATTTGTATAAAGAGTTTAATTTGTATGGATAAATATTAAAAAATATTATATATATATATATAATAAATATTTATATTTATTATTTTAAAAGTAGTTATTATATAAATCAAATAATTTTAAATATGTCATAATTGTGATTAACAGTCAACCTAATGATAATATATATAAATATTTTACTTTATTTCAATATTTTACTTATTCTAAAGTGTATATGTGGTGTTTGTGTGCAACAAATACTTAGTGAATGGACTTTGTATTACAATTTTTTTTCTCTTCATTAGTACGCTTAATTATTTTAAAATTTAATTTAAAAGTAATTTTTATTTTTTTAAAAATAAATTTTAAATTCTTTTATTACTAAAA
>JBBPBS010001143.1:9014384-9047496 GCA_037974835.1 Cicer judaicum | reverse complement strand
TAATAGACATTAAATAAAAATTTAATAATTTCAATTTAAAAAAATTTCTTTTAATAAAAACAACTGTCACAAGAATAATCAATAAATCAATAAAATTCTTTAAATTAGAATTACATTAGAAAAACCATCTAAATCTCTCAAAAGTCTTAATATATCATTAGATCCTACTTTAATCTAAGCAATATTTCTTTCATTAAGTTTAACTCCACAAATAATTCATTTTCATCAATATGATATTTACTTATTATGTTTTCAATGTCTATTCAAATCAAAATGACTACAACAAAGATTTAAAAATTTCAAAGTTGCATCATCCAATTATTGTAATTTGTAAAAAATAAATCATAAATACTTTCATAATTCTCATATTGCTCAAATCTCTTATTAAGAGAAACAACTTGATCAATAAGATAAATAAAATAATTAATCATAAAATATTCCTCTTTGGATAGATCAACGGGTGTGTATTCAAATTCTCATATAATTATCTTTTTCTTTTAATTGTTTGTTTTAAGAGAAATATTGAATCGAAATTCAATTCAATAACAATTTCCTTATTATTATCTAATGCGTGAAATTGAAAGTGACAGAGAGAATGAGAGAAAAACTGTGAAATAAAAAAAATAAAAAATAAAAACTCCAAGTCCTTTATAGTTGAGTTAGGAATTCTACCCATGATTGATCTTAATCTTGCATTTGATATCAATGTAAACTTATTCTATAACCACAGTATACTATGATTGCACTCAAAAAAGTTGAGTAATATATATATTTTTAAAATGATTAAATAATATATTTTTATACATGTATTCAAATTTTGTAACCACTCAAATAGTTTTGACACTTAAATATAATAGGCCGGATAATGTTTACATTGATTCATCCTAATTTAAAAAATACACGGTGATACCAAATTTGGAATAGGTCGAAGGACTAGACAAGCTTTTGGCATATAATAGACCACAATTTTTTGGGTAGTAAAAAAATATCAAACTACTACCCCCATTTACTTAAGTAATATAGATATTATTATTTTATTATAGAATAGATTTTGTATAAAATTATAATTTAATTTATATCATCAATGTAAATAATTTTGAGTGTTAATTATCATAATGTTAAATAGTTAATAATGTCTGATTTTTAATATAACTATTTATAAAATTATTTATATAAACTGTTATAATACAATGACTTTGTAAAACTTTGTATATAAATTAAGTTCATTAAATTAAAAACTTATTTATTTTTAATGGTTATGACCCGAAAATATAGACGAATTTTTTACTGGTTAAGATGCGGAAATATAGATGAATTCTTCTTTGACAAAAAGGTTTGGGGGTTTGAGTACCATAGTTGGCTCTCCCTGCTATTACAAATGCAACATAAAAAAACTTAGCTATTGTATTTTTATGGTCGAAAAGAGAAAAATAGTGATAAATTGGATTGATCGACAATAATAAATTGAAGGAGAAGTTTTATTTTTTTTTTAGGAGCTGAGAGAAGATGATTGAACTTGTAGAATATCTATCTATATACACAAATAAGTTAGATATAATGGAAATTCACTTTATATCCATTCTTATTTCTTACAATTGTGTCACAGCCTTTTATGTTATTTCTTTCTCCATTTATATTCCAGATGAGCGAATATAGATATTTTGTTTTTTCTCTTTCTTTCAAAGTCACACACCAATAATGTGATTAGTATAATTTAGAATATTCAGAAATATTTGAGATATTAAATACAAACTTAAATAAATGAGTTAGACGTGGACCAAATCATATGTAGTAGAGATTATGAATTTCAAAATGGGCTATTTTTTTTTTTAACAAAACGCTAAAATGTAAATATCAATTAATGTAGAAGATGTACTAAAAATTGTATAACAAATCTCAATGTCATTAACAAAATATTGTTGTTGCCGTTGCTGCTCTTAAAACAATACAGAGGAAGAGAGGTGTGATTTATGATAATTATTTTGTTTGGAATCACATCTCCAAATTATTATTATTTTTTTAAATTTATTGAAATAAGTGAATTATTTTCACATTGTCTAAATGTCACATTTTTTAAATTTATGTCTTGGAGCAATTTTGTCCAGTGGTTCTATCTATTTTAATACAGTGTTTGTTTAGTTTATATTAGTATAATAACTTTGATACATTATATATTTAAATTAATGTTACAAATTCGAAAACATAAATATTCATAATACTTAAATTTTATTATATTTATAGACATAATACGAAATATTTTGTGCTAACAAAAAATTTATTCATAAATTCATTCTTAGTTAATTTTAACAATTTTGAATTTAACTTATATCCTGATTTGAATATTGGTTCGTTTAATAGTAAAAAAATATTTATAGAACAAAAGTTACATACAAATCAGAAGCATAGAATCACCACAATTAATATTCTGGTGCATTGTATAGCTAAATACTCTTCATGTAACACTCTTGAAGTGAAGATAACGGATATACCACATTGCTTCAAACATTTATTTAAAGAATATTAATAATATGAGGCGATGAAGGATTAAAGGATACTATTAATTGATTTTATAAGTTTTAATGAGGCCCTAAGCCTGTCTAATTTCTCAACAAAAAAACCAACAACCAAATTACAGACCAGAAACCACATGCACACCATGTAAATATTAAAAATTAAAATCATAACTAAAATCTTACATATTTAATTTAACCAAACCCAAGACAAAAATTTCACTTTTCAAACAAAAAAATGATAGACTTTTTCAAAATGGGCCAGATTATATTACATTACATTGGAATAACTCCCAAGTTTTAAAATAGCTATTTGTTAAAAAAGAAATATTTGTTATTTGCACCTCACTTGTTTATTTGTACAATATTTTCCTTTTCTTCCCACAACATACCCTCATTTCTCCAATACAATGCATAAATCATGCTACTATCACAATTGTAATGAACTTGTTCCTAGGGTGCTGATTTTTTTTTTTTTTTAGTTTCTTTCAATTTTTTTTTGGCTAATGTTAATCTAAACACTATCATCACTTCTTATTATAGAAATTTGAATCATTGAATGATATACTGTACGAGTGTAACCCCTAAATATACTTAGTTCTAAGTTTTAACTATATATGTCGGAGAGAAATAACTTTATATTTTGGACTACTCAATTTATTGAAGTCTTCACACTTTAAAACATGCTGTAGTAAGAGTGTCACTACAATTTATTTAATTTTTTTTATGTTAAATTGGTCTTATTTTGAAGCTTCAGCCTTACAAACAATTTTCTCTCAGGAAACAAATCTTCCACAAGTTGCTGTAAAGTTATTTGAATCCTTCCAATGAAAAAGGAAACAATATTCAACTATGAATTCTATTATCTCCTTCTTATTATATCATGTATCAAGTAAGATTCTTTACACTAATTCTTATTTTCAATTGAAGGATCTCTACTTGAATCAAGGGATTAACTCGGTCTTCTTGATAATCCAAACTCTATTACATTAGATGATTTGAGCTTTAAGTATAGATTCTCTACACTATTTATGTTATTTTTTAATCTTCTTATGTTCGATGCTTCTTAAGTTAAATTATTATAATCCTTTTTTAAAAGATTATAATTGTCTCAAGTGAGATAACTCAAGTTAGGACTTTAGATCTAGATATTGAGTAAAATAAAGGCTTCAAAATTTTATTTTGTTATCAACGAAGGCCCCACATCCGTTATGACATAGGTTTGAACTTGAACGTAACAAAAATTTTGAATTTTTTTTTTTTTTATCTATATTTTGCTATTTTATTTTTTATTTGTTTTATTTTCGTCATTTAGCGAAATTAAATTTAAGTTGTATCGATGTATTATATTAATTTGAATAAATAAATATATTTTTTTTTTAGTAAAAAGAATGATATTGTTGCATCCTTTTCATATTAAACTTGATAAATAAAGAGGGAGAGAAATATCCTATTATATATTTAAAGGCCTTCAAAAGCATTTACATAAGACAAAATACACCAAGTAGTCCTTTTAAGTTACATCAAAATAACAAATTGATTATATATATATATATATATATATATATATATATATATATATATATATCAAATTAGTTCTTTATGTTTATAAAATTTACGATGTTAAACTATTTTTAGTCTTAATCTCATTTCAATCAATTTTAGTTAGAGATTTTTAAAATGATTATACGAATTTGGTTATCCATCGTATAAAGAACAACATAATTAATTTTTATGTGATTTCATGACATAAATTGAGAGAATTTTAAGTTTATCAAGAACTCTAAAATCTATCTTACTCGAATTATCTCTTATTTAATTATTTTTATAAAATCAGATTGAAGATTTATGTTCTTTATGATTATTGCAATAAAAATCCCTTAAAAACTACACAAACTTATTTAAAAAAATGAGAGAATTTTGAATTTTGTGGGTTTGAAATTAGGATTATTGGAGTAAACATTTACAAATATAAATTACGAATTTGACAATAAAAAAAAAAGATAATTAACTAATTTATAAATATAAATGACGAATTTGACACTAAAAAAAAAGGATAACTGACTAATTAATTATTTTTGTGTAACTTAAATGACTACGTGATATTTTAACATGTAATACAAAGACTTTAATACACATTGTCAAATGAGCTAAGACATCTATGTGCATAATTAAAGAGACTAATTTATTAAAGTAATTGAAATTTATTTAAGGAACTAATATATTCAACATATGTTTTTAATATACATAGTCCAATAATGATGGAACCATCGACTAATTGTTTAAAACATCCAAATATCTACCATTTGTCTCACACCAAATTGATTCATTAGGTTTTATGTATATACAGTGTCCTTGATCATGGAATCATGATAGAAGACTTTGGATGATATATATACAATATTATCAGATTATATTACATCTATTTAGCACATGACATGAGAAACATTAACCCCATGTCACTAATATATAATATGAAAAGGAAATTAAGCTAATGTTAGAACATAACTTTTTTTTTTTTTTTTTTTTTGAAACGCAAGAACAGAACTTTAGATTACAAAGATTGCATATTTTGCTATCATGTATATAAGTATGAACAATTTTTATATTGAAGAAATGACTAGTGTCCAGTACCCGGGCTAGGATTAGAAGATACAAGAATTCTTTCATTGTTAGCAAGATGAGCAACAAGCTTTCCTCTTCCATGAATATTGAAATTATTAATAACATTTCCCAAAGTTAGGGTACCCTTTAAAAAGGTCATCTTTCGTGTCTCCATTTTGAGAATCTTTCGGGCATCTATAGATGAATACATTACCAAGAAAAGCAGAGTGATGAGTAAAATGGAATTCAAGCGAGCCATGTGTATAGTGAACACTAAAAGAAAAGGCAAAGGTAGGTACTAATGTGTTTGTGTATTTGCTATATGTGTTGAAAAGAAGAGTGCCTTATGTGCTATTTATAGGATTTGAAGTTTCATGTAACTTTTCTCATGTGTTTTTGTTATTTGTTGAAAAGAAGAATGCATGGTTTGTGTGTTTGTTTTTTTAAAAATTATTGTGTATGCATTCTATATAGAAAAACAACAAGGATAATGCAAACAATTATTTCAATGCTACGTGTTAAAAGAATAAAATATAGAAAAAGTCCATTAAAAATGTATTGAAAGCTATGTTTTCAACTTTTCTAAAATTTTAAAATTGTTCATTTTACTTCAAAACTTTTATTTTTGTTTTTTTAACAAGTACCTTTAGACGTTCCTTACAAGCAACAATTATATATATACATCTTATATTTTTCAATATTCATTTAAATATTTTATCTCTAAATTTCTCTTCATATCTCATCATTTTATATTATAATTATAATTTTTTTTTTAATTTTTTTTTCTCTCTCAAGATGTTATTATACGAAATGTCCACCAAATATATGGACACTTCATATGAGTGATAGAAATAAAGAGATAAAGATACTTTGAATATTGTTTGTAGGACCTCAAATTGTAACACAACTCACTATTTTGATAAATTCATCATCATTATATAATTGTGTGTGAGAAAGATAATGAATTAGAAGTCATGATAATTACATCAATATTTAATAAATAAATTATTTACTCTCTTTTATTTGTATGTTTTTTTTAATATGCATGAAATAATCTGAATTGATTATTGTAGAACAGAGGAACAAATACTTTATATAAAACTTGTTTGTGTCATTTTTGTTTTTTGCATGTGAGGAGGAAAAGAGAAAGAATTAGATTTAATTTCAAATTCTGATTTTTATTTACACATTTAAATGTGTGTGTGTGAGAGAGAGCCGTGAGGAATACGCTATTTTGTCAAATGAACGCATGCTTGGAATTTACAAATTGGATAAATAGGTTCATAGCACCACACATAAGAATGATAGTGTCCTAGAATTTCCATGTAGATATTGGGTTAGGTACACATGACTTAGACTACCCTTGGTTTCTAATAAGATATATTAGAGAGACATTCATTCTTCTTGCTTGTTTACTCCAAACAACTTGGAGTTTCTTGTAAAGTTGAATATTCTAATTCTTCAAAAGGCAATTTGTACGGTTTAATTCATCTCACAAAGGATGCACTCTTTTTGTAGTTCATTGGCTAATAGTACTTCATATTATGGCCGCCACTTTGACATTCCATAGTGGTCCTATTCTTATGGAGCTATCATCAAAATGGTTCAAATTTGCATCATGAATTAATTATGCATGCCAATTTCTTTGACTTCAAAACAATGAAAGGCTTAAATTATTACTTCCACCTCAATGCTTCCAAAATTGGAAGAAATTTTATTGAGAAATTTGAATTGTAATTGCAACAAATTATAATTAATTAAATTATTTATGTAACGACATATGTTATCATA
Organism: Cicer judaicum; assembly: GCA_037974835.1. NCBI lineage: Eukaryota > Viridiplantae > Streptophyta > Magnoliopsida > Fabales > Fabaceae > Cicer > Cicer judaicum. Next base: position 9,040,591 of record JBBPBS010001143.1, on the reverse strand, counting down.
ATTAACGACATATGTAAGTGATATTTTTTGAGGTGTGAATTAAACTTTATTAATGGATGACTTTCTTCTCCATGAATAATTGATAAGGCTTGATTAAAACAAAAGAAAAAAGTTACAAGCAACTATAGAAAGTGATGGATGAATTGAGGGAGATTAGTGACTCTTTTGCTTTTAAAACTTGCATATGTCAATCATACTTTGTGGAAGTTTGCTTGTATTTGGGAAAAGTATATGATAGCAATATTGGGGGTATATATTTGTCAGTCCTCATGTACATGTATGCTATCAAAAATCTAAAATGGTAATGCCAATTGTTGTTCATACTTTGTTTGCCAATTGTCAATTGAACAAATATAGTTTTTAAGTAATTAAGGAAGATAGTACATTTTCTTAGTCACTTGGTCAACTCTCTTAGTTACTTGATATGTTAATATACTTACATCAATCCTTTTTTATTTTTGGTGAACTCCTATACCCTTTAAATATGTTGGATATTGATACTCAAACATGTTAAATAAATGAAAAATATATATGAATAAATCTATTAAAAAAATACATAATTCTTTAACAATTTCATATAACAATTTAGTCTTAATTAAACCATAATAATATAAAAAAAATTCCTTTATTAAATTATCAATATTTTTTGTAAATTTAAAAAACTTAATTAAACTACTTTATGCAATTATTCAAGTTCCTACGCCCAAAAAAAATATAACTTTTATTTGTAATAAACTAAATCTAAAATATCAATTGCCATAATAATATAAGATGAAAGACAAAAACCATCATTACCAAATTTTGTAAAATATTGTGCGGAATATCGCGATAATTTATCATAAATTTATTAGTTACTTTTTAAAAGAATATATTTTTTGATAGACGAACAAAAAATGTTTATTACAAGTTCATATAATATCTAAGATGCTAATACTATTATTTCTTCTAAGAAGGATACCGGTACCTAGGAGTGGGAATAGGCCAGACCAAGCCAGACTTTGAAAGGTCTGAGCCTGACTTATGATTTATTTTTTCGGCCTAAGTCTGGTCTACGGCCTATCATAGGCTTTTTTTTCGGCATAAGCCTTGCCTTTTTAATAGTTTGGTCTGGCCTGTAAGCCTTTTTAAAAGCCTTTTTAAACGAATCCATTATTACTTCTTAAACAAATAAGGAACAACTACTAAGTGATTGACTAATTGAACAGTTACCGAATATAAAACGACTACCAAATATAGAACTGCTATCGAATATGGAACACTACTGAATATGGAATGATTAGTAAGTGATTGCCTAATTGGTAGAATTTAAAATAGAAAATAATATTATTAATATAATAATAAAAAATAATATTAATAATAATAAATAGGCTAAATTACATTCGTGGTTCCTTAACTTAATTTCAGGTAACGTTTTAGTCCCTTATCTTTTTTTTTCTTCCCAATTTAGTCCTTTATTCCTAATAATATCAAATAAAGTATGAAAATATGAATTTATTTGAAGATTTGCATTACGGATTTGATGAAATTTGTATTATATTGAAGAATATAATTAATTTTATGAGTTTTGATTGAATTTTTTTTTTGAATTTTTGTTTAAAAAATGATAACGTTGTTGAAATTTTAAAACATAAAATATCAAATTGTCATTTAAAATTAAAATAAAGGACTAAATCGGAAAAAAAAAAAAAGATAAGGGACTAAAACGTTACCTGAAATTAAGTTAAGGGACCACGAATGTAATTTAGCCTAATAAATATATATAGGCCGGCCTGTTAGGTCTAACAGGCTTTTTTATAAGCTTGAGCCTGACCTATTTAAATAAATAGGCTTTAAAAACAGCCTGAGCCTAGCCTTTTTATTAAATAGGTCAGGCCAGGTCAGACCATAAGTAGGTCAGGTCATAGGCCCCTACGAACGGTCTAGCCTATTCTCATCCCTACCGGTACCCATCCTTCTTTATGGCTACATAAGAATTTAATTATCTGTCTTTCTTTTATTAAAAGTATTTGGACTAGAAAGGGAAAATTTACCCTACGTAGCAAATCTTTCGGAAATTTAGATTATTTAAAAAATGGAATTCTTTTTATGTTAAAAAGATTAATAAATTTAATTATAATTAATTTACACAATTATAAAATTTTAATTTAAACTTAAAATAAAACGTGCAACTTAAACATATCAACTTTTATATTACAGTTGTACTATGACTTACAAACAGAAAACAAGTATTCTGCCACACAAAATTCCATCATTTACGATAGTTTGATAGTTAGGCCAATTTATATTATTCTTACATTCTTCTTAAGAATCCCATCATTTTTCAAAAAATAAACCATTGTGATCCATGAAATGTGTTCATCCTCAAACTGTACAATGGAATTGGATTTATGTGGACTACGACCGCACTATCAACATATAACGTGAAAAATGATACTTCTATGGAATGTTTTAAATGAACTAACACACTACAAGAAAAGAAGGAATTTGTGAGGATCTTTGCAGCCACAAAATGCTGCCTTTGTGAGGGTCTTTGCAGTCACAAAAACCTGCCTTTGTGAGAGCACAGGTCGCCACAAAGGACAGGTTGATTTTAAAAAATTCAGCCTTTGTGAGGGCTCAGACCGCCACAAAATTCGTCCTTTGGGAGGGTTTAAGTTGCCACAAAGTATCATCCAAATTAAAAAATAAATATTTTGTGAGGGCTTAGGCCGCCACAAAATATTACATATATTAAAAAATTAATTTTTTAAATTTAAAATTAATATTGTATTATAATATTATATATAATAAATTAATATAAATATAAAATTATAATTATAATTAAATTTAAAATATAATATCATTATAAATTAAATTTAATATATAATAAACTAATTTGAATATAATTAAAAATATAAATTAAATTTAAAATAAAATATTTAAATTATAATTAAAGATTAATTTAAATTACAAATAAATTAAAATTTAAATAAAATTAAAATTAAAATTAAATATTAAATATTAAAATTAAAAAAAATATTATATATAAAAATATAATATTAATAATAATTAAAGTAATTACCACCAAACCAAATAAAACATGCATTCCAAAATTAACAAATAATATCTTACAAACCAAAAATTTATAAATAATATCTTACAAACCCAAAATTAAACGCACAATAATTAACTAGGACAACCTAATTAATATATGTGTTCATACAACCCAAAAGTAAATTATGAAATTATTCAAATGACATCAATCCTCATAATAATTCCTCTGCTGATCAGCTCCACTCCCACCATCATTATTTCCTGCAATGTTACCCGACGAAAGAAGTCCCTCAAAAGTATTATTAATTTGTGTTGGAGGAGACATCGAATTTCATCTTCAATGGCACCACCACTAGTCGAAGGAGGAGCCCTAGCTGGTTGATGTTGATTTAAATCTGGTCTAATCAACCCAGCTGTTGGCATAGTTGGTCGGTATGCAGTTTGATGATTTGGTTGAGGTTGAGGAAGTTGATGTGAAGATGATGGAGCATACTGATAATTATGAAAATATTGTTGTTGCTGAAACATTGGCTGCTGTTGTTGCTGGAAGGCAAAGTTCGGAGGATCCTGGTGTTGCGGTTGAAAATTTGGAGGCGGTTGTTGCTGCTGAGAGTATTGAGAGTAATTTTGTTGCTGCTGGAAAAGTGGTTGTTAATGCAAGTATTGAGGCCGAGGTAGGAACTGCTGATGAAACACAGGAGGAAATGAAAATTGTTGTTGTTGAAATTGTTGTTGCTGCTGAAACTGCTGCTGCTCTTGAAACTTTTGTTTCCATTTGTCATTCAATTTATCAATTGCGTCTTGTATCAACTGTTGTATCCTTTCTTCTTGCTCACTTGCCCATTGCTCCTTTAATTGGTCAAGATTATCTATCGACAAGCGATGAGATCGATTCGTACTAACATAAGAAGAAGACGTCTCAGTCTGAATATAGCCGGTTGGACCTTTCACAAAGGTTGATGATAAACTACCGGCACCCAGCACACGCCCTTTGTACTTGCCACCACTGATGTTCATAAAACTTGTTGTCTCATATTGTTTCCGTTGCACTGGACCAGCTCACTAAGCAGGAGGAAGAGTAGCTTGATGATCATCCCATTCTTTCATGACTTATTGAAGTTGTTCCTATATTAAAAATTAAAAAATTAAAAATTAAAAATTAAAATAGTTAATAATTAATATATAATAATTTAGAGGTCTAATTAATATATAATAATTACCTGAATCATTTTTGATAATTCATCTTTATACTCATTTGTTTTAGGATTAACATGAAGATAGCGATGTATCTTAGCTTGAGTGACCTCCCTTCCAAGTTGCTTTTCCTAAAATATTAAATTAATATCAAGTTTATAAGTTGGTGAAATGTGATGATTAATTGTATATAAATTAATAGATATATATTATAAATAATAATTAATTATCAAATAATATTTAATTTCTCCAGCAGACATGGAACCTCCCTTATGAGTACTGGTACCCCTCTCAGATGCTCTATTAATTTTTTCTTTTTCTCTCTTCTGTTTGTAAGCATCTGTGTTCCACTTCCTCCACAAAGCAGTCCAAACATTTTCACCAATCCAATTAGGCCGTTTTTCCTCGCCCTTATTACTAGCTTAAGCCAACATATATGAGAGACGCTTTGAAAAGCGATGGTCAAAAGAAGCCAAAACTGCGGCATCATGCTCTCTTTTCCAAATACATTTAGTCTGTTGTTTGTTTAAATTTAAAAAATATTAAAAATATAATTCAATTAAGCAATCAAATATATATATAATTAATTAGTAATTAATTAAATTAATCTAATCACTTACTTTGAAACAATATAAAAATTGATCAACTTCGCTAAATTGAGGTGTCTTATCCTCTTTTATCTTACCCCAAGACAACCATGGTTTTTTATATTTCTCTTGTATGACTTCAGTAATTGCCTTTGCAGATGATTTAAAAGGAAGATATCTTCAAAGTTTATATTCAAATTACATATAAAAATGAATTAATAAAATTAATAATGTAACATGCAATAATAAAATATTTAACAATCATAATTTAATCAATCATAGTTTACATACCCATCTCCTTCTGGAATGATGACAATGCGGTTGTAGCAATCAACACATCCGGGTTCCATTATTTCGTCTATGGTATAAGGCTCTACTGGGACCTCCGGATATAGAGAAATAGCTTAACCACTAGTACCAATGGTCAGCATCAACATGAGAGATGGGTCATTAACAACACGTGGTTTAACAACTTTTTTTCTTACCACTTGATGTTTTGGATATTCCTCGTATTGCCACCGTTCCTGTTCCTTCTGATCCTTCCGAACCTCCTAATCCCGACACTGAAGCCATATATCTATATATATATATATAGATATCCATATTCATACATATATATATAATATAATATAATATAATATATGTGTATGTACAATTAACATAAATTAATTACTAATGAAATATACATAAATAAATTATAACACTCACATAAATAAAGAAATATATATATATATATATATATATATATATATATATAAGGTGTCGTTCATTTCACATTACAATATATAATATTATACACACACACACACACACACACACATATATATATATATATATATATATATATATATATATATATATATATAATGCATAATTAATTGTCTTTGTGTTCATCATCATCGTCGTCGTCATTTGATAAGTGAATTAAGTCATTGCCTTCATCATTCTCTAATTCATCTATTTCTTGTTCATTAACTTCTTCTTCAATGTGTGACTCATAACAAAGTTGACTAATAGTCTCATCTCCAATCACATGATCCAAGTTTGACATTTCATCCATTTGAAATGCAACTTCTTCATTTTGACCTACTTCAGCTTCTTCTATTCCACTCGTTGGTCTTGTTTTGATTGCAGCATACCAACCTTGTTTGCTTCTGACAATTGATGGATAAGGAACATAATACACTTATCTTACATTATGGGCCAGGGAAAATGGATCAAACCGTAGATATTTTTTGCTCATACGAATGTCTACAGTATTGGATATCAAATTTATTTTAGTTCCTCTGCTTGATGGATCAAACCACTTACAGTAAAACAACACCACTTTGTTCGCATAATCTAGGAACGTGTAGTCAATTTCGTAAATATGTTCAATTATGCCATAGAAATCTTCTACTGCACCACTATTAGAGACACTTTTCATACAAACTTCACTATTAATTGTTTCTTTTCCTTCAGTCCAAGATTCAGTGTGAAATTTGTATCAATTGACGTAATAGGTGTGCCATTATTTGAAAATTCTACTCGGGCCCATAGATAAGTGCCTTAAGTGGATGTTGATAGGAGTTTATTCTTCAAGATGCACTTGTTGTTGAAACCATAATGGGAAATTTGAATGTATATTATCAGATGATTGTCTCGTAGTTAAAAATGCCCTGATCGATGATCATATATATGGTGAATATCAATTTAATCATATAATTAAATATAATTAATAAGAAGAGGAATTTGAAATGTACTCAATGTATGGTTTAACTTCAGTGCAGTTAATCAAAACGTGAACATATATGCCGCATTAAATACTTTGTCGCTTGGCTAGAAAATCGGAAAATCTCTACCAGCATGATGACCAAACAAGCAAAAAACTGATAAAGCATGTGGATGACATATAACACTATCAGTAGCGTTTCTTCCGTTAACTGGTACAACGTTTCGTTGTTGAAATAATGCGAATAAAAATGTGTTGTTTCACGATGTAGGTAAGATGAAGAAATTGAGCCCTCAACTCTAGCTTTGTTTTTCACCGACTGTTTTGAATAATCCATGAACCTATAATATACAAAGAGATGTACAATAAGCTCCTTATATATATAAGTTGAAGTATATTGAAAATCAAGTATATGTATATATATATATCACCTTTCAAATGGATACATCCATCTATAATGAACTGGTCCACCAAGCCTAGCTTCACTTGCAAGATGCATTGAGAGATGCTCCATGGAATCAAAAAACCCAGGAGGAAATACTTTCTCCAACTTACATAGAATGATCGGAATATCATTTTCCATCTAGATGAGATCTTTATCAATGAGTGTTGAAGAACACAAATTCTTGAAATATTGACTCACTTCAATAAGTGGGTTCAATACATGTGTTGGTAAAGCACTAAAGGCAATAGGAAGTAAACACTCTAAAAATATATGACAATCATGACTTTTCATCCCATGCATCCTCCCATTTTCCACATCAGCACATCTTGCCAAATTAGAACAATAATCATCAGGCGTCTTCAGCTCTTTGATTCAACGATAAACAGATTTGGCTTCATCAATAGATAAAGTGTAATTCGCACGAGGTTTTGGGGTCTTGCCGTTTTGTTCCACCAACAACAAATGTGGTCGTCTGCAATATATACCTATGTCTTTTCTAGCTTTGTCATTATCTTTTGTTTTCCCTTTCACATTCATCACAGTATTAAATATGTTGTCAAAGAAATTTTTCTCAATATCCACAACATTGAGATTATGTCTCAAAAGATTATCTTTCCAATACGGTAAATCCCAAAAAATACATCTTTTTGTCCAATTGTGCCATTGTCCGTAACCTTGTGGTTTACAAGCCACACCATTAACCACATGTACCTTTGGCATATAGTTTACTTTATTCCAAACTTGTTCTGATGTCAATTTAAGCGGGGGTCCTCGACTTTCTGCACAGCCCTTCACAAATGCAGCTTTGTTCCTTCTAAATGCATGATCAACCGGTAAAAACCTACGATGAGAGTCAAACCACGATGCTTTCCTGCCAAATTTTAAAGTAAATGCTTTTGTATCTTCCATACAAATAGGACAAGCTAATTTACCATGGGTGCTCCATCCTGACAACATCCCATAAAGCGGGGAAATCATTAATGGTCCACATCAATGCAGCTCTCATCATAAAACTTTCTTTCCGAGCAATATCATATGTCAAGACACCATTCCACAACCTCTTCAAATCGTCAATCAAAGGTTATAAATAAATATCAATACTATTTGTAGGATTAGAAGGACCTGGTATCACAACAGCTAAGAACATATAAGGTTTAGACATACACATATTAGGAGGAAGATTGTTTTTCTTGTAGTGACAAGACTTACAAGCCGTAATTTGTATATTGCTACACTTGTGTAGTTCCCTAATTTTGTCCAGTTTGAAAACAAATTAAATAAAGGAAATATGTATTTTAAAAAGGAAATAAAAATAATTACAATAAATATTTTTATTATGTCTCATAAATTTACAATTTCGAATCTATTCACGATTCTAAAATCAAATCAAATTATAAATTAAAAATAAAGCTAAATTAAATTACAGTAAAAATTAAATCAAATCAAGCCATGCTATGTTGACTTTGTTCACTACCAAACCCCATTTTGTTTAAAAGAGAAGAAAGATATGAGATTAACTCTACTAAAAAATATACTTACAAAGAAGGAAAAAGGAAAGAAATCAGAAGGAGTTTTTAGTAAAAAACAACAAACACGAAATATTAAAGTATTTTTTTCTCCGTGTACAATATATATCTTGCTATTTATCATCATCATCATCATCATCAAAATCACTCTTTTATTTAAAAAATGTAAACTTTTTTTATTTAATGAACGAAAACAATTAAAAATCTGAACTTGATGATGTCTTCTTTGTTGTTGCCATTATCGTCGTCGGCACCGTCACCATCACTGAGGTCGTCGTCGCCTTTGGAGCTAAGGCCGTCGTTGGTGTGAAGTCCGACGTCGGCGCTAAGGCCACCGTTGGCGTTGTGGCCGCCATCACTATTTCCTTGTTCCTCTTCATTTTCCTTTTGTTCGATTGATGCATCCATCCATATTTTTCCTTCTATTTTCAAAATAGAGAATGGAACAAGAAAGAAGAAAAGGTTTCTTGTTTGTTTGTTTCATGAGCAGCTGCCTCCCCCCTCTAACTAGGGTTTCTTGTTAGTTTGAGCTTGAGTTTTAAACAAAAAAAGCAACAATTTGTTCAAACTCAGCCCATTTAAAACTATTTATTTTGTTTTATTTTTTATAAAAATGGTTAATTTTCCTTCATAACTAAATATCAATTTCATCATAAAAAATGCAAATAAACATTATATTAAAGATTAATTGAATGTAAACTCTTTTTAATCTTTGAGTTGTTAGGACATATGTGGTACAACTTGATAGTTCTAAAACTCTCTTTGTTTCATTTATTTATTTATTTTATTCTATTTATTTATTTATTCATTGATTTATTTATTTTAATGAACTAATTTAAAATTGACTTATTTATTAGATGTAACTCTTTTTAATTTTTGAGTTGTTAGGACACAAGTGGTACAATTTGATAGTTCTAAAACTATCTTTATCTTATTTATTTATTTTATTGTATTTGTTTATTTATTTATTTATTCATTCATTTATTTATTTTAATTAACTAATCTAAAATCGACTTATTTATTAGATGTAACTCTTTTTTATTTTTGAGTTGTTAAAACACAAGTTGTACAACTTGATCGTCCTAAAACTCATATTTTAAAATATTTACTCAAATCAAACTCTTTTATTTTATTTTTCTATTTTTGTCAAAACATTTTTTATCACAAAATAAATTTTCTTTAAAACACACTCAACATATCTGTATTTTTTTAACCAAGAACCGTGTAGCTTTGATTTCTCCATCGCACCAGGAGATACGTAGGAGCAAAATCACATTCTTGTCAAGCACATAAATAATTTTTTTTTTCTCCTTTATTTGTTAAGTACATATTTATTTCAAAATCATATTTTAAATATAGTAATAATTGTTATTCATATTTAATAATAAAGAAAAATAAATATACTTAAGTTAATATTAATTTTGCACAATTAATTATAGGTAACCGTATTTTAACGGATGTCATAGAGTGCTAGTACCTTCCCTACGCATAATCGATTCCCGAACTCAAAATTTGGTTTGAAAGACCACATTTCTTTTTATTTTTACTATTTTAAAGGTTTCTCAATATTTTTTCTATTTTAAAATAAATTTTGGTGCCGACTCCATTGAATTCGAGAAACACTCAAAATTTTAGAGCGCGACAACTTGATACATAATGAACTAAATATATTGCTATACTTGATACATAATTAATACAAATAATAGTCTACAAGGTAAAATTCAAAAACAAAAAATCATAAAAAATAATAACAAATATAAAATAAATAAATAAATAAGTTGATAAAACAAAAAAAGGAATGTATTTTAGGGAACATCATAAAGAACAAATAATAGCATTTCCCTTTTAAATAGCAAACGGACTTATCAACCGTATAAATATGGCTTAAGCCCAACTCTTTTACTTTCAAAAAGAATAACCCTTAACCCGTTTAGGAAAACTATAACATACCCACATAATTATAACTATCTAATTTTTTTTTAATAATAAAAACTAAAATATTTTCTATTCATTAATTCAATTTGTGTTTCAAAACACTCAGATTTTTTAAGTTTTTTTTAAAAATATATTTGATTTTATTTTACTGTTTAGAATAGAATTTGTATAACCATTTTGCCATCAATACGTGTATTGTGTTCTAAAACACTCGAATTTTACTACATCGAGTTGTTTAACACAAAGACAATATGATGTCTAACCGAGTTCAAATCTATGAATTCAACTCAAAATAGATAATAGTGTATTGTGTTTGCGAATTATTAAATATAAAAAATTATATGATAAATATTTATTATTAATACATATAAAAAATACGAGATAAATATTAATTATAATAAATATTAAAAAATATGATACAAATCTTTGTCATTGATCAATAAAACAAAATATTGAATAAATATTTTTCGCCAATATATAGAAGAAACAAAAAATATTGTCAATGATAAATATAAAAAAATTAGAATAAATATTTTCCATTAATACATAAAAAAAACACAAAAAAATATATTTATAAATATTAAATATTAAAGAAACAAAGAATAGTTTTTTTATTATTGATAAATATAAAAAATACTAAATAAATATTTATTATAAAAAAATAAAATGAATTTTTTTATTTAAAATTTGAAGAGACACTTATAAAAACAACAAGATTCACTGTCGATTCACTACATTTGCCAGCATTCCAAAACAAATAAGGAACACAAAACTTATCGCAAAGTATATCCTTGTTTGGACTACATGCACATTGGCCTTTAAACGCAAAAAGTCTCATGAGAGTGATTTGTTGAATAAGTTGCTCCCAATCAAGTTCTGAATTTGTTAAAAATATTTAAAGTTTGACAAGTTCGATTAATTATTGATCATTCTACATCTATCGGTGTTTATATGTGTCTAACATGATTGATTTACACACGGGTATGATTAAATTTTTATTTTATTAAAGTAAACTTAAAACTTTGAAATGAAACAAATTTTCTTCAATGGTAAAACGAAATAAAAACGAAATGTTAGGAATCCAGAAAGCTGTTTGTTGAGACGAGAAATTACTAGTTACCAAAAAATTATGAGTATCATCGATGAAATTGTCAAAATTAAATAACTAAATTATGACAAGAATAATAGAAAAAGTTCGACATCATGTGAATTTATTAGTATCAGTAATCAATATTTTTTATAAAATGCTTAATATCTGTTTATTTATTTTTTATTTTTTTAAAGTAACTAAAATATTCATGATAAATTTCTTTTTAAATGTAATTATTACTTGAAATCTCTTTTAATCTCACGGTAGTAAATTAAAATCCCTCATAGAACACTTCTAAATTAAGGATGGGTCGAAGTCTATTCACCAGCACCTTAAAGATGATCTTCTTAACCACATTGCAGAGACCGATGGACCTAAAGTCTTTAAAAGAACTTGAGTTGTTGCATTTTTGAATCAAAACAATGAGAGTCTCCGTGAGCCTAGGATCCAAAGTACCTAGCATGAAGGCCAGCATCACTAACTTCCATACACCATCTCTTATATTCACTCAGAACATTTTAAACAAAATAGGATGAAATCCATTGGGACCAAGTGTTGGATATTGGGTTCTCTTTCTATGTGGAGAAAAATTCAAATATTGTACTTCATGTGCCTCACTTGTTTAAATGGAGAATGGTCTAATTAGGGTTACAGAGATAATATTTTGATAGGAAAGACAACTATCAAAAAAGAAAAGAGAAGAGTAACCTTATTTTTTATTTTGTTAATCAACCTCAGAAAAACATTGATTGCACATTCGTTAACCATTGGATCAGACTTATTTTTGGATAGCAGGTTCGCAACATTCAGGTCTTCGTTTTTAACGTCAGATATGCGAAACGACGTCTGGAGGGGGAGGAATCGTGCTCGCACAACAGCAGGATTTTTGTTGTTGTTCTTCTTCTTGTTTTCATTTGTAGACTTTATTGCTTTATTATTTTGCCTGGTTGTAGGCACACTCTGTGCATCATTTTGAGACTTTTTTGTACCCTTATTTGATTATAGTAGAACTATTTCTTTGGTCTGGACGACTTGTGATTTTTACCTTGCATTGAGGGGTTTTCCACGTTAGAATATTGGTGTTCATTACGCTATTTTATTTTGATTAATTTGCTGTCATATATTTGTTGTTGCTCCTCAGTGATTCTTGCAAGTTGGGAGAATTTTATAGATGTTGCGTATTACTTGTTATTGTGTTTTTGTATTTATTCCCCATCAGAGTGGCATCAAAGCTCTTGGTTGAAGAGCTATTTGATTTGCTTGAAGGATGAAGACAAATATGCATATAAAGATGGTATGCTTGATGAATGTTACTAATTACCATTTGTGGAAGGGCAAGCTGAAAGATTTGTTATTTGTGAAGAAAATGCATCTTCCTATTTTTTTCTAAAAAGCCGATTGATAAATCAACGAAAGAATGAGATTTTGAACATCAATAGGTATGTGGTTTTGTTAGGAAATATGTATAAGATAATGTTCATAGTCATATTGCTAATGAGACATATGTAAAAATTATGTGGGATAAGATAGATACTTTGTTTGCCTCTAAATCAGGGAATAATAAAGTATTCTTACTGAATAGTTTCATAAGTTTGAAGTATAAGGAGGAAACGTCTATTTCGGACCACTTGAGTGAGTTTTAGTGGCTTCTTGATCAAATGTCTGGAATGGGTATCAAGTTTGATAATGAGCTATTGGGACTATTTTTATTGTTATCTTTACCAGAGTCTTGGGAGATATTTCAAGTTTCCATAACGAGTTCAACTCCTAATGATGTTGTTTCTTTGGAAACATCTAAGGGTGGTGTTTCGAATGAGGAGATGAGAAGGAATGCACAAGGTTCTTCATCTCAATATGAAGTTCTTGACACTAAAAATAGAGGGAAAAGTCAGAAAAAAGAACCGAAGGATGGTAAGGAAAATAGCAGAAGCAATTCCAAGTCTAGATACAAAAATATGGAGTTTCATTATTGTCATAGAACAAGGCACATAAAAGAATTGTTTTCTGTAGAAAAAGGAGAAGAAAGGCAAGAAGGGTAAGCAGAAACAAAGGGGTCGTGATGATGATAGTGATGACGACTGTGTTACTACTGCTACTAGTGATGATCTTGTTATTCTCCATGACTATAAGTCAATTAATCTTGTATTTGATGAGAACATGTGAATAATTGATAATGGTGCTACACTAAATGTTACACCGAAGAAGGAGTTATTCACATCTTATACTTTAGGTGACTTTGGAGTTTTGAAGATGGATAATGATGGTGTATCTAAGGTAATTTACGTTAGTGATGTATGCTTGCAAACCAACACGGGCATGCAATTGTAGCTTAAAGGAGTCAATCATGCTCCAGATGTTCGCTTCAATTTGATCTCTGTGTATATGCTTGATGAAAGTGGTTTTGATAATCATTTTGCTTTTGGAAAGTGAAAACTCAATATAGGTAACTTTGTTGTGGCTATAGGGGAGAAAATTAGTAAACTATATTGGACAAAAGCTTTGGTTGCAAAAGACAGTGTGAATGTCATGGATATGAAATCATCTTTGTGGCATCAAAGGCTTAGTCATATTAGTGAAAAGGGGTTAAATTGCTTAGCTAGAAAGGATGTGCTTCCAAGATTGAAAAGTATAGATTTGGAGAAATATTCTCACAACATGATTGGTAAACAAACTAGAGTATCCTTTAAAAGGCATCCTCCCTCTAGAAAGTTAGAGTTGCTTTAGTTGGTGTTTTCTGACGTCTATGGCCCTTTAAAGGTAAAATATTTTAGTGGTGCACTTTATTTTGTTACTTTTATTAATGACTGTTCCAGGAAACTACGGGTTTCTGTTCTAAAGATAAAAGATCAAGTGTTGGAGAAATTCAAACAATTTCATGCTTTGGTTGAGAGGCAAACATGCGAGAAGCTGAAACGTGTTCGTACTGACAACGATGGTGAATATTGTGGACCAATTGATGTCTATTGCAAACAACATAATATAACACATGAAAAGACTCCTTCTAAAACTCCTCAATTGAATGGTTTAGCAGAGAGGATGAATCAGACACTTGTTGAAGAGTGAGGTGTATGCTCTCTAAAACTAAGTTGCCTAAACATTATTGGGGTGATGCACTGTACACAACAGTGCATGTTATTAATCTTACTCCTACTATCACTTTAAATTGTGAGGTACCAAACAAGGTATGGTTTAGCAAGAATGTCAAGTATGATCATTTGAGAGTCTTTGGTTGCAAGACTTTTATACATGTTCCAAAGGATGAAAAATCCAAGTTGGATGCAAAGTCAAAGCATTGTATCTTTATCGGCTATGGTGAGAATGAATTTGGCTACAAGTTGTATGATCCTATAAGCAAAAAGGTTATTAGAAGTTGTGATGTAGTGTTCATGGAAGACCAAACTATTGAAGACATTGATAAGGTGGAAAATACTACACATGAGAGAAATTACGTCTTAGCTGATGGTGATCCAATTCGGTCACCTGTTCCTAATTTAGATACCACTGATGGTAATATTGAGAGTAATGAGCCACATGATGGTGTTGATGATCATCAACTTAGTGATACGGTAAATATTCCAACTAGTGAAGATCATGAGTTGTCACATGATGAGAATTTTAGTGATGTTTCTGAATCATCTCTAATCCAACTCAAGATGTGTAAGAGGCAGAGACAACCATCTACAAGGTATGGTTCTGACGAGTATGTGAATTTGACTGATGAAGGGGAGCCTGAGTATTTTTAAAAGGACATAGAGAGTGAAGAAAGTCAAAAGTGGTTAGATGCAATGCATGATGAGATGAAATCATTGCATGATAATCACACTTATGATTTGGTGAAATTTCCAAAAGGCAAAAGCGCTTTGGAAAACAGGTGGACCTATAGAGTAAAAAGTGAGAGTAACTCAAGGTCTCCAAAGTATAAAGCCAGATTAGTGGTGAAAGGTTTTCGTCAAAGAAAGGGTGTTGATTTTAATGAGATTTTCTCACCTATGGTAAAAATGTCATCAATTAGAACCGTGTTGAGTTTGACAGCTAGTCTTGACTTAGAGGTAGAGCAAATGGATGTAAAAATGTCTTTCCTTCATGGTGGTTTAGAGGAAAAGATTTACATGAAGCCACCTGATGGTTTTCTTGTTGAAGGCAAGGAAAACTATATGCGTAGATTAAGAAAGAGTCTATACGGTTTGAAGCAAGTTCCAAGACAATGGTACAAAAAGTTTGAGTCTGTTATGTATGACCAAGGATACATGAAGACTACTTCTGAACATTGTGTATTTGTTAGAAAATTTTCTAACGATGATTTTATTATCCTGTTATTATATGTTGACAACATACTTATTGTTGGGAAAAACATTTCCAAGATTGACAGGTTAAAGAAGCAGTTGGACGAGTCATTTGCCATGAAAGACATGGGAGCAGCTAAACAGATTCTGACATAAGAATCATGCGTGACAAAAAGGAGAAGAAACTTTGGATGTCACAAGAACACTATATTGAGAGAGTGTTGCAAAGATTTCAGATGGAAAACTTAAGTACTCCTCTTGTTGCTAACTTTAAGTTGAGTAATAAACAAAGTCCTTCTAGTGAAGATGATAAAAGAGACATGGAACGAGTTCCTTATGCTTTTGTTGTGGGTAGTTTGATGTATGCAATAGTGTGTACAAGATCAAATATTGTGCATGTTGGTACAGTCAGTAGATTTTTATCAAATTCAGATAGAGATCATTGGCATGCTGTAAAATGGATTTTGAGGTATCTTCGTGGTACTACATGTATGAGAATTTATTTTGGAGGTGACAAACCTATTTTAGTGGGGTACTTCGACTTAGATATGGTTGGAGATATTGACTCGAGAAATTCAACTTCAGGCTACATGATTAAATTTGCAGATGGAGTCGTGGCTTGGCAGTCTAGATTACAGAAATGTGTAGCATTATCTACAACTGAAGCAGAGTTCATTGCCATTACTGAAGCATGCAAATAGTTGATTTGGTTGAAAGAATTCTTAGAGGAACTTGGATTTATTCAGGAGAAATATGTATTATTTGTCGATAGTCAAATTGTTATTCGTCTTGGTAAGAATTCGACGTTTCATAGCAGGTCAAAACACATTGATGTGCGATATCATTGAATACGTGATGTTTTGGAAGCTAAGTTGTTGGAATTGGCTAATTCATACTGATTATAATGGTTCTGATATGATGACTAAAACATTACCAAAAGGGATGTTTGAAACTTGTTGTGATATCGTTGATTTTGCGATTATCTCCACATAATTGTGAGAGGAAGATATGTTGGGTATTGGGATCCCTTCTTATGTGGAGAAAAGCCTAACTATTGTAGTCCATGTGTCTCACTTATTTAAGTGGAGAGTGGTCTAATTAGCACTACAAGAGAGATAATATTTTGATAGGAAAGACAACCACCAAAAGAGAAAAGAGAAGAATAATCCTATTCTCAATTTTTTTAAACCAGTCTCAGAAAAACATCGATTTCGCATTCGTTAATTGTTGGATCGGGCTGATATTTGGACATCAGGTTTGCAACATTTAGGTCTTCATGTTCAACGGTTGGATCGGCGAAACGAAGTATGGAGGGGGAGAAATCGTGTGCGCACAACAACAGGGTTTTTGAGTGTTTTTTTCTTCTTGTTTTCATTTGTAGGCTTTATTGCATTATTGTTTTGGTTGTAGGCACACTCTGTGCATCATTTTGAGACCCTTGTATCCTTATTTGATTATAGTGGAACTATTTTTTTGGTTTAGACGACCCGTGGTTTTTACCTTGCCTTGAAGAGTTTTCCACGTTAAAATATTGGTGTTTATTGCACTATTTTATTTTGATTAATTTGCTGCCATATATTTGTTGTTGCTCCTCACGGATTCTTGCAAGTTGGAGGAATTTTATATCCTCTGCGTATTACTTGTTATTGTGTTTTCGTATTTATTTTTTATTAGAGTGGTATCCGAGCTCTTGGTTGAAGAACTGTTTAACATGTTTGAAGGATGAAGACAAATATGAATACAAAGATAATATGATTGAATGATTTTAATTACAATAATACTCGAACTATTTTTCTTAACGAAAAGCTTATGTGCATGTTTTTTGTTTTTTTTAATGACTTTTGAACTATTATTCACTTAAAATATGTATAACTATCAATAATTTTCGCAAATGCATATTTTTCTTAAAAAAATTTATAACAAAACAAGTATTTTATATTAAGAACAAAAGAAAGAAATATATAAAATAGTCTTTATCATTCAAACTCAAATTCTTCAATACAATTTTGTCCATAAATAAAATAAATAAATCATTTAGTTTGATTTATTGTCGGTACTATTATATTAACTAATTTATTAAAATAGAAAATCTTACCAAATAGACCTCAAAATAAAAAATCTTACCAACTAACTAATCAGCAACATATAATTTTGGCTGACTAAAAAACAATATTATTTTGGTGGGTCTCTCTTAACGGTACAAAAAACTCGTCACTGACTAAATACTAATTGACAAATAAATAAAAATATAATTACTTTCCCGAATTATTTAAAATGAAAAAGAATAAACTTGCGGCGCTATTGTGTACATTCTCCCGTTTCTCGACTCTACACTCTCTTTTTTCTTCTTTCTCAGCACTCTTCGTAGTTTCTCTCTCTTGTTTTTTTGAGTAACATCACAGAGCACAAAGCAGAGTCGAAGAAGAACAGAAATGGCAGGTTACAGAGCAGACGATGACTACGATTATCTATTCAAGGTAGTTCTGATCGGCGACTCCGGTGTCGGCAAATCGAATCTTCTCTCGCGTTTCACGAAGAACGAGTTCAACCTTGAGTCCAAATCCACCATTGGTGTTGAGTTCGCTACTCGTACTTTGAATGTTGATTCTAAAGTCATCAAGGCTCAGATCTGGGATACTGCTGGTCAAGAGAGGTCAATTTCATTACTCTATCGTTTTATATTTTGTTTTGTTTGAAAAATTGAAGATCGTGCTTAAGTAACGAATTTGTAGATTTTGCGTGTTTTGATTTTTTGAGGTTAATTTTGTTGAGTGGATCTGATCTCGTGTATCTATTGTAGTATAGTGGATCGTGATCTGGTGTTGTTGAAGTACTTTTCGATTGATTGAGTGGTGTGGTGTTTGTTCAATTTGAGAAATATAGAGTAATTATTGTTGTTGTTAACGAACAGAAGTGGAAGAAGAAGTAAATTTTCGTGTTTGTGGAATTAGCATTGGTAAATAGGTAATTAATACTTCTATTAGGGGTAAGGAAATAAGTGCTGTAATGATTTTTCCATATTAGGAGGTCCAATATTTTTGACTTTTTGTTTATAAGTAAAAAGCAAGAGTTGAATTTTGTCCAAAATAATAATAAGAGTTTAATGGATATAAATTCTAACACTTGTCGGCATCTAGTATATGATTTTTTTTTGTTAATCTACCATTTTAGTCCCTGAAAGTACAAGATATTGTCATTTTGGTTTTGACTGAGCAAAACCCCAAATTAGTCATCAAATATCAAAATAATTCTTGAAAGATAAAACTTATTATCATAAAAGTTCGAGAGATACAATTTGGTGTCAAAATAGTCCATGACTGTTATAACTTTTGGAACTAAAATGATTGATATTTTGATGAACTAATTTGGGTTTTTTACTGAGTCAAGGACCAAAGTGACAGTGTCCTATACTTTCATGTACTAAAATGATGGTTTACGAATTTATTTTTGGTCGGTAGACAAAGTAGCAAGCACTACCAATAAACTCACACACAAAATTGAGATCCCAGGTCACCACAAAAAATATCCAGCCTAGCAATATTTGCATTGCCAGTTGAACTAGGCTTTACGGACAAAAGATGATTTTAATTTTGGCACATAGTACTAATTTTAGGGCATTTAGTTAAGGAATTAAAATTAAAAGATTTTTATTGGCAAATGTAGGTTTTGAAATTTATAGTGCATTGAACTTAATTATCTGGTTTCCAATAAACTATATCTATTTCTTGTTTAAACCTAGTTTGTGAAACCCTTTTATTATATTGCATTGAAATATTATATGGTTTCCGATAAAATATTTCTATTTCTTGTTTAAACCTAGTTAGTGAGACCCTTCAATTACATACTCTAGCCATTCCTTTTGAATCTTCGGTTTTTCAGGAATTTTTTTTCCTATTTTATTGAGCAGTTTTAAACTTCAAGTCTTCAATTGAATGAAGTATATTGTTATTGTAACATTAACTTTGAGTTTAGTATCCTATTTTATTGTTACAATAATAACTAAATTTATATATTTGATGGAATGGCAACTTGCCGTCTTCAAACTTTTAACTTAATAATATCCAAATAAACTTGAATTTGTATAATAATTTCTTGATGCTTGTTATGTTTTATTTTTTGTATTAGGAATGCATCTGACAAGGACACCCTATTCAAATGACTAGTATTAAAAAGTAAAACCATGTTAGGTTGAATTTGCCCTTGTACTTTTCAATATTTGACTAGATTGTGCTACTTGTGCTTCTTATAATGGTTTTTTTTTAACAACCATAGTTGTTAGTAATTGTTAGAAAGTTAGTAGGTGGAGATCAAACTCAGCATCTTATACTTCTCAATCTCCAAGTCCCTTCTCCATTATCAGCAAACCACCTTATATCTCCCTCTTATATGTACAAGCAATGCTATAGCACACTGATTTTTCATTAGTTATGTTTGGTTCAAAGTTCAAACAAGGGAGGAGGAAAGGAGCAGTTTTAATGTAGAAAAAGTCTAAATCTACCTTTTCACATAATTTAATGTACTATCTTCGTCTCAAAATATAAACAAAAATGGATGTATTTGGCGTAGATTTTTGACCAAATACATCAACTTTTGTTGATTCATTTTTGCTTATATTTTGGAATAGGGAGTAAGGTTTTTTTAGTCAATGCCTCTAAAAAGTTTATCAACATATATTCTCTCTCCACCAAATCTGTTTCAAAGACAATGTGTTGATTAGTTGTGTGTTGCCGATAAAATATTGATCTTCTTGTCTTTAATTAAAACAATTTAAACCCTACTTTCTCCCGAATGAAATATAAGCAAAATTAACACATTTTGAAATGAAATATAAACATAAACAATTAACAATTTCTCTCATATTTAATGATACCATCTTTAAAATATCCATCATTTAATTTAACTATTTATATTTTCAATGCTCCAATTTATTAGTTATAGAGAGTAATTTAGACTAGAGAAATAATTTTCTATTGGGATTGCATTGATTAATGTAAAAAGCTACCTTTTTTGGTCTATAGATAAGATAGTATAATTACTACCAGAAACTCACACACAACGACAAGGTTCCGAGTTCAAATGTCTAATTTAACAATATTGACATTTGTCAATTGAGTTAGGACTTACGGACAATCAACTACCTTTTTTAATACGCATAATTTGATATATTTTTGTTTATATTTCATTCGAGATGGAGTACATGTCTTTTAATGACTATTTCATTAAGCATTATTTCAATTTTTCTATTAGTATATTCAACTTTTGTAACCGAACCTTGTAGTGGGAAAAGCTTTCTTTGTTTGTTGTGTTGTTCCATTTTAAACATTATATTTCATGAGCTGACAGTAGAGTTATGAGAGTTATAGCATAATTAGCTTGGTTTGTGATCTTAGTTTGATATATAAGCCTTATTTTGAAATATACCGTTTGTTTGGTTTCAAAAGAATGTTTTCTGTTTTTATTTTTATACATATTAAAAATTTGCTACTTTGTTTTCACTTTATTTCCTTTTTTCGAACGTTTTCTTATAGAAATCTTTGGAAAGAAGAAATAGAGCAAAATAAGGTGACATTGTTGTAATTATCACTAAACACAGAAAAACATTTCTCCAAATCAAACATGCTCTTATTTTTGCATTTCCATCTTATAGCTGGTAGGGATTTGGAATGTTGCTATGTGTGGGTTCTTTTGTTCTTTATGCTTTGGTCATCTATGATCTTGACCAATCAAACTGTCCCATATATGAAGCATATGATTGCAATTGTTACAAAATAAAGTTAAGCATCAACCTCGGATAAGCATATACTAATAGAATTTGGTAATATTCTTTTCGCGGGCCAGCTAATAAATAAGTCATAATAGAATTTTGAAGATTTATTAATTTTTCTCCTCCGATGTTCACTACATAGAATGTGTTACACTTGATGCAAATAAGTGGCATGTATCTTAACTCCTAATGAAAGTTGCCTATGGTAGGCCGGGGTGGAGCATAGTGTCCTCAGAGGGTCCCGTCTCTGCCAAATGGAAAACTACTCCTTTACATGTGATGAACTGTTGAGTTGTGGGTTTATATAGAGTTTGAATTGTTGCCACATGATGATATTTTAACCAGTTATAATCTTCATTGTTCCTCTCATTACATATTCATCCCATTTCAACACTGCAATCAATGCAAGATGGTAAATAGGTTTATACTACAATAATAATATATTGGCCTCTTGTTCAGTTTACCATCAACTATTCCCTTCAAGAGTTAAACAATTTCATATGTAGTCTTTTCATCAAGTTTTTCCTTGAAAACTAAATT
Source organism: Cicer judaicum (assembly GCA_037974835.1). Lineage (NCBI taxonomy): Eukaryota > Viridiplantae > Streptophyta > Magnoliopsida > Fabales > Fabaceae > Cicer > Cicer judaicum. Next base: position 9,018,483 of record JBBPBS010001143.1, on the reverse strand, counting down.
CTCCTTCCCCAAAAGAAAAGAAAAGAAAATCCCCATCTAGCATCGTGCTAGTTAGAATAAACTACTACTGTTGAAATTTTACTTCAGACATTACTGGAGAGTTTGTAATTTTCTAGAAGTGTCTTTATTAGAAAATTGATAGTTGTGTTGCGTCTGATCTGAAAGATTGAAATCAGATGTGTGGTAGATATTTCAAGTGCTATGTTTTTGTCTAAGATATCTTGTTGATATTTTTCATTCCAAAGGCTTTGTCGAATCAGATTCAATATTGTCCATATCACTTAAACATATATACTGTGTTTTACCATCTATAGATACTTTTAGTTAAGTAATAATTCTGTTCCAACAATATTTGGCTTATTTTCCCGTTATTAACAAGTGGCCCTGAAGAATAATGGAACCACACACTCTCAGTTTTATTTCTTAGTTAATTGCTATTTTTGAGCTAGGGGTGATTAGAAAACCAGAACTATGGGGTGAGATACCTCTGGAATCTGATGTGCCGGTTATTGAATGAATGTTAAACAGTACAACAGGATAGTTAGTTTATTTTTTTTATATTAGTTTTTCAGTTAGAGGAGTTAATACTCTACTTTCTATCTTCATATGGTATGTATACTGTTCAAGGGAACCATCAATTCAACGACGATTTTCAGTTTATTAAAACACTTCTATGGTATTAGTGTTTAGTTATTATTAGTAGTAGAAATCTAAGGATACACAACTTTGAATATTCTTGATGTGTCCCAATAACATCGCGATGCCTCTAATATTTGTTCAGTAGAATTGTCAAATATGTGATATTCCAACTCACAAATGGTAGGTATGGATTTGCAGTATCATTCAAGTTCTGTAGCCAAGGGTTTAGAATACAATAAGTCTTCTCTTGATTTCTGTAGATTTTCCTTGTACCTAAACCACCTTAATGAGCACAACGGCTGCATTGTTGCTTACCAATCCATTGTTGTGAGTAATGATGTGTAACAAGTAGCCAATTTTTTATCTGACTTTACTACCAAATTCATGTTAATAATTCACATTTTTTCTATCTGCAGGTATCGTGCCATCACCAGTGCTTACTATCGCGGGGCAGTCGGTGCACTTCTTGTATATGACGTCACACGCCATGCAACATTTGAGAATGTCGACAGATGGCTGAAAGAACTGCGAAACCACACAGATTCAAACATTGTTGTGATGCTTGTTGGCAACAAGTCAGATCTTCGTCATCTTGTAGCTGTATCAACAGAAGATGGGAAGTCTTACGCTGAGAAAGAATCACTTTACTTCATGGAAACCTCAGCTCTTGAGGCTTCTAACGTAGAGAATGCATTTGCTGAAGTTCTCACTCAAATCTACCGTATCGTTAGCAAGAAAGCTGTAGAGGGTGCTGAAAATGGAAACGCGTCTGTGCCAGCCAAAGGAGAGAAAATAGATCTTAAAAATGATGTTTCTGCCCTGAAGAGAGTTGGTTGTTGTTCAAGCTAAAGATTGGATAATATAATTCAATTGATTGCTATCGGTTCTGTTGTATGTGTAATATTCTAAGAGAGAGATACGAACTAGAAGAAGAAGAAAAAAAAATGTAATTTAATTTTTCATAGCATGTTAGACTCTGTGTGTAACCTTAAAAAACAAGTTTGATGTTTCAATAGGAGCTGCTGGGGAGGCAAGTTGACTGCGACGCGGCATAGTTTGTACTCCGTAGTGTAATATAGTTGTTTTTCAAATGTTTTCACCTGCAAAGTTCAAGATTGGAAGTAATTGAATCATTTGAGTTTGTGCTGCTTTGATGCAGTAAGTTTGCTATCACCGAGTCCGGATTTAGGTTTTGCTGAAACTCAAAACTCAAAATCAAGGTGGAAGTTTGAGGTGTTGTTATCTACTGCGTTCATGAATCTTTCTCACTAATTAAAATATGATATTTTTACTTATTTACTTAATATTTTGATATATTACAATTTTTTGTTATAACGAGTCTAGCAGAAGATTCCGTGAAGAAACTGAGTTTTGCAATTTTGAACCCATGTTCCGACATATAAAATGTCATGCAATATTTCTACCATTTCAAGTGCGCTTGTTAGACTTATAAATTTTAATCTCCTTGCTATTGAAAAAATAATTTCAACATAATTTTGTTTTATTAGTTTATTTATTAATTTTGGTTCTGTTGCTTTATTGACCATAATAAATATAATTTTCCTAAAAAAAATATCATTTTTAATTTTGTTTTAATTCTGACAAGAAAAAGTGCAAATTTTTCGTAGGAGTTGAGGGAGGAGAAGAAGGAGGCAAAATTTGCTTCTCACCTATGTCATTTTCCATACCATTTATTGAGGTACTTGTGTATACTTTTTTGGTAGTGGTCAGAATTTTAAATAGAATCATCAAGTTACCAGAAAAACGATAAACTTGAAATTTATTTTCGGTGTATGTATATTAAAGCAATAGTGTCGAAAATAATTGAATAAGATGAAATGAAATAAAGTTGAATGAAACAAAATAAAGATAATATTTGAGTGTTGTTTGGACATTTGTCCTTAATATAAAAGGAATTTGCTCTTCGCAATATGGTCATTTCCCCAATTTAAATATATTTTTATCTATAAACAATATAGAAAAGTTCCTTAAAAAAAAGAAAATATATAAAAACCATACATTTTTTATAATCGTAGCCAATTGTTCATATGACATTCTCACGGAGCAATATTACAGTTTTCCAATAATAAATGTTACTTATTTTGTAATCATGAAATAATTAAAAAAATAAATAAGTGAAATAATATTCTATTATTAGTTTGAATTACGTGGAAATAGGATTTCGAAAATTTAAATCATGCTTATTTTGTAATCATTTAATCTGAATTAGAATTTTTGTTTCGTAATACTCGTTCTCTGAATTAGAATTTTTGTTTCGTAATACTCGTTTCCATCAGTACAGTTTCTTAACACTTTTTATTTTATTTTAATTTTAAATTCAAATTTAAATTGACATTTTATTTTAATACTTTGTTATGTAAATCTCGAGTTTAAATTGTACATAATACATTTTTGAATCCATAAAATTGAATGAATGTAAAAATATAATGTAATTCAAACAAAAACGATGTATTATTTATTAGTTATTCGACCTCGATTGTAGACATATTTATTCTTGGCAACAACATGCATTTGCAATACATTTGCCACCTTTAAGGAAGCTATTTGCTATACAAAACTTGAAACAAGCTTCATCATTTGGACATGGTCCTTTGCCAAAGCAAGCCTTATAGCCAATAACTTCACTCATTACTCCTGCTAATAAAAGAAAATGTCATTAGAAACGTAGAGGGAGCATCATAGTTTTGTAGAGGGACACACCAACACATGGTGTCTACAACAAATTTCAACAAACATTATATTTAGAGTTTAGTAATATATATTTTTAATATTTTCTTGTAAATATTACCAACTAGATCAGAATAAACTTTTAGTACAATTTTATCTATTTAAAATGCACAAAAATTGAGTGATGCAAATAGTTTGTTACCCGAGTTCATGAAGACCAAAGCAATGCATAAAATTGCAAAGATAAATTGTTGATAATTGATGTTACACTTAGTAGTCATTTTGGAAGCGTGACAAGCATTGCCTTGTCACTGGCTATTTAAGATGGCTGTGGGAATAAAGGCTAATTAAAAAAAAAATAAAGAAATGAGATATGGTCAAATAAAATTAATTACACTAGAATTGCAGTCCAATTAAACTCAATAAAATCAATCACATTAATAAAGACATTCAACATATAATTAAAACATTCTATATATATATATATATATATATATATTATATTTACACAAATTTTAATACAAATTATTCAAAAAAAAATCTTATACACATTGTTATACAAAATAATTTTAGAATTAAAAGAATTTAAACATTTTTTTTTTGGGGGAAAAGAAAAATTAAACTTAAAAGCATAAACGTTCCTTAATTTTTTCTAAACTAAGTAATTTTTTTTTACAAAAATAATATATTATTTAATAATAATCCCTAAATAAAAATTTATTTATTTAAGTATTTCACAGATTATTTATATATCGTAAAATATACAATTTCA
>JBBPBS010001143.1:9001266-9013797 GCA_037974835.1 Cicer judaicum | reverse complement strand
TGCAGGAAAATAAGATATAAAAAAATAAATTTATTTAATGTCAAGTTAAATATTGAATAATATATTATTTTCTTTAATTTTTCGAACTCAAAATAATTTTTACTATTTCATCTTAAATACAAAAACATAAATTGTTGTTTTATTTTTCTCTAAATTAGCTTTTGTTTATTTCAGAATAAGACCTAATCCAAAAATATGTTTATTTAATTAAAGGTTTTAGACATTTTTATAATTAAAAGTACAAAAATATATAAAATTCAGATTATTTACATAACTAATTTTAAAAAAAAATTATGAACATATATTTTTATAAATAAATATTATTAAATTAGTAGATTTATGTTAGTTTTTCGAGTTTGAATTGAAGAAATCCTTACTTAATTCTCTTTAGATATATTTTACTTCAACCAAATTATTTACGCGGGACATATAATCGCTTTATATATTTGACTTACTTTAAATTTGAAATTCATATAAAATTTCCATAAAAAAACAATTTTACTTTTTGAACACATGCTTTACATATTACTTTAAAATTGATTTATTTTGTAGTTATTATTAATTTACTAGTGATGACTATAAATATCCCCTAACATGTGTTACTTATTCATTCATATCTTGAAAGAGAAAATGACTCATGGCATCATCAACGTCTATTTTTTATGAAAGAACCATGATGACAACTTGAAACAATTCCAAGAGTGAATTCGCCCAAAACTGAATTTTACGTGACTACATTCTAGTGGACGAATGTATTTGACAACCGTTGAAGAAACTCTAAGAATTCTAATACTCTAACTATTCAAAATCACAATTATTTCAATTTGAGATTTTTGAAACCTTAAACTTTATCAACTATGCATTGTATATAAACTTTCACACAAAAACTACATTTTCTCGTCAACGCAATATTTTTCAAGTTCACAATTTTCTTTTAAGTGTCTAACTAAAATTTTCATTCCTAATAAAAATCACATATCAAAATCCAAAATTATAATCAATATTTTTTTTCAAAACACCTAATTAAATACTTCTTCATACTCAAATTTTAACAAAAAGTTGACATCTTTATTATAAAAATCAAAACTTTCAATTTTAAAATTTAAGAGTAAAATTTTGTTCATAAAGTAAATGTTTCTCCTTTAAATCTTATTGGCATACAAAGCTCAAATTTTTTATTATTTTTTTAAAATATGAACTCTTCTCAAATTCATAAAGTTTGAAACTTTCCTTCTCATAATTAAATCTCTTCACTAAAATTGGAAATTCAATATTAAAGACTATTTTTTTTTTTGGTTTTAACTATAAATATGGAAAACTTATTTTCACAAAAACCTCGTAGATAGAACTTTTCACATCGTAATCACAAAATCAATTTAAAACCAACATTTAAACAAAATTTTGAACTCTCTTTCTATATATATACAACTTCTCTAAAACCCATTTTACTCATCAAAGTGTTTCAAAAAAAGTTTACAAATCCAAACCTAGTTTTAAAACACCTTAAATAATCAAGGACAACAACTCATATGATTTCAAACTTCAAACGACTCCAAAATTAAGTACAACAATTCATATAATCAATTTTTCCCAATCCTAGTGCTGGTTATTGGTCTTCTGTTCCAGGTGATGGTCACTGTTGACCTTTTGCTTCCAGTCCCAGTTTTCTTGCTCAATGATTTTCACATCACTGTTGACTACCACTTTGCCTATGATAGAATCATATAGTTTGTAGGCACTTGTAGGGTGATACTCAATGGTTCTACTCCTTCTTTCAGCCAGACTATTATGTTGAGGTGTGTAAGGAGATGTTACCTCATGTTCAATTCCATTCTTGAAACAAAACTCCTTGAATTCATGTGAAGTATATTGTCATCCCCTATCTGTCCTTAGCACATTGACAACTTTTCCACTTTTATCTTGAAGTTTTTGAATGTCTCCAATGCTTCACATTTGGTTTTTATCAAATAAATCCACAACATTCTACTGAACTCATCAACAAATAGTATGAAATACTAACTACCTCTTAATGATGACACCTCAAATGGTCCACACATGTCACTATGAACCACTTTAAGAACGTTTTTCGCTCTTGCTTGCACTTGTGATTGAAATGAATTTCTTGATTGTTTTCCTGCCATACATAATTCACACACCTTCTCAAGGACATCAATCATAGGAATTCTGCTCACCATCTTCTTGACTCCTAGCTGCTGCAAGCTTCTGAAGTTGAGATGGCCAAATCTTGAATGCCACAACCACTTTTCACCAATTGAGCTTACTACCTTTAAACATTGAATATATGCAGCTTGTATGTTGATTATGTAAGACCAACATTTTTCTCTATTAGTGTCGTCGAAGCTATTTTAGGTGGATACAACGTAAGACACTAATTGTTCTTTATTATTAGTAATGTGTGAAATATATTTTTATTTTATTTTATTTTTTTATAATTTCTAAAGTGGTTATTATTATTTTTATTTTTATTTTTATTTTTATTATTATTATTATTATTATATTTTTATTCAATTATTATTTTTGAAAAGTATATATGTGTATGACATGATGTATTTAATTTGAGTGAAATCAAAATTACATTAATTTGGGGGAGTGAATATTTTGGGTCATAATGAGCTTAGGTTGCAAACAACATGTTCTCTAACTATAGTGATAGAAGAAAAAAACCGATGTCTCATATTCTCAATATGAATACTCATATACAACGTATGCGAGAAAGAAAGACAAAAAAAAAAAAAAGAAAGACTTAGGAGAGAAAAATGAAGAAATTCAAGAAACCTTCTAAAGGAGTTAGTAGTGATCCTTCCTCGTTAGAATTATTTAATTACAATCATATTACTTTGTATAACCATTTTTCATTGTTAGTAGATGTCCCTTCTTGATCTTCTGAAAAAATAAAATGATTTTTATGGTAAAATTGTTATTGTTATTACCAATCAAAAACTGATTTTAGTACCTGACTTTGTGATGGATAATTTTGAAAATGGTGTTTGATATTATTATTATTATTATTATTATTATTATTATTGTGTAGAAAAATCTTTTTTTAGTTTTAAAAGTAAAATTGTGATATGCAGTTTATATTTCTTAGAAGTGATCTTGATTTTCTTATGATATTGATATAAAAACCTATTTTGATTAGAGAAAATATTTATATATGACAAAAATTAATGTTCACCTGGTAAAAGTCGTTATAAAGGCTAAGTTGTGTTTTAATTGATAGAAATAGTTATTGGCTAAAACACAATTTTTATTTGGTTAAAATTTTATGTTGTGATATTTTGAGTGTTGAATAAATTTTTAGAAACTTTATTGATGTAAAAAATAACAATGTTTCTAGAAATAATAAATGGGTTGAAAGTTGTTATAATTATTTTTTAGAATGTTAAAGTTGCGATTTTTATGAGACAATTGTGTCGATGTTGTATTGATTTATAAAATTAAAATAATTTTATGATAGGGTTGTTAATTTGTTTTGTAATAATTAAAATGAATTTTGTGTTGAATGTCATTAATTTTTATTGTTAAATTTTTGGAAGTTAACTAAGGAAATCTTGGGGATCCTTGATGCTTGTTGTACTAGAATTTTGGTCCAAAAGAAATATTTGAACAGTTATATTTTTCTTTTATTTTATTGGATTTGCAATGAGGCGCTAAATATTGACTCAAAATCTCATTTTATTGTTACTTGTTTGTGTGCTTGTTAATTTGAGAGAATTTATATCTTTTAAAAATAAAAATAAATGGTGTGTCTTAAAACCTTAAGCCAACATCAAACCTTTAATAGAAATTAAGGATAAGATGATTTTTGACACTAAGTGAGTACTAAACTAATTTGTGAAGGTGTAATATTTTGGAGCAAAGACCGTTACGTAGGAACCATAATAATGACACTCATAATAGTAAGGGGATCAGAACATTTGCTTTCCTACTTGAATTATTTGTGATATAAATGTATTGTGATGTTATGTATTGATTTTCTTTATGTGTTATCTTCAAAATGTGTGTTATATGAATTGCATGTTTATGAATGTTATTATGAGATTAAGTAAGTTGCATATTTTTATTGACAACGAGTGGTTATTCAGGGTGGGAACTTTGTGTCTAAATCTGGTTGGTTTAGTACAAAGTTGAATAGTTTTATATGCTCTGGTTGAATTCAGACATGCAAGGTTTATGGAATTATTATCACAAACAATGTAGACATTACTGCTGTTGTATCTTTATCATTTTTATTCTCTTTGTTTTCATCTGTTTCCCTTGATCGATCTCTCTTAAAGAACCTGCAACTTCTTCCCAATCCTAGTGTTGGTTGTTGGTCTATGGTTGTTTTTAGATTGACTTATCCCCCGTGACTCTGTAACTAGTGCTTCTGACTTTGAGGAAGAACCAACCAAACTACGTTCCTTTCTTCGAGCTTCTTCATTCAACATGCTCTATTTAACTATTGACATTTTCAATTTTCCATTTGGAGCTGAATTGATCAATGTCACAACAAGGACTTTTCAATTATCAGGCAAGGAACTCAATAATAGCAACGCTTGCAACTCATAATCTAATTTAATTTATACAGTTGTCAACTAATTCAATGTATTTTGAAAAATACTCATATGCTCTACCATTAAATCCCTATCTTTGTATTTCATATTCACCAGCTTCCGAATAAAAAATGCTTTATTTTGCATATTTTTTCATTCATAAAACTCTTTTAATTTTTTTCACATCTTGTTAGCATCTATTTCAGTTTCAACATGTGGATATACATTGAGATCCAACCACTGTCTGATCAACGCCACTGTTTTTCTATTCATCTTCTTCCAGTCAGCGTCAAATTTATCTACAGGTTTAACTGTTACCCTCAATAGGATCATACAAATCTTTATTTTATAACTTGTCGTCCATGAGAGTCTTCCAAAGTGTGTAATTAGAAGAGTTGAATTTAATCATATTTGGACCTTTATTTTCCTCTTCCATTAAAATGCACAAATCAAATCAATCGAGCTTTAGATACCATTTTGTTAAGAAAAACCAGATATAATTAGCGATAACTATCTCAATAATGTGGAATATTTTTATCTACTACCTGTATAGATAAATGGCTAAACAGAAAATATAATTTCACAACAAAAAATAATTGACAGAAAATTAAATATGAGCCAAACACAATTTTTAACTTCCCTCAAATTGAGAGAATAAAAACCACAAGACCTAGTCTAGTAAAAACTTCCACTATAATAATTAATGGGTACACTAGAGTCTTCCTAATAAAAATAGAGAACATCAATCAACAATAACAACCTTATAACAACATTCCACTAAAGTGGGTATGCCAAAGTAACTCTTAGAGAAGATAAAACTACTCATATTGTATATTAAAATATCAAACTCAATGGTAGAAATAGCCTATTAAAATTGTAGATCAAACAGAACAAGTATGCTATACACTTGTTTCCACCTCCGGAACCAAACCCTTTTCTCTTCTCTATTTTGCCGTACTTGCTTTTCCTTTTCTTTTCCGACACTATTTTCGTTAACTTCTAAATCCCTTTTATTTTCTTCACATGGGCCTAGCCCAATAACCATATATTATTATTATTTTTTATTTATTTTTTATTTTATTTTAATAATAACAATAATAATAATAATAATAATAATATTAATAATATTAAGAAAATTGGTGGATTTTACTTGGGGAGTGAGCCCACCCAACAAATCTCCCCTTCATGACTCAAGTGGAAAGGTACTATTCAACCATGTCGGCCTTCTTTCTACCGTATATCATCTTCCACATAGGCAAGATATTTGTCATCATATCTGAACCATTCTCATCGGAATGAATCTTCTCAATTAAAAATAATTTCAATTTCAGTGCATATCGTATTCAATGATACCACACTTCAATATGCTTCAACTTTGCATGAAAAGTTGGATTCTTGTTGAGATGAGTTGCACTTTGACTATCACATAATAACACAAACTTATTTTACTTAAAACTTAACTCATGTAAGAATTTCTTCGTCCACAATAGTTTTTTAACTCAACTTAAGAGATTTGAATTATGATCACAATCAAAAATAGATTTAATTTAGATCACATTAATTTAGATCATATTATTTTAAAGGTGTTGTCTAAGATCCGAATCAAAACGACATGTACTCAATTTAATATTTGAATCACATGATTTTTTTCGTCATGACATTTTAAACTGTACCACAAACATTCCTAATAAATGATCAAAGTAATTTTTTAAAAGAATTGTTTTATCTTGTATTTATACAATTATTTTAATCTATATGGAATGTTCATATCAGTGATGTAGAAATTTTTACAAAAAGAAATTAACTTTCTTTTTTTTGTTGAAAAAGATTTTTTTGGGTATCAATTATATATAAGAGATTTTAAGCCCGTTTCATATTTTTTTTTCATTTATTGCTGTAACAAGTAGTTTACCTTTTCGTCTATATAAATAGCCTCTAGTGTGTGTGAGTTATTCATTCATTCATATCTGTAAAGAAAAATTAAAATGGCTTCTGGCATCAAAGGCATCAATATTTAATTTTGCCTTTGCATTTTTCTCTCGTAAAAAACTTTAAAAGAAATTAGTAAAAAAAAAACAGTAAACGAAAAAAAGAATAAAACTATTTAAATAATTTTATTTTTATTAATAATGTGATGAGCTAAACTTAAATACAGCATCTTGCTTGTTATGACCTGATTTTAGTCAAATTTACCAATACCTATCAATACCAATTCAACTTTCCCTACGATCAATTTTATATTGATGGAAGGATTTTATGCTTAACAATGAAATCTTTAATGACTCTAACATTAATCTAGGGAGGAAATATTTAACTAAATTGGATTGTTTATTCTTGGAGATTGTAAATTTTTTTTTTTTAAATAAAGAGGCTAAAGAAATAAAAAAATAGGAGATATATGATTAAGGATAAAAACATCAGTTATTACATATTTACAGAATCGTACTACAACCAATGCAAAGGCTTTTAAAGAACTACAAACTAAGACAGAAAAAAATATGCAAATGAAAGTACACATAATCGTGTCTAAGTCCAATAATAGAAAAACAAAAAGTGTTTCAATTGTAAAAATGAACGACATATTATTTGTGTTTCATCTAATAAGTGCACATAATGGTGGATTCTTGACTTTGGTTGTTCCTATCATATGACTCCAAACATGGAGTGGTTTACCACATTCAAGTTAGACAATTTTGGTTTTGTATATTTAGATGATGATAAAACATGTGTTGTCATTGGAATGAGACAAATTAAATTTGTCATGGACAAGGGTGAATTATGTCAAATATATTTTAGAATTGAGAAATAATCTGATCTTCGTAAGTACTATATAGGAAAATGGTTTTCTTATATAGGTTTGATAGAGATATGGATATTCTGAATGTTAGAAATGTTGCATTTACAATGATGAGAGCAAAGAGGATATTTTATAACATAAATTTGAAGTTTTTGCCAAGTTCATTTGTTGGGAAGTCTAGGGGAGCGCAGCAACAACAATGGTATTGAAGACAAAAAGTAAATCTTAAATTTTAAGAGACGTTGATACCAAATTTCAACCTAAAATCTTAAGACAATGAGTATACACGTAACCAAACTTAGAGCAAAATCAAAAATGTATTTTTCTTAAAATAATTGATTTTCATTTCTTGAATAAAAAAAATTGTACAAAAATAATAATAATTTTTTTATTGAAAAAAATTCGATATTTTTTTCTCATAAAATTTTGTGAAAAAATAAAATAAAAATTTAATTGTGTTTTAAAAAAAATATCGATCTTTTTTTAAAAAATTGGGCCCATAGGCCCCACTAACTCACTAACTTTTAGGAATTTTTTTAAAGTATTTTAAACTATGAAATTTTTCAACCATCCAATATGAATTGGACTCAATAATTACTGACCTTGTGAAATTGATATTGCTCACTGCTTGTGATTATGCTGTGATTATAATACTACAAATTTAATTTTTGAAATATTTAACTTTTTATCTAAATATGTCTAATGAAATATATACAAGCTAACTAAGTATTTGAAGACAACTTCACATCAGTTAAATGTCAAGAATACTACTGTAGCTATGTGACTTTTCTATTTGAAGTTTGTCACTATTAAAAATTAAATATTATAAATTAACTTATTATAAATTAACAAAAAAAATATTATAAATTAACTTATTATATTTTAAATATTATAAATTAACAAAAAAAATTAAATAAGTAATAAAATAATTTTATATTAAAACTATCCATTGACACTACTAAATAAATAATTTAGATTTTAAAAACAAAATCATGAGTATCCAAATAATTATGTTTTATTTTTTAAAATGTAAATAAGGATATGATATATATTATATGTAAATGGCAAGAATGTCTTGTAGACAAATTATATTTATTTTAAAGTTTTAATTAACTTTCATAATTTTATAATTGTGAATAATAATTTATTAAATTACATACAAAGACAAAAGTACCCTTGTGTGAAATAATAAACATTTTTTAAATTAATTATTAATATTTTATTTTAAAGTTTAATATCAAATTTTCTTAATAACATTTCTATTTGACTAGATTTACATTTATATATTTTAGATTATATTTTATAAATTATTTTTATATTTATATTTTAATTTATATTTTAAATTATACTTTATAAAGGTAATTGAGTAAACTTCTTACTCTTCTTATCCTATCATGTTGTTGTCTAACCCAACATTTTGAGGATAGAAATTTCAGTTAGAAAGACCGAAGAAAATAAAATTCTAAATTAACTTATCAAATCATGTTGAATTATCAAATATTTGATTCAGACATAATATAATAATTTATTTTTATTTTGTCTCGTACCATGTTGGTCTATTAAATGAACTTTTGTCGTAGTATAGCAAAAAATTTACCCCATAATATCTATAAATAACTTCTGGTATGTGTTGCTTTCATTCATTACCTGCAAAAGGAAATGGCGTCTTGTCTCAACCATGTCTATTTTTTCATTGCATTGCTTAAACCAAAAGTATATTTCGTCTATATTGCTAAGATCAAAAGTAAAATGGTATTTTTTAAATAAGTCCTTTTCCAAAATGAATAATTAGTCTATTTACTTTTAAAAATAATATATTAATTTATTCTTTTTTGGCCTTTAACTCGTCCTCAAACTTTGAAATAGCGAAAGGTTGTACACGTCTATTGGTTTTCTTAAATAGAGTACAATTTATCTTTTTAAAACAACGAAGTTGTACTAGTAATTTTATATTTAAAAATAATTAGTACAATTGCACTCTTTGAAAGAACAAAGTCATGAAATACCATTTTTTTTTATATTTTAACTATAAAAAACATAATATTCAAATTTATTTTATAAACAATAATAAAAATATCAAAAATTAATATTACAAAGGTTGAGTTAAATTGTTTTTAATAGTCAAACAATGGTTTTGAGTATTACCGTATAATCTATATAGTCTATTTTTTCTTGACACATTTTCTAATGTTAATTTTAGTTCTAACGCGAATAATATTTAATATAGGTATTAATTAAAAAAATTCCCATTCATCTCTATAAATAGTCTCTTGTATGCATTGCTTGTTGATTAATAACTTGAAAGAGAGCATGATTTATGGCATGAACTACGTCTGGTTTTTCATTGTATTGCTATGCATGACATCCATTTTGAATCCAGGTAGCACACATTTCTTAAGGAATTTTAATATGAAAACTTAATTTTGATTTTGAGGATAGGTTTTCTAAAAATTTGTTAAACATACTTAAAAGTTTGGAGATAACCTCTCATTTGGAAATAGACTTTAAATAATTTTATGAAATTCAAAATTTGATGTTGTTAAAAGCATATATGACAATATTGTATTAGTTGTAGGAGGAGTAAGTGATGCAACAACAATTGATGATGATGAAGGCTTTAGTGTTTGCACTTCCCGTGAGCCATGTCCAAGTTTTAATGATCTCGACTGTAGTGATTATTGTTGGCACGTTTTGGTTCGTCCTTATGGTGGCGTGTGCATGGGTTATGAATGTTGTTGTTTTAGTAGACCTCCCATAAAGTGATTTTAGTGTATATTGTTTAATCAATGTTATATATTTTGAAAATTTGTGCACTTATGTATCTACTTTAGTGAAAAATAAATACATCAATTTTAGTTTTTAATATCATATTTAAAATTTTCATTTTATTATTTCTTTGTTTGTTTACACTGTTATATCATTTGTTTGTTTTATCAAAATTGTGTCATATTATTTCAAAAAGATTATATCTACTCTCTAAGAAGGGCTACATGTGATTGAAAGTTGGACGAAACAATTAAATTAAATTTAAATTTAATTGTCATAAAAATTGAAATACCTTTGTTACTTTCTTCAATAAATATTTAGACAACACACAAAATTTGTAAAACTTTATATTCAAATTATAATTAATTATATATTAAGTGTAACATCCAAAAACTAATGATTTGAGATATATAAATAACTAAGATCCATTTCATTTCTATTCTATATACAAATAAAAAGACTCCATTTTAATATATTTTATAAACAAAATAAATGGAAATTAGAAGTAATAAAATAGATAAACGATTGTGGGGATTACTAAAAATAGATTAATTCAATTGACAGAGATTGAATGGTCCAAATGTATAGATAAGACTAGTTTTTAATTTACTAGTTTCATGAATAGTGAAATTTTTTGTCAATTAATTTCACATCAAATACTTCACTAAAAATAAAAATTAAACTGAAATAAGATACTAAAAATAAAAATTGAACCAAAATAATAATTTAAAAGTTGATGTATTTATTATTAAAATAAAAATTAAATAAATATTTCATTACGAAGGCAGTATATTATAAAATAAAATGTTTTGTTGTAACTACCAAAACACATATTCAATATGCATGTTTAATACCAACCTATCCTATAGTCCTCTATAAAAATTTAGGGGTGACTGTGCCATTTTTATACCAATTTCTCCAATATCTAAACTGCAAGTATGTCAACTATTGAATTCATATATCATTCACCCGTTCGATAGAATGATAACAAAACTGTACACCACACACCTCTAAGTATAAACATACGATACACCAAATCAAAAGCACACTCACCTCAAAAGCATACACACACACACACATATACATATATATATATATATATATATAATCCTTCCATATATATATATATATATATATAATCCTTCCAACCAAATTCTTTATTTGACAGCTTCAACAAGAACAACATATTATGCTTTTATTGTTGATAATACCACTATGTGTTGAAGATTAGTTTTCCAACGGACTCTGTTGTTGAACATTGTGAACATATATCCTATGAGAGACTTTCTTTTATATGAATCTCCAGCATAATCAGAGTCTACAAATTCTTGGACTGGTTTTAATGGTTATGAACTTTTCCTGTATTCCAAACACATGCTTTAAGTTCCCATAAACCTGCTTGTGAAACTTACAACACGAAAAATGTCTGGCCTTGAGCAGACCATAGTGTACATGATGCTCCCTATGACACTAGCATATGGTATTGTCTTTATGTCTTCTATTTCCTAGTTTGTGTTTGGTGACATGGTTGAGAAAAGTGTGAAGTGAGCTGCAAGTGGAGAGTTGACAACCTTTGATTCACTCATATTGAACCTATTTAGGACTTTTCCAGTATACCTTTCTTGGGAAATTATTAGTTTTCCTAGAATTCTCTTGGTTGACCCCAAACCCTTCATATTAAATTCTTTCTTCAGTTGGCTTTTTAATTTTTCTATTTCGTTCATACTTTAGATGATATTAGTATGTCATCCATATATAGCAGCAAGTAAATGTATGTTGTTGATCATACTTGTTTGTAATACACACAACTATCAAAATTACTTCTATCATAACTTTGACTGAGCATGAATGAATCAAACCTCAAATACCATTGTCTTGGTGATTGCGTTAACCCATAGAGTGATCTCTTTAGCAGACAGACCCAATCCTATTTTCCTATCTAGTTGTTGCATTAAGATTGTTTCATTCAGATCACCATGGAGAAAGGTTGTTTTGACATTCATATGTTCCAACTCCTTGTCAAAATGTGCTACCATGGCTAGTATTATTCTTACTGATGCATGTTTGACTAAAAGAGAGAATATCTCATTGTAGTTCACCCCTTTCTTTTGAGTGAATCCCTTTGCTATTAGCCTTACTTTGAACCTAGGTGGTTCTACTCCTTGAATTCCTTTTCTCCTCTTGATGATCCATTTGCTGCCTACAATTTGATAGTTGGAAGACTTAGGTATTAGTTCCCAAGTGTTATTCTTCTATAGTGATTTCAGCTCCTCAGTCGTAGCTAAAATCCATTTGTCTTATTCTTGAGATCACACAACTTCATTGTAGTTCCTAGGATCTTTTTGTATGATTTCTTCAATAACATGTAATGCATAATTGATCGTGTTAGCATAACCATATCTTTGGGTGGGG
>JBBPBS010001143.1:8964563-9000991 GCA_037974835.1 Cicer judaicum | reverse complement strand
GGGGTGGGGGTTGGTGTCTTTCTTTCTCTGTCTCTAATGAGATTGTAGTCACCTAATTCTTGTTTTTCTGGATTATCATGGTCTAGAAAACATAACATGTTCAACTAGGTTTGCATCAGTCTTATCTTGCTTAGCCTGTTGTTGATCATTTCTCCTTTTGATCTTTCTCATTTTCTGTAGCTTGCACCACCTCAAGATCAAACCTCCCAGATTCAATTTGACGTGTACTTTCATTAGCAGCCATGGTCAAGGATTTATATAAATCAACCTCCTGAAATTTAACATCTCTATTGATGATACATTTTCTACTTTCAAGACACCATATCATACAACCTTTTACACTACTTGGATATCCAACAAAGTATCATTTCTTGGCTCGAGGAACTAGTTTTCCTTCATTTACATGATAGTATGTAGAAAATCCAAATACTTTTAAGTGATTGTAATTAGCAGCATGTCTCGTCCACATTTCTTGAGGAGTTTTGAGTTTACTTGCAGTTAAAGGACTCAAATTTATCAAATAGAAAGTTGTATGGACAACTTCTCCCCAAAACTGTACAAGCATGCTTGCATTTGACAAGATGCATCTCATTATTTCAAACATGGTTCTATTCATCCTTTCAACCAAGCCATTTTGTTAAGGTGTATGTCTTACAGTCCCATGTATGTTCATTCCATGAGTTTTTCAAAAACTAGTGAACTCCTTGCTACAAATATTGAAGACCGTTGTCTGTGCTTAAGGTCTTAATCCTTTTGTCAGTTCTATTTTCAACCATGGATTTCCAATCTTTAAAAGTTTTGAATGCTTAATCCTTACTTTTTTACTAGAATCATCAAGAAATATAATGAAATACTTGTTACCTCCATGTGAAGCAATTTTGGCAGGCCCCATAGATCACTGTGAACATATTCCATAATTCCTTTTGAACAACACTCCCCTCTGGAAAACTTGAATCTATGCATTTTCCATACGCACAATGCTCACATAATTTAAGATCACCAATCTTATCACCACCCAACATGTCTTGTCTGTCAAGAACCTGCATTCCTCTTAGGCTTACATGTCCCAGCCTTTGATGCCACAAGCTGGTTTTACTTGATGCATAGACTGCCACAACTGCCACAACTGCCAATCATGTTACTGCTTGACCTTTGAGAAGATAGGTACCATGATCTCTTTTTCCATTCATGATTACCAATGATTACCAATGATCATTTTATCACTTTTAGAGTACCTTTCTCTTCTTTGTATGAACAACCAACTTCTTCTAGCATTCCTAGAGAAATTAAGTTCCTATTCAACTCTGGAACATGTTTGATTTTTAACAAAATCTTCATAGTTCCATTGTCCAACTTCAGCTCGATTAAGCCAATTCCAACTACCTTGCAGGCTTATTTGTTCCTCATAATCACCTTACCTCCATCAGTTTCTTTGTAATCAAGAAACCAATCTTTATTTAAGGTCATGTGAAATGAACACCTTGAGTTAAGAACTCAGTCATCATCCATGATTTCAGTTGAATTTGTCCTAAGAACTTGTGTACTTTCATATCCTTCAGAGGCTTTAGATGCATTACCACAATCATCATCACTATTTGATCCTTTCTTTCCTTTTCAGTCTGGTCATTCTTTCTTGAAATGCCCTTTTTTCTTGCATATGAAACACTTCATTTTAGACTTGTCCTTTTCTTTGTTCTTGAACTTATTTTTCTATTTTTTATTTTTCTTCCCTCCCTTGTCCTTGATAAACAATACCTCACCAATGCTTTCTTCTTTCCCATCTGATTTCCTTTTCAATTCTTTTGAGATTAGTGTAGGTTGCGCTTCTTCTAATGACAAAGAATCTCTACCATAAAGGAGTGTATCACACATATTTTCAAGAGAGCTTGGTAATGAATTTATCAACAATAAGACATGATCGTCATCATCCAATTTTACATCAATATTTTCAAGATCTAAAACAATCTTATTAAACTCATCCATATGATCTTCAATTGAACTCCCAGATTGCATCTTGAAAGTATATATCTTTTGTTTTAAGTATAAACAATTAACTAATGATTTTGTCATGTATAAAGACTATGTCAAATACCTATTGCAGAGGTCTCCTTCGATACTTCCCTCAGAACCTTTTCTCCAAGACTCAAGATTAAAGCACTATGAGCCTTGTTCATGATATCCTTCTTCTCCTTTTCTGGAAGTGTGGATGCCATGTCTTTCTCTCCTCCCAGTGCTTCTACCAAACCTTGATAAACCAACAAATCTTTCCTCTTGAGACACCATAACCCAAAATTATTCTTTCCATCGAATTTCTCCAGTACATACTTTGTTGATGTCATCTTTTCTTTGAATCGAATGAACCAAAGCTCTTTATACCCGTTGTTGCTAAATTTCTCATTAAGATCAAAGTAAAAAAAACAGAGATTGATCAATCACTCTCTCAAGAATTTTTTTTATTTCAGTAAAATGAAGATTGATCAGTTTTCATCCAAGAATGTTCTTCGTTTCACTAAAACAAAGATTAATCTGTTTTCACCTAAGAATGTTCTTCATTTCTGTAAAACGAAGATTGATAAGCTTTCACCCAAGAATGTTCTTGGTTTCAACAATTAAAACAAAAACAGAATTAAGGCTTGCAGAGCTAAAATGAACACACACAATAATTAACTCAATCCATAGTTAAACTCCTACGTTTGGAGGACTGGATCCGACTCCAAATTATCACGAATATGAGATGAAATGATTATAATTTTTCTATCTTTTCTGCCAGTTTTCTGCACTATGCAAAACTGCAGTTTTCTTTTACTATTTTTTTCCCTTTCAGCATTGCTTGCTTTGGCTTATATACAAGTTGTTTACAATTTAGGAGGAACAAAAAATAGTTACAACTAACTAACTGTAAACTAACTACTTAAAACAGATTGTTTATAAATCCATCTCCAAAAACAAAATTTAGGGTCTTCTTGAAACTATCATAACCATGAATTTTATTGAACTCACAAAGTCAAACATCATTTTTTTTAATCTCATATGCAAATGGAAAACCTTCTTACTCATCAAATATTTCATTGGATACTTGATGCATGCCTTCAACGTTTAGTGACAAATCAGAATAAAGCTCTTTGAAGAAATTAATTACCTCATTCTTTATGCATCTCTTGTTGGTGATCACCTTTTCATTAGCAACGAGTCTCCTTAATGTTTTTCTATTCTTCCTCATGGAAGACAAGAGGAGAAAATACCTTGTATTTTTGTCTTTCAACTTTACTGCCTTAGATCATGAAAGTTTAAATGGATATATTTCTTTCGACATATGCCTCTATCGAAAATACCCATTTTTTCAAAACTCCTAAAATATAATTTTCACAAGAATAAGTTGAATTCAACCCCAATAATTATCGTGCAACACACAAAGATTGATTTTAATAGAAAAAGGAATTCACAATTCTTGATAGAAATGCGAAGATAAAAGTGTGAGGATTATTGAGTTTTGAGGGAGACTGTGCAGAAATTTTCACACAATTTTTAGTTAATATCCATGTAAGACATTCTTAATATAAAATGCAGAAAAATAAACTTTAAAATAATCTTATTCATATAGGTAAATTTAAATAACGTACGATATATTACTATTAATTTTCTTTAGTTTTTATAATACAAAATAATTTTAATATTTCTACTATATATAAAAACATAAATGGTTCTTATGTTTTTCTCTAGATTTTTTCATGAGAAAAAGTACAAAATATTTAAAACATTTTAAAATAAAATAAAAATAAATTTAATTTAATTTATTTAGAAAAATCAATTAAAAATATCTTTATGAGCGTCTAATTTGATTTATTATACATGATTTTCTTTAAAATTCATAAAAGTTTAATTTCTTAGCACATGCTTTACGTATTTCAATCATTACTTAAAAATTGATTTTTTTGTAGTATAATAAAAAAATTTCCTAATAATATCTACAAATAGCTTCTTATATGTGTTGCTTGTTCATTCATTACCTCAAATAGAAAATGGCGTCTAGCTTCAATCCCCGTCTATTTTTTCATTGCATAGTTTGGAGTACAAAAAGTATATGTTGTCCATGTTACTGAGATCAAAAGCACAATAAACTCTTTATTGTACTAAGCATATAAATTGAGGAGTTTTTTTAAATAATCTATTTTCTTAAATAAATAATCGCTCTATTTAACTTTCTAAAATAATATACTGATCTATCCTCTTTTTGCCTTTAATTCAATCTCACACTTTGAAATAGCAAAGAGTTGTACATGTTGATTATTTTTTTAAATAGAGTATAATTTATCTTTTTAAAACAACCAAGTTATATTAGTAATTTTTTATTTAAAAACAATTAGTACAACTTTACTCTTTGAAAGAACCGATTAATCAACATAACTTATATTTTCTATGACACATTTTATAATGTTCATTTTAGTTTTAATGAGGATAGTATTTAATTTATACTCACTAGAAAAGTTTCGAATCATCTCTATAAATAGTCTCTTTAATGTATTGCTTGTTGATTGATAACTTTAAAGAGAGAATGGTTTATGGCATCAAATGCGTCTATTTTTTTATTGGATTGCTATGCATGACATCCATTTTGAATCCAGGTATCACACACGGTTCTTAAAGAATTTTAAAATGAAAATTTAATTTTAATTTCAAGATATGTTTTCTAAAAATGTGTTTGACATACTTAATATTTTTTAAGAAAATTTCGTAAAAAGTTATTTTCGTTAAGAATCTTGGAGATAACCTCTCCTTTAGAAATGTTTTTTTGAAAACATAGTTAAAAAAATATATATTAGAATATTATTTTGTTGCGAATTTAAAAATAGGATCTGTTTGAAAATATCAAATTAAGATTGTTAAGCCTCTTATTTTATTTTTTGAAAAATTAGTTTTTATTTTTCATATATATAATTCATGTTTTAATTTGTTAACCTACGTTGCTCCTGAGTTGATACATGTAGATGGATTAATAATTGACCTTAATTGTTAGACTTTAAACAATTGTAAGAAATTCAAAATTTGATGTTGGTAAAAGCATATATAAAAATATTGTATTAATTGTAGGAGGAGTTATTGTTGCAACAACAGCTATGAGTCCCTTTGAGGCTTGCCTTACCGACGGGCCATGTCCAAATACTTCTGATAACGACTGTGGTTATTATTGTTCGGAAATTTTGAATCTTCTTTATGGTGGCAAGTGCATTGAAGATAACTGTTGTTGTTATAAAGGATATAATATTTAATTAATGTTATATATTTTTAAAATTTTAAGCACTTATATTACTTGTTTGTGCAAAATTTATAGTAATTAAAGAAATAGAAAAAATAAAATTTGGATAATAAATCAATACATCGATTTTAGTTTTACCAAAATTGTATCATATTATTTCAATTAGTTCTTTGCGATCAGAATTCAATCTCTAAAAAAAAAAGATTATATATACTTTCTAAGAAGAATTACGATATATTTAAAAGTTGTAGGAAACAATTAGATTAAATTTTAAATTTAATTGACATAAAAATTAAAGTATCTATTTTTACTTCCTTCAATAAAATAGTTACTTATAAATAAATATTAAACTCCATAATTTCATCCAGGTTACAATATAGTTTTGTACAAAAATATTGTTATGAGATATTGTTGGTTGAGTCGCAGACTAGGTCACTCTCTTTAAGACGTTTCGTGACATTGTCCAAATTGTGCAAGATAGACTATCAACCACAAAGTCCTAGAATAAAACAACCACTCTCAATATGACGGTAGAAAACCGTAGAAAACCATAAATGGCGCTTAAAGTCACTCTCAATATGACGTAGAAAATCGTTCTAAAATTACACCCTCAATATGGTGCTTAAAGCCACTCTCAATATGGAGATTACTTAAAGCCACTCTCAATATGACAATTAAAGTCATTCGCAATATGGTACTATGACCATTCATAACTACGGCATAATAACCGCTCAAAAACTGCTCTAATATCCAAAGGGACTACGGCATAACAACCGCTATAAAAATCGAAGGGACTACATAATAACACCCGCTCTAAAAATCGAAGGGATGACATAACAACCGCTCTAAAAACCGAAGGGACTACGTCATAACAACCGCTTTAAAAATCGAAGGTTTCTAGGGGAGAAGTGGCTCAAAAATTAGGCGAGTAGAATATAAGACGGAGAAAAGAGAAAATTGAGAAAAACATCCAACTTTAGTGTACTTTTCACTATAGTTTGAAGCTCATTATATAGTGATTAAAGCAAACTCACGTATATTTCTTAACCAATGTGGAACTTTAGTGTATATAGATTTGAAACTACTCAAAATATTAGAGTTTTTCAATGTGGGATTTCAAAAAAATTTCTTTTCACTTGAATTTACTTAAAATATTTCTCTTTCCAACGTGGAACTTGAATTTTAAAACAAGCTTTTTTCCATTTAAATTTATTAAAAATATTTCTTTTCAATGTGGGACTTCAACAAATTTTTAAATTCACAAACATATTTATTTTCCAACAAATATAATTTGACACCATCCTTTTTAAGCTATTCTATTTTAATATTATATATATCCTATATCTTTGTACTTGACCATTTGGAGATGTGGAATTTATTTGTCTGAGTCGGCTTTCTTTTTATTAAAGTATTTTGTATTTTAATAAATAAATAAATAAATAAATGTCAAGTCCATTAGATAAATCGGTAAGTATCTTTAATCAAAATTACTTAACTCTTATAACAAAATTAAGTTTAATAAAATTTAATATTAATTTTAATTAAGTATAATGTTATTTAGAAAACACACAAGATTTGTAAAATCTTATATTCAAATATAATTAATTATATATTAGTCGACTTAAGACATAATGAAATTAAAATAAAAACAAATGGCGAATATTTAAAAATTCTTTTATCTTCTCTAATTATGCATTCTTCTAAACTTCCACATCGTGTTTCCTAACCTCCAATCTACACTGAAAACCAAGGTTCATGACATTCCTCTCGCAATTCTAAACTCTGGTCGTTGTTGCCATTTTATCATTTTCAATTCGTTGATTTGTGAAGAGATGATTGATTCTTGTTGGAACATAAAGTATATTAGTGTGTGAATTTAAAAATTGTTAAAGTCTTATATTGAAAAACTCTTATATATTAAGTAATTTTCAACTCTATAAATACTAAAGTCTCACATTTGATATAAAAGATATGTGAGTTTGCTTTTATTACTATATAAATAGTGTCAAACTCTTGTGAATAACACACTAAAGTTGGATGTATTTCTCAATTATCTTTTTTCTCCCTCTTCTTCTGCTTAATGTATTTTCAAGCTATTTCACCCTTTCTTTATGTCCCAACGATTTTTAGTGGTTCTAATACCACTTTTTTTAGAGTGATTTTGGTGTCATAGGTTCTTCAATTTTTGAGTGATTCTAATACCACAATCCTTATAGAGAGGTTTTTGTGTTGTCCTTTTGATTTATGAGTGGTGATAGTATCATGTAGAATAGTTTTCTACAGTGTAGTCAAACTACGATACAGTTTGTTTGAGTTATTTTATTCCAAAACTTTGTGGTTGATAGTCTATCTAATAATGTCTTCGGTGACATAAATTTATTTTGAAATAGTTTTTTGAAAATCAAAGACAATAGTGCTCAAGTTCATGTTTTTCTTTCATATAAAAATAATTAATTCAACATGTAATGTGTGTGTTTTTAATTGTTTTTCATGTTTTTTTATCTGTAATTAAATTTGGATGTTTTCTGTGTTGATGTTTGTTAGAATTTTCATGTTTGGAATTTTTCATTGTTTTAAATAATAAAGAAAATGTGAGTTTCATTTTCTCTTTTATGTCTCTTTAATCTAGATTTGTACACCACATGCAAATTATCAATTGCTTGTTGTTCATTTATTTTGTATATAAACCCTACAATTCATGTTGGTTTAGAGGAACAAAAATCACACGATTCAAGCTATTGTTTCTTGGAGTGAATTTTAAGATATCAAATTTATCCAAAACTATAACAAGTTTCTTACTCTAGGTGTAGACCTCGTTGGCAATTGATTATTATTAATCGTAAACAGTTTAATGTAGTCTTTATGTGTTCATTATAAAAAAATACATAAAAAAATATGTCAGATTATTTGTAAGTATTTCATTTATTTATTGTTCATAAGTATTGTAGTATGTTATAACACGAGATCATTTCATCCAAATCAAATTAAAGAAGTTTAAGAACGCTATGTGAATTTTATTTTGGAATTAATTGAAGAAAATAACAATGCTTGAATATGTGTATATTGAATATTGCTACACTATTATTTTTTAATTTTGTTAATGGACATCTAAATCATATGATTCTGTAGGAGAACCCGACCTTGGAATTTCATATGTTAAGCATATGATTTTTTCTTTTTGTAAAGAGTAGTCATAAATGAAAGATATTTTCTTTGTACTTTATATTTTGTATGAAGTTTCACTGCTGTATATTTTAATTATTAGATAGTTATATAAAATTATGGTTGTAAGTACAAAAATATGATTTGAAATTCAATAAGAAATATTGTATGTATGCATGAAGTAGTAGGAGTAAAACAAAATGAAAAATTTATTAAAAAAAATATTATTTTAATTATATCTATTAAATCAGTTATTCAAAAGAATTTACTTAAAAATAACTAAATTTATAATGCTTATGATTGGTTAAGCTGAACTCATTTAACAAGTTGAAGTTTTGTTAAGCCGGTTTATGAAATACGTTAAAAAATGATATGTTTATTAAGTCGTTTTTTGTTAACTCAAACATGAAACCGACTTAAAATATATTTTTTAATAAATTTAAAAAAGTAAAATTCCACTAAAATAAGCATCTAAATTGAGGATTTTCTTAAATAATATCTTTTTCAAAAAAAATTATCACTATTTACTTTTGAAATATTGATTCGTACACATTAATTGATGTTTTAAAACAACGAAGTTCTATATATAATTTTTTATTTTAAAAAAATTAATATAACTTCACTCTTTGAAAGAACAAAGTCATGAAAGACCATTTTTTTTCCTGAAAGAACAAAGTCATGAAAAATATTGGTCATGAAAGACCATAAATAATAATAAAATAATTAATAATAATAATAATAATAAATCATTCAAATTACAACAAAAATATAAAAAAAAATTACAAAGGTTGAGTAGAGTTGTATTTAATAGGCTAAATTACATTCGTAGTCCTTTAACTTAATTTCAGATAACGTTTTTAGTCCTTTAACTTTTTTTTTTCTCGAGTTGGTCTTTTATTTTATTTTTAAGTGACAATTTGATATTTGATATTTTAAAATGTCAACAATGTTATCATTTTTTATACAAAAATTCAAAATAATCATCAAATTTTTCAAACAAAACCCATAAAATTCATTATCATCTTCAATAAAATACAAATTTAATCAAATTCATAACTTAAATCTTGAAATAAACTCATATTTTTATTCTTTATTTAATGTTGTTGGAGATGAAAATATGAGTGTATTTGAATATTTAAGTTATGGATTTGATAAATTTGCATTATATTGAAGATGATTATTAATTTTATGGGTTTTGGTTGAAAATTTTGATGATTTTTTTGAATTTTTGTATAAAAAAGGATAACATTGTTGAAATTTTAAAATATAAAATATCAAATTGTCACCTAAAATTAAAATAAAGGATCAACTAAGAAAAAAAAAGTTAAAGGACTAAAACGTTACCTGAAATTAAGTTAAGGGACCACGAATGTAATTTAGCCTATTTAATATTATGACAATGTTTTCGAGTACGTATGATGGATTAATCGACATAATCTATATTTTCTCGACGTATTTTTTAACGTTCATTTTAGTTCTAATACTAATAGTATTTAATATTAATAAGAATTGATAATATTTAATTTATTGTATTAATTAGAATATTTTTCAGTCATCTCTATAAATAGCCTCTTGTATATATTGCTTGTTGATTGATAACTTGAAAGAGAGAATGGTTTATGGCATCAAGTGCGTATGTTTTTTCATTGCATTGCTATGCATGACATCCATTTTGAATCCAGGTACCACACAATTACCACACATTTCTTAAGGAATTTTAATATGAAAACTTAATTTTTGATTTTGAGGATTAGTTTTCTAAAATTGTGTTTAACATACTTAAAAGTTTTTAAGGAAAATTAGACTGTATTTTCATTAAAAAAATATTTTTATAAGGAGTAAGTACTCTTGGAGATAACCTCTCATTTGGAAATGTTTTTTTGAAAACATAGTTAAAAAATATTTATGACAAAATTATTTTGTTGAGAATTTAAATATAGGATCTGTTTGAAAATATCAAATGAAGATTGTTAATTCTCTTATTTTATTTTTCTTGAAAATTAGTTTTTTTTTTTTTCATTCTCAAAATTGCTTTGTTTAGTTTTTGCTTTTTGGATTTATAACATAGTGATTTTATTTTATTTTCTAAAGTTGAAGATTTTTTTTGAAAGTTTTCGGTTTAATTCAATAAAGAATAATTAAATCTTACTCGTGAGTAATAACGTTAGACACATATAATTCATGTTTTAATTTGTTAACATTCATTGCTCATGATACATGTAGATGGATTAATAATTGACCTTAATTGTTAGACTTTAAATAATTTTAAGAAATTCAAAATTTGATGTTGGTAAAAGTATATATGACAATATTGTATTAGTTGTAGGAGGAGTAATTGATGCAACAACAAGTAGAAATTCCATTGAGTTTTGCATTATGCATGGGCCATGTCCAAATATCACTGATGAAGCCTGTAGTTATTATTGTTCCTGGCTGCGTCCTTATGGTGGCAAGTGCATTGACAATGAATGTTGTTGTTATAGAGGACATCGCCCTTAATATGATTTAGTATATAATGTTTAATTAATGTTATATATTTTTCCAAAAATTATAGTAGTTAAGGAAGTAGAAAATGTAAAAAATTGGATAATTGTTCCTTCACAAAGTATAATTTTAGAAGTGTTTCTATAAACAGTCTTATGAACTACTATTTCAAAATAAGTGAAAAATAAATAAATACATCTATTTTAGTTTTAAATTTCTCATTTTATTATTTCGTTATTTGTTATAAGATTATATCATTGATTTGTATTATCAAAATTCTATTAAAAAAAAAAAAGTTATATCTACTTTTTAAGAAGAGTTACTATGTTGAAAAGTTGGACCAAACAATTAAACTAAATTTTAAATTTAATTTTTATAAAAGTTAAAGTACTTTTTTTTACTTTCTTCAATAAAATATTTACTTATAAACAAATATTAGACTCCATAATTACATACTTTTTGGTATTTAAAAAGAGGTTAGTATATAATATTGGCAAATTATTCAACATAGTTTTTATTTAAAACAAGTCTACCCATTCTTGATATATAATAATACCTTTGGTCTTCCATATGCAGCATATTTTTTTCGGACCTTCCACATAATTGGTACTCATGTTGCTAAAAAATGTGGCATAGTTTTAAGGAGTATAGCCCTATTTTTTTTTTCTTTTGTTCTTTTCTTTTCCTTTCTTGCAAATTAACATTAATCCAAATTTAGGATACTTATCTTAAGACCAAATAGCATTTGATATCAAGTCAGTAATCTTTGAAAGTTGATAAGCGATTCGTACCATCATTTGTTATTAAAACACCACAGAAAATTTATCTTCCCATTATAAATGTTGTTTGATACTCAAAATAACATTTCTCATGTAGAGAGCCAATAGAAACAAATTTACATATGCACCTTACTATGCTGATTGGTCTAAAGTCCTTTAGTTCTAAGGGACCCTTAATATTAAAAATTAATGTCACCTAAATCGTAATTAGTACGTGTTGTTGGCATTTCTCCTTTTTGAAAGAACTCCATAACTATTTACGAGAAGTCTATTCATATGATATCTCAAATCTTTTTTATTAATTTAAAATTGAAGCATCTCATTTTCTATGATTTCTTAACTTAGTCTTTTATTTAATTTAAGTAACAATTTAATTTTTTATATCTTAAAATGTCAACAACGTTATCATTGTTTTTATAAAAATTCATTAAAATTTTCAAATAAAACTCATAAAATTAATTATGATCTTCAATATAATGCAAATCACTCTACCAAAATGTTCAAAATTATTCAACTTTGTTCTAATCCAATATAGTTTAAACACGTAATTCATATAACACACAAACATAACCAATATATAACATCACAATTCATTTATCTCACATATAATTCAAGTAGAAAAACGAATGAAATAATGTCCTTACCCTTACCAAAGTTATTTTTAAAATTATGCGTCATACCCTCTTGCTCAACTTGATTCAGACTTTCAATTAAGTAATAATTAACGTAATATTTAATTATCTTTTAACTAGTTATTTCTACTCAAATAAAATTTAAATTTAGTTTAAAGTTTAGACAAATTTCTTTAAAACAACCAAATTATTATTATTACTATTATTATTATTATTATTATTATTATTATTATTATATATAAGTTCAACAATTACAATACTTTAACCCTAAGAACGAGCTCTTTATAAATTCCGTTCAATTTCATTCCACTTTGCGAATTTAGAATCATAAAATGTTATATATGATATGATTCAAACTCAATAACAAATAGAGAAAACAATTACACTACAAAGACAATGGTAATACTTTAAGAATATATTATAAAGGATAAAATAGTTAGAAATTGGAAGTTCAACGTATCACCAAAACTGATTTTGAAGCAAAGTTCAAAATCGATTTATCATAATGATTTAAAACTGTTATTTTCACTGATTAAAATGGCGTTTCCAACTAAAACCACTTCCTCCCAAATCAAATCAAATCTTTAAGTTTAATTCATATACTCATTCATTCGTTATACATGTGTCTGTTATCCACTGAGTCAACATTCAACATCTAATCTAATTAGTTTTTTCTTCGATTTCGTGCATCAGTTTGCTCGGTTAAACCCGAGCTATTTTTTGCAATTTTTTTGGACTCGCACATCAGTTCATTGTCCGATCAAAAACCTAGAAAAATTCGGAGTGCACGTTTTTGTAGATTTGGTCTAATGGATTGCACATTTTTTTCTCATTTAATTGTTGATTTCCTCTATAAATATATAGAGTTCTATTTAGTTGAAAAAATACACCAAATAATTCCCGAAATCAATTGTAGTACCATATTACAAGTTAGAGTCATTTGATTGTCATATTGAAGGTGTAATTCTAGAATGATTTTTTATGGTGCAATAATAATAGAAGCTCATATTGAAGGTGTAATTTTAGAAGCTCATATTGAAGTTGTAATTCTAGAAGGTGTAATAAGAAAAAAAATACTTTTTTAATTTTTTTCAATATTTTTTTGAGAAAAATAAATTTCAAAAAAGTTTTCAAGATAAAAAATCTCAAAATTAACAAAATATTGGGTGTCTATAAACCTTCTGAACTCCCTTCCTTAAACCCAATGAAATAATAGGCCGAAGTTTTAAAATAATTATTTTAGTAAAGAGCTTAAAATTAAAGACTTACTAAGAAATTTTATAAAAAAAATTCTGGAATTTGGAGTTTTTGGATAGCTCTAAATGTGAGTTAGATTTATTAAAAGTCACACAGAGATAATATAAAGCTTCTCCTAAATAAAATGAGAAGAGTGTTAATATTAACGATATTTTTTTAGTGTGCAACAATATATTATTTAGCTGTAATTATTTGTCAAAGATTAAAGATTTTGAGATTAAAAATATTGTTCTTAGGCTTTCTTCCCTTCTTATCATCGGATTTATACAGTAGAGGATTTTTACGGTGTTCCTGAACGGTAACATAATTTTGATGAACCAAATGTTTTACATACTCTATATTTTCCCTTTTTCAATTAGCTTAAAAAGCGAAACAATTAATGTCCCATTGAGCAAAAGCTTCATTTAAATATAACAACTATAAATTACCACAATATAAAAAATAAAAATAAAAACATAACCATCACATACTAAAAATCAATAATTAACAAGTCTTTTAAGAAAAAACAACAGCAAATGATATTTTCACAAAAGAATAAATTGAATTCAACCCCAATAATTTTCATCCAACATGCAAAGATTGTTTATAATAGAAAAAGGAACTCATAATTCTTGCAAATATGAAAGATTCTTCCTAATTTTGGAGTTGGCGATGGATTTTCTTCTATCTCCCACTTCCTCTATTTAGAGAATTTGATTTGAAGTTCTAATTGAAATGAAATGAGAAAAGAAACTCAATGAAAAGGTTAATTAGTCACAAGAAATGGAGAGGGATGAAGTGTTTGGGATGTATATTTCTATTTTTGATAGAAAATATCTCAATAATATTTATAAATAGTTTTGAGTATGTGTTGCTTGTTCGTTCTGTTAGAACAGGTTGTATATTTTGAGAGGAATTGGAATTGAGAAGAAAATGGAGAAAACAGAAAAACGACGATTGATCTTCTGCTTCTTAAGATTGATCTTATTATATATCAGATTGATCTTTTCACTTTGCAGATCGATCCAGTTCTGCATTACATTCATCCTCTTATTCATTGGATTGATCTTGGCTTTATAGCAGCAGTTTTTTGCTGATTTGGTTCAACACATTAAACCAACTTCTAACCATATTCTAACTAACTTCTAACTACATTTTAACTAACTAATTACACATAATTTTGAATTATATCTAACATGCTCCCTAATTCAAAAAGTGATTCAATTTGAAGTTAATCCAAGCTTGATCCTCATCTCAATTGGAACTTCACTCTCTTCAAGCTTTTTGTTAAAATGTCAGCCTTTTGATCATTTGTGTTGCAATGTTTTAGCTTTATCTTGCCCTTCATTACTTGATCCCTTAGGAAATGAAATCTTGTTTCTATGTGCTTGCTCCTTCCATGGACACTTGGATGTCTTGCTAGGTCTATTGCTGATTTGTTGTCTATCTTCATCTTCACTGCATTGTTACTTCTCAGTCCTAGTTCTGCCATTAATTCTGTCAGCCACACAGCTTGGCATGCTCCCATGGATGCAGCCACATACTCAACTTCACATGTGGACAATGCTACTATGCTTTGCTTCTTTGAACACCATGATATTGGTGAGTTATTGATAGTAAATACATAGCCTGTTGTGCTCTTTCTATTATCCATATCTCCACACCAATTAGCATCCATGAATCCAATAAGTTCAGCCTCCTCTTCATCTGGTTTTGTAGAATACAACAGACCCAATTCAATGGTTTCTTTTATGTATCTCAAGATCCTTTTTGCTGCCATGTAGTGTGATGTCCTAGGCTTCTCCATGTACCTACTAATCAGCCCAACACTATATGAGATATCTGGCCTAGTGTTGCACAAGTATCTCAAGGATCCTACAATTTGTTTGAAGGTTGTAGGATCAATCAATTCATCATTGCCTTCGTTGGACAGCACCAGCCCTGATTCTGATGGGGTGCTGCTTCCATTGCAAATGCATTTCAAACCTTTTTAATACATAACTTGCATACTTTCTTTGATGCATAAAAATTCCATTTTTTCTAGTTTCAAATTCAATACCAAGGAAATATGCTAGCACGCCTAAATCGGTCATCTCAAATTCCTTCTCCAATCTGAGTTTGAACTCATTGATTTTCACTTCATCATTGTCAGTTAGCAGTAAATCATCGACATAGAGGCATATCAGCAATGCAGGTGCTGCCTTCTTGACATACACTCCATGCTCATTCACACATTTTTCAAATTGCTGCTCTGTGAGAAATCTGTCAATTCTCTTGTTCCAAGCTCTAGGTGCTTGCTTTAGGCCATATAAGGCTTTCTTCAATTTGTAAACATGATCTTCTTTGCCTGTTTTCACATATCCAAGGGGCTGCTTCACATACACTTCTTCATCCAATGAGCCATTGACGAAGGCTGATTTAACATCCAATTGATACATAGACCAACCTTTGTAGCTAACAATTGAAACTACCATTCTTATTGTTTCAATTCTTGCTACTGGAGCAAATACCTCATCATAGTCCAACCCATGTTTTTGCAAAAATCCCTTTGCTACAAGTTTGGCCTTGTACCTTGAAATCTACCCATCAGGTTTCAATTTTAGTTTATAAACCATTTCACATCAATAGGTCTTTTATTCATTGGCAGGGTCATCAGCTCCCATGTTTTGTTCTTTTCTATGGCTTCTAGTTCCTCATCCATTGCTGCCATCCATCTAGGATCACTCAATGCTTCTTCATCACTTATTGGTTTTGATTCAGCAAGCAAGGCAAAATGAATTAATTCTCCATTTGCATTGATGGCTGAGTCAGAAGTTACTTCATATGGCTGCAATATGATTGAAGGTTGTCTAACTCTTGTTGATCTCCTCACAAGTTCAATAGCAGGCTGATCTGCTACCTCTGTTGACTGGTCCTCAACCAATTCAGCTGCAACTACACTACTTGCTGGTCTGGTTGGTATGCCTGGGCTGATTGTTTTTGTTGTCCAATCCCAACCTCTTGATTCATCCACTAGTATGTCTCTGCTTATCACTACTTTGTTCTTGTTTGGATCATACAGCTTGTAAGCCCCAGTGGCATCATAACCCAACAACACCATTTGTTCAGCCCTGTCATCATGTTTCCTCTTGTTTTGAGCTGGTACATGCCTGAAGCACATTGAGCCAAACACTCTCAAGTGATTCACACCTGGCTTTCTTCCAACCCAAGCTTCTTCAAGTGTCCTTGTGCCCAGTCTCTTGGTTGGACACCTATTTAATATGTACACTGCAGTTGATATTGCTTTCCCCAAGAATTTATGAGGCACTTTCATCCCTTTTAAAATACTCCTAGCCATGTTCACTATGGTTCTGTTTCTCCCGATCTCTTGATTCATCCACTAGTATGTCTCTGCTTATCACTACTTTGTTCTTGTTTGGATCATACAGCTTGTAAGCCCTAGTGGCATCATAACCCAACAACACCATTTGTTCAGCCCTATCATCAAGTTTCCTCCTATTTTGAGCTGGTACATGCCTGAAGCACATTGAGCCAAACACTCTCAAGTGATTCACAGTTGGCTTTCTTCTAGCCCAAGCTTCTTCAGGTGTCCTTGTGCCCAGTCTCTTGGTTGGACACCTATTTAATATGTACACTGCAGTTGATACTGCTTCCCCCGAGAATTTATGAGGCACTTTCATCCCTTTTAACATACTCATAGCCATGTTCACTATGGTTCTGTTTCTCCATTCAGCCTTGCCATTATGTTGGGGAGTGTATGGTGCAGTTACTTCATGCAATATTCCTTCTTTTTCACAAAAATTATGGAATTCATGAGAGTTGTATTCTCCTCCTCCATCTGTTCTAATGATTTTCATACTAAAGCCACTTTGTTTTTCAGTCATTATCTTGAATTTTTTAAGTATTTCCAGCACTTCATTCTTACTCTTGATTAGATATACCCAAATTTTCCTTGTAAACTCATCAATGAATGATACAAAGTAATGATTACCTCCTATTGATACTTCTTCAAATGGACCACACACATCAGAGTAGATTATCTCCACCATTCTTGAGGATCGAGTTTGCACTTCAGCCTTGAATGCATTTCTGTGTTGTTTGGCCTGACAGCATTCTTCACACAGCTCCTTTGGCATTTGAATTCTAGGAATTCCTTGCACCATTCTATTGTTATGCAACATTTGAAGACTTCTAAAATTTAAATGTCCAAACCTCTTATGCCACAACCAATCTTCACTCAATACTTTAGCAGCTAGACATTTGCTCTCATTGATCTGGATATCAATCTTGAAGGTTCTGTTTTTTGCTAGTGGTGCCTTCAAGATCAATCTTCTTGAATCATCAAACAATCTCATTTCACCTTGTTCCATCTTCATAGAATACCCCTTTTCAAGCAGTTGTCCAAGACTTAGCAAGTTGTTCTTCATATTTGGCATATACAACACATCACATGTGAAAGATTGTTTGCCATCCCTTCTTTGAATCACGATTTTTCCAATACCTTCAGCTGTTATTGTGCTATTGTCAGCAAATCTGATTTCCTTCTTCACCTTTTCATCAATATTTATAAACCAATCTTTATGGCCAGTCATGTGATTCGAGCACCCTGTGTCAAGATACCATAATCCTGGACAATCATCCTTCATGCTCGTAGATGCCATCAGCATCACTTCATATGAGTCAGAACTATCTGCCTGGGCCAATTGAGCTTCACCATCATCTCTTTGTACTCTCTTGGATCTGCATTCATCTGCAAAATGCCCATATTTTTGACAATTATAACATTGGACCCTCCTCTTGTCAAATTTCTTTTTGCTAGATGGTTTCCTACGTTTATTATCACTGTTTTGCTGACTTCTTGAGCCTTCAGCCTCCTTATCTTGATCCTGTTTCTAGTGCCATTTTAACTTGCCCTTCCACTTCTTGTTTTTTTACTCCATCTTGATTGGACTTCCTGCTGATCTGAGCTTGCAGTGCCTGTGTTTGTGCCTCATCTCTTTCTTTTACCCTTAATTCATATGTTTCTAGGGAGCTTTGCAGATATTCCAGCTTCATTGTATCAAGATTCTTTGATTCTTCAATTGCCACCACTATGTGATCGTGTCTTTGTGTTAGTGTCCTCAGAATCTTTTCAATGATCATAACCTCTGTCATCACTTCTCCATTGGTTTTCATCTGATTTGTGATTGTCTGTACTCGATTGAAATAATCAATCACATTTTCATTGTTCTCCATTTGCAGTAATTCATACTTTCTTCTTAACATTTGGAACTTCACTTTCTTGGTTTTTTCATCACATGTGTAATACTTCACCAAGATATCCCATGCCTCTTTTGCTGGAGATACCTTTGAGATCCTGTCAAAATTGTTTGAACCCACACTTTGTTGGATGTAAAACAATGCCTTGCAATCTCTTTTCTTGCAATCTTTGAAAGTTGTTTGTTGTCTTTCTGTTGGATTCACACCAAGTTGTTCATAGCCATCTTGAACAATCTCAAACACTTCTTGAGCTCCCAACAACCATCTCATTGATGAAGACCACCTCTCCCAGTTCTTCCCATCCAGAATTGGCAAATTCGATGGAAATCCTCCTTCATTCATTTCTTCTTTCTTTTCTTTCACTCACACTTGTGTTTCCCAATTTTGATTTTTCCCTCACACTTGCACTCGTGTTTCCTAAGGTCTAGAACCCAAGCTCTTGATGCCAATTGTTAGAACAGGTTGTATATTTTGAGAGGAATTGGAATTGAGAAGAAAAGAGAGGAAAATAGAGAAAATATAAAAACGAAGATTGATCTTCTACTTCTTAAGATTGATCTTATTCTGTATCAGATTGATCTTTTCACTCTGTGAATTGATCCAGTTCTGCATTACATTCATCCTCTTATTTATTGGATTGATCTTTGGCTTTATAGCAGCAGTTTTTTTGCTGATTTGGTTCAACACATTAAACCAATTTCTAACCATATTCTAACTAATTTCTAACTACATTTTAACTAACTAATTACACATCATTTTGAATTATATCTAACACGTTCATTACTTGAAAAAGAAAATGGCATCTAGCCTAAACCATGTCTATTTTTTCATTGCATTTCTTGGATCTAAAATATATTTTGTCCATATTACTGAGATCAAAAGCACAATAAATCCTTTATTTTATTAAGCATCTAAATTGATGATTTTTTTATGTAATCTCGTTTCCAAAACAAATTACTGATCTATTTACTTTTAAAAAATATTATACCAATATATTCTCTTTTTACCTTTAACTCGATCTCACACTTTGAAATAGTGAGGGGTCCTACACATTGATTGGTTTTTTTAAATTGTTTCAACTTATCTTTTCAAAAGAACGAAGTTGTATTGGTAATTTTTTATTTTAAAAAAATTAGTACAATTTCAAGCTTTAAAAGAACAAAGTCATGAACATTTTTTTAATTTTAACTAATAAAAAGACGTAAAATTCAAATTTATTTTATACATATTAATAAAAAATTCTAAAATAATTAATAATAATAATAATAATAATAATAAATTATTTAAATTACAACAAAAATATTAAAAAATTAAAATTATAAAAATGGAGTAGAATTGTCTTTAATATTTAGACAATATTTTTGAATATAACCGATTAATCAATATAACTTATATTTTTTTAACACATTTTTTAACATACATTTTAATTCTAACGTGAATAGTATTTAATTAAAAAAATTCTCAATCATCTCTATAAATAGTCTCTTGTATGTATTGCTTGTTGATTGATAACTTGAAAGAGAGAATGGTTTCTAGCATCAAGTATGTCTGTTTTTTCATTGCATTGCTATGCATGGCATCCATTTTGAATTCAGGTAGCACGCAATTTTTTACGAATTTTAAAATGAAAACATAGTTTTAATTTCAAAGATATGTTTTCTAAGTTTCACATCACTTTTATTTTATTTTCTAATGTAGAAGAATATCTTTTTGAAAGTTTTCGGTTTACTTGAATAAAGAATAATTAAATCTTACTCGTGAGTAATAACGTTAGACACATATAATTCATGTTTTAATTTGTTAACATACATTGCTCTTTATACATGTAGATGGATTAATAATTGACCATAATAGTTAGACTTTAATTAATTTGAAGAAATGAAATTCAAAATTTGATGTTGATAAAAGTATATATGACAATATTGTATTAGTTGTAGGAGGAGCTATTGATGCAAAAACAAGTAGTGATAATCCCTTTGATATTTGCACTACCCACGGGCCATGTCCAAATATTCCTG
Organism: Cicer judaicum; assembly: GCA_037974835.1. Taxonomy (NCBI): domain Eukaryota; kingdom Viridiplantae; phylum Streptophyta; class Magnoliopsida; order Fabales; family Fabaceae; genus Cicer; species Cicer judaicum. Next base: position 8,980,167 of record JBBPBS010001143.1, on the reverse strand, counting down.
ACGGCGACTACGACGACTACTGTAGTGATTATTGTTCGGAAAATTTGATGCTTGCTTTTGGTGGCACGTGCGTTAGGAATGAATGTTGTTGTTCTACTGGATTTACATTCATATGATTTTAGTTTATAATGTTTAATTAATGTTATATATTTTGAAACTTTGTGCACTAGTCGAAAAATTATAGTAATCAAAGAAGAAGAATAAAAAGTAAAATATTCGTTAATAAATAAATACATCGATTTTAGTTTTAAATATCATTTTTAAATTTCTTGTTTTATTAATTCATTGTTGGTTTACAAGATTATATATCATTCATTTTGTTTTACCAAAATTGTATCATATTATTTCAATTGGTTCTTTGTGATTAATAGGATTCTATCTCTAAAAAATAAAATTATATCTATTCTTTAAGAAAAAGAATTACGATATGTTTGAAAGTTGGATGAAATAATCAGATTATATTTTAAATTTAATTGTCATACTTTAACTTTTTTAGTTCCTTTAATAAAATATTTACTTATAAATAAATATTGGACTCCATAATTACATCCAAGTTCAAAGTTACAATATAGTTTAGCACATAAATATTTTTGGGAGATATAATTGGCGTCATCCTTTTTAAGCCATTTTATTTTAATATTATATATATTTTAATATTATTAATCGGACATTTTTTATCGAAAAAATCGGAAATTTTTTATCGAAAAAAATATCTGAAATTTTTTATCGAAAAAAAATCGGACATTTTTTATCGAAAAAAAATCGAACTATTTTATCGAAAAAAAATCAGAAATTTTTTATCAAAAAAAAATTAGAAATTTTTATCGAAAAAAAAGTAAATCGATTCTTTTTTTAAAAAAGTGGATCTATGGGCCTCCTAGGCCCCCAAATTTTTAGGGGGCTTTTAGTTTAGGGGACCTTGTTTTTAGGAGCCTTTTAAATTATTAATTTTTTTGGCCCTTTCAAAATGTGGGCTGAGGCCAATAATTAGGGTGGCTTGTCAAATTGACAGCTCTACTCATGGTTCCCAATAATTCATTGTTTCAGAGTCAATAAGAAAAAGATAATGATCGTATACTGTTCTTTCCAACACTTGGAGTCTCAGGTCTTTAAGTCAATCAAACTAAATAATACCTTTGTCCCTATACATCAGACCTTTTTTAAATCATGGAAATTAAGAAGGTTGATTGTAGAATTAAATTGGTCCACATTTTAAATTATTTTATTAATTTATCCTTGAAGAGAGATTATTAGCTTATGACTATTTTGTAGTATTTTTTATGAGATGTAAAAATAGATGCAATACAATTAGAGGTAAATTAGTAAAAAAATAATTAATGCAATTTAAAAATGAAAGAGACCTTATAAAATTAAACAAAAAAAAAATCTCAAAAGATTCCTATATTTAGAGATAGAGATAGTACTCATTAATTAGAATTACCTTATCGACTCCACCGGCTCTGGCCAGTTCCTCAGTGAGATACATTTGCTCTTAAAATTGTTGGTAATATGAAAGTAAACTTCGTCATACAATTCCTGATTTATACAACTCACGATATAGTATCATAGTCTATTGAGAGACAACTCTAATCTTTAACTATCCAGTGGATCCAATATCTCTAGTGAGAAACTTTTTTGGCAAACTATGTTCTCAACTCCGACCTGTTTCTTTTGTGTTGCTATGATACATTCCAGCACTGTTTTACCATTTTTCTGGCCAAACTAGCTCTGCTGACGTCGTCGCCGCTTTCTCCCGATGACCTTGTCGGCGAATGACCACTCCAACATCGTCGTCCTCTCTTCGTCGACCCATCTCTCAACGTGTGTCGCCAACAACCATCTCACACACATACACACGCCCTACCGTCCATCGCACGTCAGATTCATGCTCCGCCTTTTTTCATTGGGCATCTAGCAGCTGTTTACGATGCGACTTCTCAGTTTTTGTCTCTCTCTCAGCCTTCTGATTCCATATATGCCATGAGTTTTCAGTTTCGACTCACATATATATCCGTTCTAGCTCAAACAATCCTTGTTTCTCTGGTTCGAACGTGTTTTCTAGTGCTCTTTACCGACCATGGCATCCTTGTTTGTTACATAAACAAATAGCATTGTTACCAACTACATCACCTTTCCTTATATATGATTTCTGGTGTTAGTTTGAATGGTAAAATATGAATAGAATTTCAACAAAAAGTAATTGAACCTAAGTTTGTTCCCTCTGATTTATGTACTTCTTGCTCTAGGAAAGTTCACACCAAAATATCTTGTCATATGTTAACCACATGGAAAGACAAGAAACCTTTAAGAACTAACAAACGATGACCCAACCAGATTTACCGAAACCAGAGGGAAAAATATTATGAAGTGGATGCTAGCAACTTATTGAAACACTAATCATTGCATCTGGTAATTAAGTGGATGCTAGCAACTTATGAAGGGAAAAATATCAATGTCCCAATATTTGACTCTGGCAGAAGAAGAACTTGTCAACACAATACCTATCAGAACCAGAACCAATTTATGAACTATAACTTAGATGAACCAGAAGAATCACAAAAAATATGAATATTTCAGTAGAAGCAAAATACAAGTTTGTTTCTTCATAAACAAGCCTAAACCAGCAGAAACAAACTGGTGTTTTGGGCTATATTATTTCAATATTAAATTGTCTAATTTATATTATGTTATATGACAAACAACATGACCTGAAAATTAAAAACAAGATGATGATGAGGATAATACATGTTTACCGAAACCAGAGGAAGCAAATGCAGACAAACCAGGAGAGCCTAAAAAATCAGAGGATACAAGGAGTTCAGAAGACAATGATAAATCTTCAGATGATGAATCTGATCTTGATGGAAGTACAAGTCATCTCATTCTGAAACATTAATCATTGGAAGTAAAAGTGATCATTTGAAGACCAAATTATCATTAAAAGATACCACTTTATTTGGCTTACTATAATCAATTGAGCCTACCACTATTGATGAATCATTGTTAGATGATCGATAGATTATTGCAATACAAGAAGAGTTAAATGAATTTAGAAGGAATGATGTTTGGGATCTATTACCTAGACCAAAGAAGAACATTATTGGAAACAAGTGGATTTTAATAAACAAGCTAAATGAAATAGGTGAAGTGGTCATAAACAAGGCAAGAGTTATCGCACAAAGCTACATTCAGCAAGAGGGAATTAATTACATGACACATTTGCACCAATGGCGAGGATATAAGCTATATGTATCCTACTTTCTTTTGCTGCAAATAATAAAATTACATTATTTCAAACAGATGTTAAAGTGCTTTTTTAAATGGCTATATAAGTAAAGAATTCCATGTTAAAGAATTCTCAGGTTTTGACAGTTCTGAATTTCCAAATCATGTTTTTAAACTTAGGAAATCTCTGTATGGTCTAAAACAAGCACCTAAGGTATGGTATGATAGACTGAGTAATTCTAGCTTAAAAATAACTTTGAAAGAGGACAAATAGATAATACACTTTTTAGAAAATCAATAGGAGATTACATTCTTATTATTCAAATTTATGTTGATCACATTATTTTTAGATCTACTAATGACACTCTCTGCCAAGAACTTTCTAAATTGATGGAGCTTGAATTTCAAAGTAGTATGATGGAAGAACTTAAGTTCTTCTTAAGGAACAAATTTAGCAAAGTTAAAAAGGTATATACATTCATCAAACTAAATATACAAAAAAGCTTATTAGGAAGTTTAAGATGGGTGATTTCAAACCTATGGCTACACCAATGCATCCTACAAGTTTACTTGAAAAATATGATTCATGCCAAAAAGGTGACCAAAATTATGTGCTAGATTTCAAGTTGACCTTAGGGAATCTCATTTAACTGTTGTTAAGAGAATCCTTAGATACCTAAAATGCACTACCAACCTTACCTTATTCTACAATAAATCTCCTAAGTAAAAACTCAATGGATATTGTGATTTCGATTATGCTAGAGATAAACCTAAGAGAAAGAGTAATAGTGGCAACTGCACCTTTCTAGGTGACAACTTAATATCTTGGTCAAGTAAGAGACAAAACACCTTTGTCATGTCAACAACAAAGGCTGAATACATTTCATCAACTAGGTGCAGTTTTCAACTACTTTGGATGAAACATCAACTTAAAGACTACCAAATCCTAGAATCCAACATTGCCATCTATTGTGATAACACTTTTTCCATTTGCCTAACCAAAAACTCAATCCTACATTTCTAGAGCTAAACACATAGAGATCAAACACCACTTCATTAGGGGGTATTAAACATTCACTTTGTAGACAATTGACATCAATGAGCTGACATATTCACCAAACTAGAAGATAGGTTTGAGTTCATAAAAAAAAATATAAAATTTACCATCATACCTGACTAATTTACTATCTTGTAGTATGTTACATTCAAGTTATTTAACAAAAAAACAAATGAAGAAAAAGACAAATAAAAAAAAATTACTTTCAAGTATTTTTGTTCGATGACAATAGTGGGAGAAAGACATTTGATAAAGTGGGGAGAAAAGAAAAAAAGAATTCTTAAACTTAGGGGAGAAAGACATTTGCTATCAAGAATACAATTTTTTTCATCATCAAAATGGGGGAGATTATTGAAACCTAGTTGGATTAATACTTAGAATTTTGATGTTAACAAAAGTATTTTATAAGAACCATATATTTGACTTCACGGAGAATGAAAGAATAATCATGTTTTTGAAGAAAATGTAAAATAAGATTTATTCAGATTTATAATTGAAGAAAGCCTTTGGCCAGGTTGAAAAGAAGATGTGGTCAAGATTTTAAGAAGATTTATCTGCAACAAAATATGAATTTGATCAATTTGAAGAATTTACAAACCTAATATGAACAAAATACGAACATAATCATTCTGATGAATTTACAAACTCAATCTGAACAAAATACAAATAGAACCAATTTAGAAGAACTGCTCATATTGGATTCAAAATTATTTTTGAATAAGATTTTTGTTGACGAAACTAGGAAATGAAGATACATTTCAGAAATAAACAAAGACTAAATTGAAGTCTTAATTTTATCTATAAATAGATACTCAAGGCTGAAAAAAAAGAACATCGAAAATCATAAAATAGTAGGAAAAACACAAGCTCAAATTTCAAATTCATCTTAGAGTTCACAAAGGGAAACACTTGTTCGAATGAAAATTATTTTCTAAGTGTTTTTTCTTAGATTGTGAGAGTTATTATTATTATCTTTTTTGTTAAAAGAAAATACTTAAAGTTCCAATCTTTTGTATCCAACCTGATAATGGTTTAGTTCTTTCTTTAATCAAGGGTTATCAGGTTGTTAGGAGAAGACATGGCTTCTAGGGTCAATGTGGTTAGTTCTCCAAAAGTCTGCTATTGTCAACCTGTTTGCGAAGACTTGGCTTGTAGGGTCAAGGTGATGTTATTTCTCAAAAGTTTGGAGTTGTTAGGTTGTTTGGGAAGACGAGCTTAGAGTGCTATATCTTTTGTAATTCAATGTATTTGAATTAGTGGTTTAAAGCCTTATGAGTAAGGAGACTGGATGTGGCCAAGTTACTGGTGAACTAGGATAAAACCGATGTGTACAAATATTTATGCTTTGTTTGCTGTCTCTGAACCTGCTTGCTGCTTATCTAAGTAATTCATATAAATCAACCAACCATCATCAAATTAACAAAAATTTATCAACTTTGTCAAACACAATTCAACCCCTCTTCTCATGTTAGCACTTGCACTACACTATTTAAAAGAGCAAAGTAATGAAAGATCAATTTTTTGTTAAAATGAGTTATGAATAAAGTCAACATGGTTATAAGTGTATGTCAAAAATCAATCTTCATTTTTGTACTTTGGTTGAAAATCAAGTAGTTTCGGTCTTTTCAGAGTTCATTAACTGCCACAGAAAAACATTTTACATGCCCATTGATGTTTTCAATATTGTTGTGAGTATGATTCTATTCAAGCCAATCATACCTACCAAGGCTAAAGAATTAAATCCAAAATTCATAATTAATAGTTCTATTTGAATGTAGTTGTGTAGAATGTGAAACATAAGAAATAGGGAGTTTGAATTGTGTAGAATGTGAAACATAAGAAATAGGGAGTTTGAATGTGAAACATAAGAAATATGATTTTATTTGAATTGTGTTAATAAAATAGGATTTTAAATAATTAATTTGATGTTAAAATTATTTTAGAATATATTTTGATAAATTCTATGAGTAATTTTTGTTATATAGATGCTTTCTATGATGTACTAGTTTGATACATGTTATATTACATGAGTGATATAAATAATACATATTATATTTTATTATTTGATATATTTAAAAAAATAAATAATATTTTAGTGTAATATATATTTTAAAGAAAAAGATTTTATGCGATTTTACGTGTATATACGTGTACCCAATTAATATAATACTTTTATGTGCGCTTGACTGGTGTTAAGTATATATATAGTTATATTTCAATTATTTATAACTATTTTCTATTTTTAGTTAGTATTTTTTTTATAAACAATTATCTTGATATAGAATTGATATTGTGTTTGATTTTGTTTATTTTTAAATACTTGTTATGATATTGTGATTTTATATATATTCATTATGATTTAGTAATTATTATAAAATATTGATGTTATATTTATTTATTTTATAATTTTGACTATTTTCTAATATGATGGTATTATTATAATGTGAGTATTTTGAGAAATAAGTATAACTGTGGAGATTATTTTGAATGTGAGAGTTTTGATTATTAGTAAGATGTTTTTATATTGATTATTTTAATTATTCTAATTTATAAAATATTAGTAATGTTTGGAAAAATAAATGGTGTTTGGAGGAATATTAAAAAAAGAGATTAAATAATTATTAGTTTGATTTTAACAAAATAAAAATAATAATAGTAAAATATAAATAAAGAGACCAATGGGTTTGACTCTACGAACCCTAATTGTTAATAAAATATAACAAACAAAAGAAGGGAAGGGAGTTTGAAGGACAACCGTAAAACCAAAGAGGAAACACAACAACAACTCTACCGTTTTACATCGGTGATCAATAACTATTCAAGAAAACTTTCTCAATTTTCTTCCAAATCTGAGTATGTTGTTTCTTATATTTAGTTAGTCAATTAAACACAATTTTTCAGATTTTTAACAACCCAAATTTCTCCCTAAAATACCCGATTTCTCCATTTACAGAAATCCTTATTTTGCACCGTTCTCCTTCACCGTAAGTCCGATTTGAGTGAAACCAACGCCAAAACGACCGTGTGAAAAGTGGCTATATTATCCACTGATTAGGTTTCTGATTTATGGTAATTTTCCTTGACCAAATTTCGAATTTAGTTTTTAGAGTATCTTCTCATAATTTATTTTTAACGTTTACCCATAAACTATCGAGTTAGATCGATTGAAGGACAAAGAGTCAATGAATAAAGGTTGTTTGCTCGTGGAATCGTATTCATGTGTAAAAGCTTCAAAATAAGGTAAGGGGTGAGAGAGCGTTTGAATTCATGAGTATAATATATTGTGAGATGAACGGGAAAACCGTATTTCCCAACGATTCATCTAGGACTTGCTACGTACGGCAGTAGCCCTTTGAGAGATAAATTGATTAATTTGAAATATGAGAATTGTGAGATTAAAATGTGGAATAGAAATTTTTATAAGGTGTTGATTGATTTAATTTTCGATACTTGTGTGGTAGTTGATATTTGTTATGATTGTGATGTTGGATGTTGAATGAAATTATGTGTACATGTTTGATTAGATGAAATTATGTGATGTGATAATAAAATATGGATGCATGGTTGCTATATGCTTACGTGATTATAATGATGATTTTTGATTGATGATAGTGATGTTATAAAATTGTGATAAATTTATACGATGATCATGATTTTTTATGATTAATGATATTATAAAATTGTGATGAAAATATTGAAGTACCCCATACTTGATGAGATAGTGATGATTCTTAAATATGGTGCTCTTAATGGAGTAGTCTAAGCTAACGGGGGGAGAAAATAAATATTGTGAATTTGTGAAGTGGAGATTATTTTGTCATCATATAGGTAGGGCCTGACAAGCCTAGTGATTCTGGGGAAGTACAACTGAATGAGCCTGATCGTGGCGGTCTGCTGTCGAGCCTTAAGGCAAGATTGTTAGACCTTGGAGGTATTCCGGTGGGGAATTCCTAGGTGCCTTGGAGGTAGCACTCCAAATGTCGAGAGCTACCATGCAACACACGTTTACCTCGACTGTCACGTATATGTGTCTCGGGTTGAGTTGAGGGGATCTATGAGGACAGGGCCAATTTGAATTGTCCGTCCACCGGAATGGTGGCATAGTATCATGGCCTCCTAACCAAGTACTTCAGAGTTAGAATGGTACCACATTGTGAAGTAGAGTCTAAGCTCATGCATAGCATTACATTTCCTTGTGATTGTTTTGTTGTGATTGATGTGTTTCAAAGGTAATATTAATTAGATGATTTGATGCATATTATAATGAGATGATTATTTTACTTGAGTGACTTTGATGTTATAGTATGATACTATTTAATTAAATATTCTGATATATCGTAAAGTGATTATAATACGGTTCTATTATGATTGTTTGCGTGTTCTTCTTACTCATATTATACTATTAACATGATTTCAAAACTCACCTCCTTCGTTGTTTGTGTTTGACTGGCTGGGCCCTGCGTTTGCAAACTCGCAGTTATTACAGGTTAATGAGTCTTGAAGTTCAAGTTTGGGAGGAACCCCGCTCTGATAGGTGATACCAGGAATAAGGGTTTTAATTTGTATTTTACTTATTTAATTTGAATCAAATTTTTGTATGAAAACCTTAGAAGTACTAGTAAGTTTTTAGAATTAAATCAAGTAATTATACTTAAATCAAGCTTATCGAGATTGCACTATTTTAATTGACAAAATAAGTTTAAAGTGTTTTTATTTTTATTTATGAGAAACGTAATATCTTTAATTAGATATTAAATTTTTATTCTCTTTAACAAATTTCTTTATCCGCGGCAAGTTTTCTTCAAATAATTTAGTATATATTATTACAAATGTTATTTTCGGGTTTAGAGTGTCACAAATTGTATTGTAGTTGTCTAGAGATGGTTGTGTAATGCTTATTGTGGTATGTTGTTGGCCGTTTTTTCCAATGAGAGTTGCATGTTCTTTTATAGAGATTTTAAAGGGTTTCTGACTGTTGTCCCAATGTCAAGAAATTAGCATGTTACATGAAGTTTTGTATTAAATCTTCTTATATTGATTCCTTATTAAACCTTGTTAAAAATATCCTTGAAATTGATTATGCGAATATTGATATTAAGATCGAAGGAGTAGATGATATTGTGATCAGATTATAACGCATAGACCTTCAAAGAGTTTAGAAGATGATGCACAAAATCTTTTTCTTCTTCAGAGCATTAACTATTATCAAAGTGTTGACTTATTATAGTGTTATTATTAGAGTGTTGAGTTTTCATAGTGTTGACTTGCCAAAGTTAGACGGTCAAATGTTTGTTGTGATTATTAGAGGAAAACAATCAAATAAAGAGTCACTAGAGGTGTATTTCAGAGCAAGTTTGACATATTTAGAATACAGAAATAAGAAGTGGCATCTTGGTGTTCCTTTAACTTATATCAAACATCAAAGGATGTAGGGTAAACTCATAAGGAATAACGTATTCTTAAAAACTGCAAACTAAATAAAACATTAGTGCTTTAAATGGTTTCCACAAACATCCACTTTTGTGAATGATTTTAATTTTATAGAAGTAAAAGGAATATCATAGAATATCACAACAAGACTCCCCCTTAATATCACAACTATATAGGGAGATGCGTTTTCCCTTGATGAACCTTTTGACGTTGTTTTCATGAGCATTCTTGACCGATTGTTCTGGGCTTTCTGAAGCTATTGGATCCATAGATAGAGGATCTCCATTGTTTGTCTCAAAGCAGCAACGTTTTGGGAGGCCAATTGGATTCCATGATTCATGTTGTCCCTTATCCAGTTGGTGACAAATAAGATCACCTAGTTCCATAGGTTAGAAACATCATTACGATCTAAACTTTGAGCATTCATATTGTATGCCGAAGTGATTTTGGTAGTAATAGAAGTAATGAATAAGTCAAGGTTTGGAAAGCCAAAGGAATTGAATGGGAAAGGGGAATGAGTTCTAGCATAATGGTGGAGGTGGTAGCTTAAAAGTGAAAAGGGGTGAAGGAGGATCAAATGGTGGTCTTGAGAGGGAGGGAATGTTGGAACCATGTTTATTTGAATAAATAAGTCTCTCACTTATTTTGATGATAAAAAAATCGTTTGTGGGAGCATTTTAATGCACTAACATTAAATTTAAGTGAGAGGGTTCAAATTTATATGCATCTAGATTGTTGGAACCAATAGCTTTCCTCAATCTTAACTAAAGTCAAATGCCCTGGTGATCAGATGAGGAGATAAAGAGATTAATAATCGAATTATTTGGGAAGAGTAACTGCCATAAAGTATTATAAATAACCCATTCAAGTTTCTCTTGTAGTATGTTGCGCGTATAGGTGAAATGGTGGACATGTTGGAACCAAGTTTATTTAAAGAAATATGTCCCTAACTTTTTTTTTATAATAACAAAATCGAACGTGGGAAAAATTTAATGTTTTAACATTGTGATTAAGTGTGCAGGTTTGTAATCAAATGATCGATTTGCGCATCCTCTGATACACATCCTAAATCAGCAATTTTTCTAAAGATCTCAAGACATTATTGGATCATTGTTCCATCTACTTCCGAACTGTTTCAAATAGACACGCCAAATTAACTCGACGAAGATACGATACGAATTAACTCCATCAATTATGTTGATTTTTTGCAATAAAGACAACGACTAGAAGCCCTAATCGTACTCTATTCAAAGAAGAAAGACAAAAAAGATACACAACATACAAGCAACAAGCGATGAAAACATATGCTCTTTTGATATCGTTCTTTTCATTTTGTAGGATTGAGAAGTCAAGATCAATAAGATTGTAGTCCTCAATCAATTAGCAAAGAAAGTTGCAAATGTGTAATTCATGGGGATACCACCTGATTTTTCGTGAGTTGCAATGATAGTGTTGAAATTCCCAGCAATACACTAGGGCTAATTATAGTTGAGGAGAAGTCACGTATTTCATGCGAGACATCCAACCTAAAACCATGGCTTGGGCTAGTATTTACAAAGGAGAAATACTAGAATGAGGGAGTTTCAACATTAACCTTAATATGTATACAATATTTAGATGAGTTGATAATTTGGATGTTTGGGTAAGACAGTCGCCACAGAAACCAAATTCCACTAGAAAATCTCACAACGACAACTTTTAAGCTATTGGACCCAATTTTTAGAATGACATCATCATCCCTAGTTCCACTAATATGTGGTTCAAGGAGTGGAATAAAGTCAAGATTGTGCATCTTCACATAATCTTTAACAAGGAAAAATAAATTACACCCACCAATTGATAGCGTTTCAGCAAGTGTAATGAATTGTTGCAAGTAATAATAAAACAGTAGTACCGAGTATCGAACTCAAGGATTGCATTTTACTATCGAATTATATTTAATTACTAAAATTGAACAAAAAATTCCCAAATTGGTTGAAATAATATTTGAAATTAACAACATTAATAAAATTGATTCTTTATAATGAGAAAAATGTCAGGGATGAGTTTCACTTCGAATTTTGATCCTAGTTACTGAATTCCTTTTTTGAATTATTATTGAATTCTCTTTATTATTCTTGCCCTAATGTTTTAGTGACAGAACCTTTAATTCCAAAGTAACCCATAATTCCTTAGTAGATTTAAGATTAGAATTAAACATTACCGTATAGAAATTCTCTTGTAAACTATTGATTTGCAACTAATTTAATTGGTTTCATGACTTGCATCTATCCCTAGACTACAAATTAATGAATTTCTCATCTCAAGCATTCGTAAAGTCCACTTTCGTTTCAAAATACAAATCGTAGAACATTTTAGTGTTGATCAAGCAATAAAAAACATTAAGCATAGGAATGAGAAAAATAATTCAATAAACCCATTCATATAACTAGAAATCAAATCAGAAAAATAAGGGTTTCATTTGGTTATAGTCATCCCTAACAAGTAGGATTTAGTTACTCATGACAGAGATACAAAAGATAGGGATTAAAGAAGAATTATAAGAAAGATTCATGAATGATTCTTGATAAAATTGTTCCAATTGCATTAGAAACGACCGTATTTGAGTTTCTATGTTAGGGCACAAGTCTCCCAACTTCCCAATAATAAAAAAGATCTCTAAATAGTAAAAAAACGCGCTACAGGTGTCTCTGGACAGTGCCGAACGGCTGGAAATGCGCCTCAGGCACGGATGGCGCGCTTCAAGCACACAACATCTGTTGTCTGACGTATTTTGCATTTTACTCCTCTTTCGAGTCTGAATTTGGTTCTGGTGTCTTCATGAAAGTTGCAGCTATGAAACTTAGGTTTTATTTGCACTTGGGTTTGACTCCAATTGGACATCAACTCCAGATATGGTTGAAATATTCTACATAGGTCATGTTGATTTCTCACCAAAATTTAGCATTGCACTAAAACAAAACGCAATATAAAATTATGAAAAACAGTGGGAAAACATGCATATGATGAAGAGTCATCACAACCCCAAACTTAATCTATTTTTTGTCCCTAAGCAACAATTAATTTCAGATTGGGTACAGTTAAAAGCACACTTAAATTCAATTTCTCAAATCAAATCAAACTCAATTCTCAACGTTCTTGCTATTGCAAAACATTCATCATGCTCTATGGTTGTTTTCATGAAAACAACAAGATTTGTATACCTTAGCATTCATTTATCAAATTCAACTCTCTCTTCACACAATCTCACCAAAATTTCTCTCAAGTGTTTAGAAGGGTTATGAATTTATCACTCAAATCCTAGAACATGCATCACGCTACCATATGCTTGAAAAAATTCTAGTTAGGAATCACAATGCAGTAAACACATACATTTTTGGAGGATTTTCGGGTTGTAATGGGACTTAGGTAAGGGTAGGACATTTTGGGATAGTAGGCTTTACTACTTGGAGTTAGGCATACATTTCTAAATTATTCTACCATTTTTTTTCACCTTCTCATTCTAGAGATTCTCAAACATTGACAAGAGAACCAAGAAGATATTATTTACCACAGTACACAAACTGATTTTTTTTTTAATTTTTTTTTTGGTGAGAATCACCACCCCAAACTTAAAAGGTTGTTATCCCATGAGCAACCCCAAACTTAGAATTTTATCAAGACAAGACAAAAATTTCCTACCTAACTCCAAGTAAGGTGATGTGATTAAAGTAGAGTCTTTGTTTTGTAATGTGGCTAGTGACCGAAAGAAAAGGGCAAGGCTCAAAGGGGCTAGCAAAGGGTAACATTTTCATGGGATAGTTAGAAAGGCTCAAACAACCACATAAAATTGTCTCAATGTATGCATAAATTACAAGTGATGCATGTCAGAATTAGTGCAAGTTCTGAAGGGATAACACATGTCTGAATAATCACACAACAAAGAATTTAAGTGTTTAGGCTCAAAAACTCACAGCTATGATATTAAGAGAGAGCATGAACCATCAAAATAATGTCAAACATGCCTCTGAAAAGTTAAAATTGTATTTTTGAAAAAATTTATGGCATATTAGCCTTCTACAACCATTTAGTAATCAAGAATGTACGCATTAGGAAGGCTTATCGACTTGATTAATAACATAATCTAAGAAATGAAATTTAACTTTCGAAATCCCAAACAGAAACTTTAAGATCAAGTGCGAGTTATTACAACTTTTTCATCATAGTAAACATTTAATGAAAAGGACCAAAAATAAGATAAAGAAAAGAAAATCAAATAGACTAAAATAAAACAAAGAAAACGAGAAAAAGAAAAGAAACAAAAAAAGGAAAGAAAACTTCTCTAAGTTTAGTAATTCAAGGATTCTCGTTTAGATCACCCGCTCCTGTTCTGCTATGGTCGCTAGTATACTTGTGAGGTGCAAATAGATTAGCATAAAATATGCCTCCTGATTCATGAGTGTTAATCATTCTACACCGACGTATCATATGTCATGTTATTTAAAGTATCTTATATTATTATTTTTCAATTAAAAAATCAGAGGTAGCGACCAAATTCGAGTTCTAAAATAGGTAGAATAATTTCATAAATCGGCAAAAATAAATGGCTAAAAGTGCAATTGATCCTTATTATTGTTATTGTTATTATATATTAGAGTACAAGTCTTTTCAAAACAATGAAGTTTTATTGTTAATTATTTTTAAAAATACAGTACAACTTCACTCTTTGAAAGAGCAAAGCAATGAAAGACCAAATTTTTTATTTAAACTAAAAAACAACGTAAAATTGAGATTTATATAATAAATAATAATAAAAATTTAAAGTAATTATTAATTAAAAAAAATTACACAAATTAAAAAAATATATATACAAAATTGCAGAAGTTAAGTAGAGTTGTAATTAATTTTCAGACAATATTGACGTATATGACTATCGACATTCTCTATATTTTCTTGACGCCTATTAGCTAAAAATTTATTTAAATTTTAATCTGGATACTATTTGATTTACAGTAGTAACAAGAAAATTTCCTAGTCATCTCTATAAATAGCCTCTAGTAAGTCTTGCTTGTTCATTCATATCTTGAAAGAGAAAATGGTTTACGGTGTCAAGTACATCTATTTTTTCATTGTATTGCTATGCATGACATCTATTTTCACTCTAGGTAACATACATTTATAAAGGCATGTATTTTGTATTTTGTATTTTGAAATGAAAACTCAGTTTTGATTTCGAAGCTAGGTTTCTATAAAGTTTTTAATGAAAAACAGACTGTGTTTTCAGAAAATTTCTTATTCTCATTGGGAATCTTGGAAATCACCTCTCATTTAAAAATATTGTTAGAAAGTAGTTAAAAATATTTATGAGAACAATACTTTGTTTAAGAATTTTAAAATAAGATTAATGTTTGAAAGTTTTAAATTAAGATTTTTAAGTCTCTTATATTAATATTAGCCTAAATTACATATGTGGTCCCTTAACTTAATTTCAGGTAACGTTTTAGTCCTTTATCTTTTTTTTTTTCGAATTGGTCCTTTATTTTAATTTTAAGTGACAATTTGATATTTTATGTTTTAAAATTTCAACAATGTTATCATTTTTTATACAAAAATTCAAAAAAATCATCAAAATTTTCAACCAAAACTCATAAAACTAATAAATCATCTTCAATATAATGCAAATTTTATCAAATTCATAGTTCAAATATTCAAACACACTCATATTTTCATCTCTAACAACATCAACTAAAGAATGAAAATATGACTTTATTTCAATATTTAAGTTCGGATTTGATAAAATTTGCATTATATTGAAGATGATTATTAATTTTATAGCTTTTGGTTGAAAATTTTGATGATTTTTTTGAATTTTTCTATAAAAAAGGATAACATTGTTGAAATTTTAAAACATAA
>JBBPBS010001143.1:8934075-8964495 GCA_037974835.1 Cicer judaicum | reverse complement strand
AAAAAAAAAAAAAGGATAAAGAACTAAAGCGTTACGTGAAATTAACTTAAAGGACTTAATATTATTAACTATTATTTTTAATAAGTAATATAACTATTATTAATATTAATTTTTTTTTATAAATAATTTTCTTATTTTTGAATCAACATAAAGTAATAGCATTCTTTTCTTTCTTTTACTGGGTAGAACTCCGGATATAGTATCCAATTTAAGTATTTCAAAGTGGAGCTAGTGCTTACAGATAATAAAACCTTTTTCTTTTAGGGCTAAGATTGTGTGCGAAAATATATTATAATTTTCTGATGATATATTTTTACTGCTACACTAATGAAGGATTTAACTGAACTTTCAATCTAGAATCACTCTAAAAGTCACCTTACTTGGAAAACAAAAATTTAATCTTAGCTGTGTATATTCACGTGAGACATTGTTGTTGAGATTAAAAAATAATAAGGAATCTACTAACTACTCTCAACTACAATTAATCCTTTTCTTCAAATGATTACCCCAAGGAACATACACTATAATTCTTGTTTTAATTTGTTAAAGTACAAAGTCTCTTATACATGTAAAATGATCGATAATCAAACTTAATTGTTAGACTTTAAATAATTTTAATAAATTCAAAACTTGATATTTGTAAAATTTCTGACAAAATTCTATTAATTGTAGGAGAAACAACATGGATTCATTGCTCTGACGAAGGGCCATGTCCAAATCATGAAATAGCTTGTAATAGTTATTGTTTGAAGACGATCAATCTTGACACTTCCAGGTGCATAAAAAATCTATGTTGTTGTGGATTTTCGTAAAGTATTTGTAGAATTGTTTATCTAAAGAGTCTTTTATGAACTCTATCAAAATAAGTGATATATATATGTATGGTTAAAATATCTTATTTTTATATTTTTTATTATATTATATTTAGTTTTGACAAAATTATATTTCATTTTTACTCAAAAAATATATTCTCTTTAGTATTTTTTATAAAAAATAATTAATTTAAAAAAGACAATGTATTTATCAATTATAGATTAAATACATTAATTTTCATTTACTTAAGCGTTTCTTATACTATAAACAAAAGAAAATAGAAGAAGAGAAAGAAGCGAGAAATTACAAAAATTTCAAATGTAATTATAAGAGAAAAAAAATACAAAATTATTAATCATTTATGTTATTTTTCTCTTATATTTTGAAGGGACCACAAAAAGTTGTGCCTTGTCTCTCTTGAGTATCTTTATTATAAGCTCCACACCCCCACAACAAAAACCCCAATTCAACCCTATTTTTTGCCACCACCATAACACAATTGAGATACAAGGATACATAATTGGTTAAACACACAATTCAACTATATTTTTTGGCACCGCCAACCAAATAACTTTGAATTTTTTGTCTTAGTTTAAAATTAGAAGAGAACACACCTTAAAATTGATGGGCATTGCTATGCTAAAATGCACTCATTGCATAAGTATAAATAATTATATCGTATACACATAGATTAATTAGTATGTATCAAATTAATTAAAATGATTTATTATTTAAATTTGTACTAATGGTTGAGTTATTACATTAACGAAATACATAAATAATTAAGAAAAATAATAAAAACATAAAGTTGTATATCGTATCTATCTCACAATATCGATCTCCCTTCTTTCATGGCATACAGGATACATTCCGCTTTTTATGCAACCAACCATGTTTTTTTTTTTAATTAAATTACTCTAAATCCTTATCTATATAATAATATAATACTATATATATCATTAATTGTATTCTTTTTATTTTTTCATCTTTCATGCATTATAAAGAGAAAATGAAATTAAATGTAATATCATATAACTGCCCCAAAAATAATTAATAAATCCCTTAAAAGTGCACTACATTAGGGTTTGTTAATATTGTCATAGTTGATTTTTACGTGTCCGAAAGCAAAATCTAGTTCAATTCAAAGAAAAGAGCACAACCAAGTAAGGATCATAAAGGATCTAAAATGTAACTTAGATGAACACAATTTTCAATTTCAAGAAAGTGTCAAAAGAATATTCAATTATAGATTCAAGTTTCATAAAATTAAACCTTTTAAATATAGGGATTATTCAATTTATCACTCCCAGAGTTCAAAGCGTGTGTGATTAATCTTATTGGTTCTAAGCATTCAATCACTTGAGAATTTCTTCAATCAAGCCCTTTAATCATTCTCATTCATAAATTTTAATCCTTATCCTAGAACACATAGGTTTATTTATCTCAAATACTAGGGACATTTTTCTTTAATTTAACTAGACAATTTAGCCCTTTTATTCATACCATTTTTTTCTTTTTAATTTGATATCATTTCACATTTGACTTGACTATTAGTGCAAGAAATCTCCAAGATACTCAATAAAACAATATTTTACCTTACCTTTCACTTTATTGCTTGTGTGAATAACCAACATGCCAATCATTGAGATGGTATCTTATTAAATTTTGACTTCTTTAGACTAAGATGTCAATTCATCCTTTTCTTGTTCCTTAGTTCAAGAAAATTTTATTTCTCAATTGTCTTATCTTAGGAATTTAGTTAACTTCAATTTAGACTTAGCTGTTTTAATTTTGGTCCATCTCAAGACACTTAAACTTATTCACAGTATGATATTCTTGTGTCAAAAGTAAGGAACATCTATATCTTAGCAAACATAGTTTCAAAGTTTCAATCTAACCTTAACAATATGTTTGTCACTAGGCCTTATTCAAAAATCAAACATAACAGTGACATTATAGGATAAATTTCAAACACATAATTCAAGTAAAACACGTTAACCATGATGCCAACACAAGGTCTACAAGAGGTCAATCGACAAAATATATTTTCTTTCCCCCACACAAGCATAAAGCATGATCTTCAATGTATAATATTCAAATAGATACAAGATGAATAAATAAATGAGAGAAAGTAAATGTGACTTATGTGAAAGAGTTTGTTATTGAAGCCTTTATTTCCTTAAAATAAAATAAACATACAAAAATAGTGAATTAGAACTAGAATTAAATAAAAAAAAATAATTAATGTAAATTTCCTCCTACGAAGCATTTGTTGAATGTATCGAGCATGAAAAACAAGGGGGTTCTTCAGCAAGTGTGGGAGCATGTATTAAAAGACTTCTCATTAGCAACAAAAATATCATACACAAAATTACAAGTAGAAAAAGGAGAAATATTTTAAAAGGAATTAAAAAATGATGAAAAATAATTATATTTCCTCCTCCATTGGTAAGGTCAACTTCCTCTTTTTAACATCAATTATGGCATCTCTTGTGACTAAGAAAAGTCGTCCCAAAATTATCCTTCCATGTCTCACACCACAAAATCCATAAAAAAAATAAAATTTTCCTATTTTAACCAAAATATCTTCCATTATCTGCAAGGGTGAACTATGAAACTATCAACTAACTATAAGCAGTTAGTAGGTTGTGCTTCTGGCAAGCCAAGTTTTTAACTAAAGATAAAGGCATCAAATTTATACTTGCTCTTAAATTACAGAATACCTTTTCAGAAAGAGATTTAACAAATGTACAAGGGATAGTGAAACTACATGGATGTTTATGCTTAAGCTTTACTAAGACTATTAACATGTTTGGTCATTCGCGATTCATATAATTTTTCCTGAATTAACTTTTTATCTAGTCATTCAAATAATTTAAGTTCAAGAAAAGCATAGAGAATAGAAAAGTTGAAAGATTGATATACTAAAATTATGTTTGTACATACAATAATTTATACTCTTAATTATCCTATAGGTCTACCAATTAATTGTAGTATGATCGCTAACAATTGATTGATTGAAAACTTGCAAAGAGTGGTCAATCATAACATGTAAATAAATAGGAAAATTTAACTAAACAATTAAAAGTAATCAAAATAAAACAAAAATAGATAGCTAAGACATACTAAAAGGCATCTCAATTCCAAGATTCACCAAAGACTCTAAAATAAAGTTTAGTTACTCATTGTCATAAAGAAAATCAAATAAGGAATAATTGTATTCATTAAATTAAACAGAAAAAGAAAACTCATAAAGAGAATATCTCTCTCTAAATAATTCATAATAATTCTTAAAAAGTGCTTTAAATTAGAGTTTCACAGACATACACATATGCATCATTATAAAAAAAAACGCGTATAATTCCTAACAAAACCAAAATATCTTACCAAATATTACAACAACAAAATACTAATTGATCTTCTGTACAATTCCCAACACACAATCAGGATGACTATGAATGTGTTGGAAAACACAAGAAATTTGAAAATTTGAACTGTGTTTTGTCATTTTTGAAAGATACTATGATTACTTAATCCACAATTTCACTTAATATCATACAAGTATTTTTTACGTTGCCTCTTCGGGCTTTGGATATTTTTCTCAAGACACTCCAGGTTGTCATCGTCATAACCCTTCTTCAACTTTATGGCATTATGTCGTTGAGGTTCATGAGTGTTGTTGTACCTTTTAGGGGTGAGAGAGTGTTTGCCACTATCAGGAATGTATTCGGTCTTGTTCTTGAATATTCATAAATTTTAATTTATTTAAGTCTTTTCTTCAAAATGAATTCTTTTAATTATATTCATTGACTTTCCATCATAGCCATTGACTTTCTTGTTCGAGTAAGATATTGTGTTTCTTAGATAATAAAAGTCAAAGGCAGATTTGTGTGACTAAGAATTAGTGGCTTTGGGCAAATCACATTGTTGAATCATCAAAGTCAGTGCAACATTAGTGGTTTCACTTTAGAAGTAACATTTTAAGTGTGTTGCACATTTTGATTAGTGGAATATGAGTTTGAATGTATGGCTTTAACAATCTCTTCAAATTTCATGATAGCTTGATATAAACTCTTTAGAGACATGTTGATTTTGTGCACATAAGAGGTACCCAAGGACTTCAATGACAAGCTTCAAATTATGTTTGCAGATGTAGTCTTCAAACCTAGTTATCAGAAGCAATATTTAGAGTCAAACTTCAGAACTAAAAATCAGAGGCAGTCTTCGTAATCTTTGAAGACATATGTTCAGAGGCAGACGTGTATGCTTTTGTGTTCCTCTGGTAGCTTCCTTCGGTGCCTTCCTTTGTTTTCCTTATTCTAATTTTCAACACACTTAATGAAGCCATTAGCCCAAACAAATTGTTCTCATAAAATACATTTGTTAACATCAAAATCACAAGAGGAAAATCAACTTAGTTCCAATAATATAAGCTACTTATAAAGTTTGATGAATGTTTCTAGTGGATTAGTATGAGAGACATATTCATTGAGTATTTGCTAGAGTTACTAATGATCAAATGCATTCGGTTGACTAACTATTTTTCAAATTGAGACAAAATACTAACAGTGCAAACAAAATATACTTATAGAACAAGAACAAGTGTTGCGATGCATGAAAAAAGAACGGCTCAGTATCGATGAAAGTTTTGATGCAGAGGAGAAAAACACTATATGTCGTAGAATCATCTACTACAATGTTACACCATTTAATTACATTTTAACTTATACAAATTTATACAAATTTATAAAATCCAACGTTGGATTGAAAGCTTATATCATATAGATCATTCATATAAAATTGTAAAATTTTGTCTAAATTATAAAATTAATTGATATACTATTGAAATAGATTCAAATTAATTGATATACTATTTGGTAGAAAATGCTCCATTAGAATATGACAATCATGGGTGTTCAAACCTTTTAACTTGAGGTCTTTCATACAAACCAAATTTCTAATGTTCGAAGAGTATCCTTCTGGAACTTTAACTTTGTGTAGAAATTTACATAAAACAATTCTTTCCTTTCTAGATAGAGTATGAGCGGCTGGAGGTAGATATGTGCGATTTCCTTTCTTTACTGGAGCCAATTCATTTCTTATTCCCATATTGACCAAGTCCAATCTTGCGTTGATGCCATCTTTAGACTTTCCTGGAACAGTGAGTAACATACCAAAAACACTATCAAATACATTTTTTTCAATATGCATCACATCGAGGAAATGTCTTATATACAATGACTTCCAATATGGCAATTCAAAGAAAAGTTACTTTTTCTTCCACCCAGTTTTGACTAGCTCTCCCACAAAAGGTTTGCCAAATTTATTGGTCAAACCTTGTACTTTTTCAAGTATTTGATATCCAGTTGGTGCTAAAGGAGCTTTACCTTCCTCTGATTTTCCATTAAATGCATTTCTCCACCCACAATACTGATGACTATAAGGTAAAAATCTACGATGTCCAAGAAACACATTCTTCTTGCAATGTTTCAACCGCATCCAATTTGTACTCTCTTCACATATAGGACATGCACACTGACCTTTAATGCTATATCCTGATAAATTACCATATGCTGGAAAATCATTAATTGTGTCGAACAACATAGCCCTCAAATTGAAACATTCTTTCTTATACCCATCATAAACTTCCACACCTGTCTCCCACATACATTTTAAATCTTCGATTAGAGGAGTCAAATATACGTCGATATTATTCCCCGGTTGTTTGGGTCCAAAAATTAATAGAGACAACATCATAAACTTACGCTTTATACATAACCATGGAATTTTTCTCACTTTAACCAAAATATCTGCTATTATTGGCAAGGGTGAATTACGAAACTATCAATTAACTCTAAGCAAATTTTAGTAGGTTGTGATTCCTCCAAGCCAAGTTTCTAAACAGAGATAAAGGCATCAAATTTATATTTGTTCTTAAATTACAAAATATCTTTTCAAAATGAGAGTTACCAATTTTACAAGGAATAATGAAGCTACATGGATCTTTAGGCTTAAGCTTTACTAAGACTATTAACATGTTTGGTCTTTTGTGATTGATATTATTTGTCAAAAAAAGCATAGAAAATAGAAAAGTTGAATGATTGAAATACTAAAATTATGTTTGTACATATAGTAATTTATACTCTCAATTATCCTATAGGTCCACCAATTATTTGTGGTATAATCGCTAACAATTGATTGATTGAAAACTTGCAAAGAGTGGTCAATCATAACACGTAAATATATAGGAAAATTTATATGAACAATTAAAAGTAATCAAAATAAAACTAAAATAGATAACTAAGACATACTAAAAGGCATTTCAATTCCAAAATCCGCCAAAGACTCTAAGAGAAAGTTTAACTACTCATTTTCATACAGAAAATCAAATAAGGAATAATTGTGTTCATTAAATTAAACATAAAAAGAAAAATAAAAAAGAAAATGACTCTCTCTCTCTAAATAATTAATAATAATTCTTAAATGGTGCTCTAAATTAGAGTTTATTAGGCATGCACCTATGCATCATTATAAAAAAAACACTTATAATTCCTAACCAAACCAAAATATCTTACTAAATATAACCCAAAAAAACTACTAATTAATTTTTTGTACAATTCCCAACACACAATTTGGATGAATATGAATGTGCTGGAAAACACAAGAAATTTGAGGA
The DNA here is from genome assembly GCA_037974835.1 of Cicer judaicum. Taxonomy (NCBI): domain Eukaryota; kingdom Viridiplantae; phylum Streptophyta; class Magnoliopsida; order Fabales; family Fabaceae; genus Cicer; species Cicer judaicum. Next base: position 8,957,006 of record JBBPBS010001143.1, on the reverse strand, counting down.
TTTGAATTGTGTTTTTGTCATTTCCGAAAGATACTATGATTGCTTAATCTACAATTTCACTTAATATCATACAAGTATTTTTTCCGTTGCCTCTTCGGGCTTTGAATATTTTTCTCTAGCCTCTCTAGGTTGTCATCGTTAGAACCCTTCTTCAACTTTCTGGTATCATGTCATTGAGGTTCATGAGTGTTGTTGTACTTTTTCATGTACCTTTTAGAGGTGAGAGAGTGTTTGCTACTATCAGAAATGCATTCGAGCTTGTTCTTAAATATTCATAAATTTTAATTCGGCTAAGAGAGATAAATATTGTTATTATTGTTATTATATATTAGAGTACAAATCTTTTCAAAACAATGAAGTTGTATTGTTAATTATTTTTTTTAAAAATAGTACAACTTCACTCTTTGAAACAGCAAAGCAATGAAAGATCAATTTTTTTATTTAAACTAAAAAACAAAGTAAAATAATAAATGATAATAAAAATTTAAAGTAATTATTAATAAAAAAAAACAATTATACAAATTACAAAAGAAAGAATATAAAATTGTAAAAATTGAATAGATTTGTAATTAATATTAAGACAATATTTTCGAGTATGATTGGTTAATCGATATAGTCTACGTTTTCTGAACACTTTTTTTGCTAAAAAATTATTTAAGTTCTAATGTAAATACTATTTGATTTATGGTAATAAAAATAAAATTTATCAGTCATCCCGATAAATAGCCTCTAGAATGTCTTGCTTGTTCATTCATATCTTGAAAGAGAAAATGGCTTATGGTGTCAACAACATCTATTTTTTCATCGTATTGCTATGCATGACATCCATTTTCACTCTAGGTAACATACATTTATAAAGGCATGTATTTCGTATTTTGAAATGAAAACTCAATTTCAGAGGTTGTTTTCAGAAGATTTCTTATTCTCATAGGAATCTTGGAAATAACCTCTCATTTAAAAATATTGTTAGAAAGTAGTTAAAAAATATTTATGAGAACAATACTTTGTTTAAGAATTTCAAAATAAGATTAATGTTTGAAAGTTTTAAACTAAGATTTTTAAGTCTCTTATATTAATTTGTATTCATTCTCGAATTCATTTTTATTAGTTTTTGCTTTTTGGAGTCCTAACTTTGGTTTTTTATTTCATTTTTCTATCATTAAAGACTTTAAGGTGATTTCTTGGCGATGGCTTAATTAATTAAGTTCTCACTGATTTAACAGTAACAATACAGCATTAAATTTAATTAATAATCTAAATTTATTTGAAATGATCGATAATTAAACTTAATTGTTAGACTTTAAAAATTTTTAACAAATTCAAAACTTAATATTCGTAAAATTTCTGACAATATTCTATTAATTGTAGGAGAAACAATATGGTTTCATTGCTCTGACGAAGGGCCGTGTCCAAATAATGAAGAAGGTTGTAAAATTTTTTGTTTGAAAACGTTAAATCTTGACGTTACCACTTGCATCAACACTATGTGTTGTTGTGGATGATAATTGTACTTGTAATTAGTATTTCTAAAATTGTTTCTCTAAAGAGATTTTATGAACTCTATCAAAATTAGTGAAAAATAAATATATACATGGTTAAAATATCTTATTTTTATATTTTTTATTATATTATATTTGCTTATGACTAAATTATACTTTATTTTAACTCAAAAAGTTATATTCCTTTCAATATTTTTTATAAAAGTTAGTTGAGTCAAAAAATGTAATGTATTTAATTATTATAGATCAAATATATTAATTTTTATTAACTTAAACGTTTCTTATAATATTAACCGAAGGAAATAGAAGAGGATAAAGAAATAAGAAATAAAGAAGATTTAAAATATTGTTTATTAATATAAGAGAGAAAAAAAATACAAAAATGTTAATCGTTTCTATTAATTATCTTTCTCTTATATTTTTAAGAGACCACAAAAGGTGGAGGGTTGTCTCTCTTCACTATTTTTATTATAAACCGAGAAATTCTCTATCTCTCTTCAACTTCTCTCTAACCCCAATCTGATCTCTTCTACATATATTACTCATAAATCAATCGCACCATAACAAAACATTTTATTCATTAAAGTTTAAACTCAACATCAAAGTGAAAGAACTATACTACCTTTTTCTTTAACAAGCCAATATATATATATATATATACTATTTACATTATTAGTTGTACTCTTTTATTTTTTTCATCTTTCATGCATAATAAAGAGAAAATTAAATTAAAAATTTCTGTAATATCATATAATTGATCCAAAAATAATTAATAAATCCCTTAAAAGTGCACTAAATTAGAGTTTATTAATATTCTCACAGTTAACATTTGTGTGTCCGAAAGTAAAATCTAGTTTAATTCAAAGATAAATTTAAAGAAAAGAGCACAATCAAGTAAGGGTCATAAAGGCTCTAAAAAGTAACTTACACCAACACAATTTTCAATTTCAAGAAAATGTCAAAGGAATGTTCAATTATAGACTCAAGTTTCATAAAATTAAACCTTTTAAACATGAGGATTATTCAACTTATCACTCATAAAGTTCAAAGTGTGTGTGTTTAACCTCGTTGCTTCTAAGCATTCAATACATTGAGAATTTCTTCAACGAAGCCATTTAATCATTCTCATTCATAAATTTTCATCTTTATCCTAGAACACAAGTTTATTTATCTCAAATACTAGGAACATTTTTCTTTAATTTAACTAGACAACTTAATCCTTTTATCCATGCTATTTTTTTCTTTTTAATTTGATACTATTTCACATTTGACTTGACTATTAGTGCAAGTAATCTCCAAGATCCATGATCCGCCAGAGACTCTAAAAGAAAGTTTAGTTACTCATTGTCATATAGAAAATCAAATAAGGAATAATTGTGATCATTAAATTAAACATAAAAAGAAAAAACCATAAAGAAAATGACTCCCCCTCTCTAAATGATTAATAATTAATAATAATTCTTAAAAAGTGCTATAAATTAGAGTTTCACAGACATGCACATATGCATCATTATAAAAAAAAAAAACACGTATAATTTCTAACGAAACCAAAATAAATATCTTACCAAATATAACAACAACAAAATACTAATTGATCTTTTGTACAATTCCCAACACACAATCAGGATGACTATGAATGTGCTGGAAAACACAAGAAATTTGAGGATTTGAATTGTGTTTCGTCATTTTTGAAAGATACTATGATTACTTAATCCACAATTTCACTTAATATCATATAAGTATTTTTTATGTTGCCTCTTCGGGCTTTGGATATTTTTCTCTAGACACTCCAGGTTGTCATCGTCATAATCCTTCTTCAACTTTATGGCATTATGTCGTTGAGGTTCATGAGTGCTGTTGTACCTTTTAGGGGTGAAAGAGTGTTTGCCACTATCAGACGTGTATGCTTTTGTGTTCCTATGGTAGCTTCCTTCGGTGCCTTCCTTTGTTTTCCTTATTCTAATTTTCAACACACTTAATGAAGCCATTAGTCCAAACAAATTGTTCTCATAAAATACATTTGTTAACATCAAAATCACAAGAGGAAAACCAACTTAGTTCCAAAAATATAAGCTACTTATAAAGTTTGATGAATGTTTCTAGTGGATTAGTATGAGAGACATATTCATTGAGTATTTGCTAGAATTTCTAATGATCAAATGCATTCGGTTGACTACATATTTTTCAAATTGAGACAAAATACTAACAGTGCAAATAAAATGTACTTATAGAACAAGAACAAGTGTTGCGATGCATGAGAAAAGAACGGCTCAATATCGATGAAAGTTTTGATGCAGAGGAGAAAAACACTATATGTCGTAGAATCATCTACTACAATGTTACACCATTTAATAACATTTTAACTTATACAAATTTATAAAATCCAACGTTGGATTGAAAGCTTATATCATATAGATCATTCATATAAAATTGTAAAATTTTGTCTAAATTATAAACTTAATTAATATACTATTGAAATAGATTCAAATTAATGTTTTTTATAAATAATCTATATAATATAAATATTTTACAAGATCAATTTTGTCGCCACATTATATGACATGTGTCCATCCCCATTAGCCTTTTGAAAGGTCAAATTCATCCCGAGAATAAAATCCATGAAATTCAATTACAGCGGTATAATTAAAAAGTAATAATAATTTAACTAAATTAATAATAATGAAACCCTTTATTAAATTAAGCATCTAAATTGATGATTTAATAAAAAAATTAAGCATCACTCTATTCTCTAAATTGATGATTTAATAAATTAAGCATCACTCTATTCTCTTTTTAAATTAATATACTGATGTACTGTATTTTTGCCTTTAACTTGACCTCAAACTTCGAAATAGCAAAATTATTCATGTTTTTAGTTCTTTTAAAATGGAGTGCGACTCTTTCTGAAGAAAAAAATATTTTTTTTTTAAAATAGTGCTACTTTACTCTTTCAAAGAGGAAAGTAATGAAAGGATAATTTTGTATTCTAACAATAAAATAAAAACATAAAATTCAAATTTGTATCATAAATAATAATACAATTTTGTTAAATTTTGTCTATCATCTAAAATTAATTAATATGTTATTAAAACATGAGGATTATTCAACTTATCACTCCTAAAGTTCAAAGTGTGTGTGTTTAACCTCGTTGCTTCTAAGCATTCAATACATTGAGAATTTCTTCAACGAAGCCATTTAATCATTCTCATTTATAAATTTTCATCTTTATCCTAGAACACAACTTTATTTATCTCAAATGCTATGAACATTTTTCTTTAATTTAACTAGACAACTTAATCCTTTTATTCATGCCATTTTTTTCATTTTAATTCGATACTATTTCACATTTGACTTGACTTTTAATGCAAGTAATCTCCAAGACACTCAATAAAATAATATTTTACCTTACATTTTACTTGATTGTTTGTGTGAGTAACCACTATGCTAATCACTGAGATTGTATCTTATTAAATTTTTACTTCTTTAGACTATGATGTCAATTCCTCATTTTTCTTGTCCCTTAGTTCAGGAAGTTTTTATTCCTCAAATGTCTTATGTTAAGAATTTAGTTTTACTTTAAATTAGACTTAGTTATTTGAATCTTCGTCCATCTCAAGACACCTAAACTTATTCACAACATGAAATTCTTGTATCAAAAGTAAGGAACATCTATACCCTAGCAAACATAGTTTGACAGTTTCAATCTAACCTTAACAAGGTCTACAAGTGGTCAATCGACAAAATATATTTTATTTCCCTCACACTAGCACAAAGCATGATCTTAAATGAAGAATATTCAAATAGACACAAGATGAATAAATAAATGAGAGAAAGTAAATGTGACTTCCGAAAAAGAGTTTGTTGTTGAAGCTTTTATTTCCTTAAAATAAAATTACATACAAAAATAATGAATTTGAACTATAATTGAATAAATATATATATATATATACATATATATATATATATATATATTTTAATGTAGGTTGCCTCCTATGAAACGTTTGTTGAATGTATGGTGCATGCAACAATGCCCCAACATGAAAATCAAGAGGGTCCTTCACCAAGTGTGGGATCATGTAGAGCAGCAGTTCCCACCCGAACATGAAAATCAAGAGGGTTCTTCACCAAGTGTGGATCATGTAGAGCAACAGTTCCCATTAGAGGCTTCTCATTAGCAACAAAAATATCATGCACAAAATTACAAGTAGAAAAAGGATAAATATTTTAAAAGGAATTAAAAAATGAACAAAAAAAATTATATTTCCTTCTCCATTTGTAAGGTCATCCTCCTTTCTCTAACTTCAATTATGGCATCTCTTGTGGCTAACAAAGGTCGTCTCAAAGTTATCCTCTTCTATGTCTAACACCACAAAATTCATAAGAAAAATAAAATTTTCTCACTTTAACCAAAATATCTGCTATTATTGGCAAGGGTGAATTACGAAACTATCAATTAACTCTAAGCAAATTTTAGTAGGTTGTGATTCCTCCAAGCCAAGTTTCTAAACAGAGATAAAGGCATCAAATTTATATTTGTTCTTAAATTACAAAATATCTTTTCAAAATGAGAGTTACCAATTTTACAAGGAATAATGAAGCTACATGGATCTTTAGGCTTAAGCTTTACTAAGACTATTAACATGTTTGGTCTTTTGTGATTGATATTATTTGTCAAAAAAAGCATAGAAAATAGAAAAGTTGAATGATTGAAATACTAAAATTATGTTTGTACATATAGTAATTTATACTCTCAATTATCCTATAGGTCCACCAATTATTTGTGGTATAATCGCTAACAATTGATTGATTGAAAACTTGCAAAGAGTGGTCAATCATAACACGTAAATATATAGGAAAATTTATATGAACAATTAAAAGTAATCAAAATAAAACTAAAATAGATAACTAAGACATACTAAAAGGCATTTCAATTCCAAAATCCGCCAAAGACTCTAAGAGAAAGTTTAACTACTCATTTTCATACAGAAAATCAAATAAGGAATAATTGTGTTCATTAAATTAAACATAAAAAGAAAAATAAAAAAGAAAATGACTCTCTCTCTCTAAATAATTAATAATAATTCTTAAATGGTGCTCTAAATTAGAGTTTATTAGGCATGCACCTATGCATCATTATAAAAAAAACACTTATAATTCCTAACCAAACCAAAATATCTTACTAAATATAACCCAAAAAAACTACTAATTAATTTTTTGTACAATTCCCAACACACAATTTGGATGAATATGAATGTGCTGGAAAACACAAGAAATTTGAGGATTTGAATTGTGTTTTTGTCATTTCCGAAAGATACTATGATTGCTTAATCTACAATTTCACTTAATATCATACAAGTATTTTTTACGTTGCCTCTTCGGGCTTTGAATATTTTTCTCTAGCCTCTCTAGGTTGTCATCGTTAGAACCCTTCTTCAACTTTCTGGTATCATGTCATTGAGGTTCATGAGTGTTGTTGTACTTTTTCATGTACCTTTTAGAGGTGAGAGAGTGTTTGCTACTATCAGAAATGCATTCGAGCTTGTTCTTAAATATTCATAAATTTTAATTCGGCTAAGAGAGATAAATATTGTTATTATTGTTATTATATATTAGAGTACAAATCTTTTCAAAACAATGAAGTTGTATTGTTAATTATTTTTTTTAAAAATAGTACAACTTCACTCTTTGAAACAGCAAAGCAATGAAAGATCAATTTTTTTATTTAAACTAAAAAACAAAGTAAAATAATAAATGATAATAAAAATTTAAAGTAATTATTAATAAAAAAAAACAATTATACAAATTACAAAAGAAAGAATATAAAATTGTAAAAATTGAATAGATTTGTAATTAATATTAAGACAATATTTTCGAGTATGATTGGTTAATCGATATAGTCTACGTTTTCTGAACACTTTTTTTTGCTAAAAAATTATTTAAGTTCTAATGTAAATACTATTTGATTTATGGTAATAAAAATAAAATTTATCAGTCATCCCTATAAATAGCCTCTAGAATGTCTTGCTTGTTCATTCATATCTTGAAAGAGAAAATGGCTTATGGTGTCAACAACATCTATTTTTTCATCGTATTGCTATGCATGACATCCATTTTCACTCTAGGTAACATACATTTATAAAGGCATGTATTTCGTATTTTGAAATGAAAACTCAATTTCGGAGGTTGTTTTCAGAAGATTTCTTATTCTCATAGGAATCTTGGAAATAACCTCTCATTAAAAATATTGTTAGAAAGTAGTTAAAAAATATTTATGAGAACAATACTTTGTTTAAGAATTTCAAAATAAGATTAATGTTTGAAAGTTTTAAACTAAGATTTTTAAGTCTCTTATATTAATTTGTATTCATTCTCGAATTCATTTTTATTAGTTTTTGCTTTTTGGAGTCCTAACTTTGGTTTTTTATTTCATTTTTCTATCATTAAAGACTTTAAGGTGATTTCTTGGCGATGGCTTAATTAATTAAGTTCTCACTGATTTAACAGTAACAATACAGCATTAAATTTAATTAATAATCTAAATTTATTTGAAATGATCGATAATTAAACTTAATTGTTAGACTTTAAAAATTTTTAACAAATTCAAAACTTAATATCATATAATTGTTAGACTTATTAGTTGTACTCTTTTATTTTTTTCATCTTTCATGCATAATAAAGAGAAAATTAAATTAAAAATTTCTGTAATATCATATAATTGATCCAAAACAAATTAATAAATCCCTTAAAAGTGCACAAAATTAGAGTTTATTAATATTCTCACAGTTATCATGTGCGTGACCGAAAGTAAAATCTGGTTTAATTCAAAGATAAATTTAAAGAAAAGAGCACAATCAAGTAAGGGTCATAAAGGCTCTAAAAAGTAACTTACACAACACAATTTTCAATTTTAAGAATATGTCAAACGAATATTCAATTATAGACTCAAGTTTCATAAAATTAAACCTTTTAAACATGAGGATTATTCAACTTATCACTCCTAAAGTTTAAAGTGTGTGTGTTTAACCTCATTGCTTCTAAACATTCAATACTTTGAAAATTTCTTCAATGAAGCCATTTAATCATTCTCATTCATAAATTTTCATCCTTATCCTCGAACACAAGTTTATTTATCTCAAATACTAGGAACATTTTTCTTTAATTTAACTAGACAACTTAATCTTTTTATTTATGCCATTTTTTTTTTCTTTTTAATTTGATACTATTTCACATTTGACTTGACTATTAGTGCAAGTAATCTCCAAGACACTCAATAAAATAATATTTTACCTTACCTTTCACTTGATTGTTTGTGTGAGTAACCACCATGCTAATCACCGAGATTGTATCTTATTAAATTTTTACTTCTTTAGACTATGATGTCAATTCCTCATTTTTCTTGCCCCTTAGTTCATGAAGTTTTTATTCCCCAAATGTCTTATGTTAAGAATTTAGTTCACTTTAAATTAGGCTTAGTTATTTTAATCTTCGGCCATCTCAAGACACCTAAACTTATTCACAACATGAAATTCTTGTGTCAAAAGTAAGGAACATCTATACCCTAGCAAACATAGTTTGAAAGTTTCAATCTAACCTTAACAATATGTTTGTCACTAGGCCTTGTTCAAAAATCAAACACAATTGTGACATTATAGGATAAATTTCAAACACATAATTCAAGTAAAACAAGTTAACCAAGATGCCAACACAAGGTCTACATGAGGTCAATCGACAAAATATATTTTATTTCCCTCACACTAACATAAAGCATGATCTTAAATGAAGAATATTCAAATAGACACAAGATGAATAAATAAATGAGAGAAAGTAAATGTGACTTCCGTGAAAGAATTTGTTGTTAAAGCTTTTATTTCCTTAAAATAAAATTAAACATACAAAAATAGTGAATTTGAACTAAAATTAAATGAAAATATATATATATATATATTAATGTAGGTTGCCTCTTATGAAGCATTTGTTGAATGTATGGTGCATGCAACAATGCCTCAACATGAAAATCAAGAGGGTTCTTCACCAAGTGTGGGATCATGTAGAGCAACAGTTCCCATTAGAGGCTTCTCATTCGCAACAAAAATATCATGCACAAAATTACAAGTAGAAAAAGGATAAATATTTTAAAAGGAATTAAAAAATGAACCAAAAAAATTATATTTCCTGCTCCATTTGTAAGGTCATCCTCCTTTTTCTAACTTCAATTATGGCATCTCTTGTGGCCAATAGAGGTCGTCCTAAAATTATCCTCTTCCACGTCTAACACCACAAAATTCATAAGAAAAATAAAATTTTCCCACTTTAACCAAAATATCTGCTACTATTGGCAAGGGTGAATTACGAAACTATCAACTAACTCTAAGCAAATTTTAGTAGGTTGTGATTCCTCCAAGCCATGTTTCTAAACAGAGATAAAGGCATCAAATTTATTCTTGCTCTTAAATTACAAAATACCTTTTCAAAAAGAGAGTTATCAATTTTACATGGAATAATGAAGCTACATGGATCTTTAGGCTTAAGCTTTACTAAGACTATTAAGATGTTTGGTCATTCGTGATTGATATTATTTGTCATAAATTAACTTTTTATCTAGCTATTCAAAGTATTATAATTCAAGAAAAACATAGAGAATAGAAATGTTGAATGATTGAAATACTAAAATTATGTTTGTACATACAATAATATATACTCTTATTTATCCTATAGGTCCACCAATTAATTGCGGTACGATCGCTAACAATTGATTGATTGAAAACTTGCAAAGAGTGGTCAATCATAACACGTAAATATATACGAAAATTTATCTGAACAATTAAAAGTAATCAAAATAAAACTAAAATAGATAACTAAGACATACTAAAAGGCACCTCAATTCTAAGATCCACCAAAGACTCTAAGGGAAAGTTTAGCTACTCATTTTCATATAGAAAATCAAATATGGAATAACTGTGTTCATTAAATTAAACATAAAAATAAAAATAAAAAAGAAAAGGACTTTCTCTCTCTAAATAAATAATAATAATTCTTAAATGGTGCTCTAAATTAGAGTTTATCAGGCATGCACCTGTGCATCATTATAAAAAAAAACACTTATAATTCCTAATCAAACCAATATCTTACCAAATATAACCAAAAAAATACTAATGGATCTTTTGCACAATTCTTAACACACAATCAAGATGATTCTAAATATGCTGGAAAACACAAGAAATTGAGGGATTTGAATTGTGTTTCATCATTCTTGAAAGATATTATGATTGCTTAATCCACAATTTCACTTAATAGCATACAAATATTTTTTACGCTACATCTTCGGGCTTTGAATATTTTTCTCTAGCCTCTCTAGGTTGTCATCGTCTGAACTCTTCTTCAACTTTCTGGCATCATGTCATTGAGGTTCATGAGTGTTGTTGTACCTTTTCAGGTACTTTTTAAGGGTGAGATAGTGTTTGTCAATCTCAGGAATGCATTTGGGCTTGTTCTTGAATATTCATAAATTTTAATTCGATTAAGTCTTTTCTTCAAAATGAATTCTTTTAATTAGAGTCATTGATTTTCCATCAAAATCATTTACTTTCTTATTCGAGTAAGATATGGTATTTCTTGGATAATAAAAGTCAAAGCCAGATTTGTGAGACTAAGAATTAGTGGCTTTGGGAAAATCGCATTGTTGAATCATCTGAATCAGTGCAACATTAGTGGCTACACTTTAGAGGTAACATGTTAAGTGTGTTGCAACTTTTGATTAGTGGAATATGAGCTTTGAATGCATAACTTTAATAATCTCTTCAAAGTTAATGATAGTTTGATATAAACTCTTTAGAGACATGTTGAGTTTGTGCACATAAGAGGCACGCAAGGACTTTAACAACAAGCTTCAAATTGTGTTTGCAGAGGTAGTCTTGAGACCCATTTATCAGAAGCAGTCTTCAGAACCAAACTTTAAAATCAAACATCAAAGGCAGTCTTCATAACCTTCAAAGGCATATGTTCATAGGCAAACACGTATTCTTTTGTGTTCCTCGAGTAGCTTCCTCTGCTTGCTTCCTTTGGTACCTTCCTTTGTTTTCCTTATGCTAATTTTCAACACACTTAATGAAGCCATTAGTCCAAACAAATGGTTCTCATAAAATACCTTTGTTGACATAAAAATCACAAGAGGAAAACCAACTTAGTTCCAACAATATAAGCTACTTATAAAGTTTGATTAATGTTTTCTAGTGGATTAGTATGAGAGACATATTCGTTGAGTATTTGCTAGAGTTTCTAATGATCAAATGCATTCGGTTGACTAACTATTTTTCAAATTGAGACAAAAGACTAACAATGCAAACAAAATATACTTATAGAACAAGAACAAGTGTTGCGATGCATGAAAAAAGAACGTCTCAACATCAATGAAAATTTCGCTGCAGAGCAGAAAAACACTACATGTCGCCTAATCTTTTGCTACAATGTTACACTATTTAATAACGTTTTAACTGATACTAAATTTATAAAATCTATTATTGAATTCAAAGTTTATATCATATAGATCATTCATATAAAATTATAAAATTTTGTCTAAATTATAAAATTATTTAATATGCTATTGAAATACATCCAAATTAATGTCTTTTTCATAGATGATTTATGTTATATAAATTTTTTAAAAGATCAATTTGCCACGTTATATGACATGTATCCACGCCCATCAATCAGCCTTTTGAAAGGTCAAATTCTTCCCGGAAATTAAAATCGATGAAATTAAATTACACGGGTATAATTAAAAAATAATAATTTAACTGAGACGAAAACCATATTTTGTTTATATTACATAGACCAAAAGAACAATAAACCCTTTATTAAATTAAGCATCTAAATTGATGATTTAATATAAAAAAAAAAGTATTTTCCTTCAAACATTCCCAAGTTACTCTCGTTTTAAAATAATATAGAATTTTGCCTTTAACTTTACCTCACCCTTTGAAATAGCGAGATTATTCATGTTTTTAGTTCTTTTAAAATGGAGTGCGACTCTTTTTTAAGCATGAAATTTTTTTATTTTAAATAGTGCAACTTTACTCTTTCAAAGAGCAAAGTAATGAAAGGCCAATTTTTTATTCTAACAATAAAAAAACACATAAATTCAAATTTCCATCATAAATAATAATAAAATTTTGTTAAATTTTGTCTATAATCTAAAATTAATTAATATGTTATTGAAACACGTTAGAATTAAAGTCTCATGTGTTTTATAATTTTTCATTTTTCATGTTTGATATTCAATTTTTTTAAAAGTCAATTTTGTTAGCACATGATCATGCCACATTAGCATTTTAAAAGGTCAAATTTATCAAGGAACTAAAAGATGGTAAAATTCTATTTACAAGAGTATAAATAAAAATATAATTTAACAAATACTAAAATCATATTTTATCAATATTAAGAGACCAAAAACACACTAATTTTTTTATTAAACTAAGCATCCAAATTGAGAATTTGTTTTTAAATAATTTCTTTTTCAAAAAAGAATTACAAATATAATCTCTCTTAAAAGTAATATATTAATCTATCTCTCTTTATTTTTAATTGAATATCACAATTTGAAAATAGTGAGGTAGTACATGTTTTTAGTTTTTTTTTTAAATGGAGTACAATTTAAATGCTTATTGAAACAACGGAGAAATATTGTTTATATTTTTTTTTTAAAAAAATAGTACAACTTCACCCTTACAAAGAGCAAAGTTATAAAAAAATCACATTAAAATACATAAAGTTCAAATAATATAATGGCCTACCTCCTTTTTATCTTTAACTTCACCTGACTCTTTGAAATAGCGAAGTTGTACATATTTTTAGGTTTTTTTTTTAAATATAAGTGATACATATTGTATCGTTCTTTGAATCATCTAATTTTTTTTGTTAGAAGGAGCACTTTCGGAGTTTGTCATGGAGTAAATTATTACAGAACTCAACATATATTTTTTTTAAATAATTTATTTATTTATTATTATTAAATTTAAATATCTCTTTTATTTTTATAATTACAATTTTTTTTTATTTTAATTCTCATAAGTTTTTTTTGTTAAGATCACATCTCTATAAATATAATTTCAATTTAAAATAACTTTTTTATCCAATTTCTATTAAAAAAATTATAATATCATTAAACTTAAATATAATTAAAATATAATTTCTTTTAATTTCAAAATATAATTAAATTATAATATTTTTTAACCTAAAATATCTTAATTTTAACTTAAAGTTCCTACATCTTGAAATTGTGTAGGTTCTCTGCAAGCTGCCTCAATTTTGTTGACTATTAATGAACATAGTAAGAATTGTACCTTTTCTACAAATTGTAGAAGAATCAGATAATTTAGAGTATATATATATATATATATATATATATATATATAAATTAAATATGACTAATTAATCGACATAATTTTCATTTTTTAAACATTTTTCCTTAATGTTTATTTAAATTCTAATGGAGATACTAGAAGATTTCTCATTTATCTCTATAAATAGCCTCTAGTATGTGATGTTTGTTCACTCATATATATATTGAAAGAGAAAATGGTTTATCACGTCAACTACATCTATTTTTTCATTGTATTGCTATGCATGATGACATCCATTTTCGCTACAGGTAACATACATTTAAGCTCATATTTGATTTCGAAGCTACCTTTTCTAAAAATGCATATGTAAAATGTGTTTGAAATATTTTAAAGTTTTTTTAAGGAAAATCAGACTGTGTTTTCAGAAAATTTGTTATTCTCATAGGTAATCTTGGAGATAACCTCTCATTTAAAAACATTGTTAGAAAATAGTTAAAACATATTTATGAAAACAATATTTTGGTTAAGAATTTCAAAATAGGATTAATGTTTGAAAGTTTTAAACTAAGATTTTATGTCCCTTATTTTAATTTTTATTCATTCTCAAATTCATTTTTATTAGTTTTAGCTTTTTGGAGTCTTAATTTAAATTAAAACGGTTACATTTGCATAGTAGAGATGCGATTTCTTATAAAAGTCAAAGTTAGAGTATTTTAATATATAAATTTTAAATTATAATATTGATTAATTTAAAATAAAATAAAAAACAGGGGATATACATGCCAAAATTTCTTAATTTGTTAATATACAAAGTCTCCCATATGTGTACAATGATCAATAATCAAACTTAATTGTTAGATTAAATAATTTTAATAAATTTAAAACTTGATGTTCGTAAAATTTCTAACAATATTGTATTGATTGTAGGAAAAAAACAACGGGTTCATTGCAACGACAAATGGGACTGTCCAGATGAAGTAGGTTGTCGTTTATATTGTTTGAGATTGTTCAATCTTAGCATTTCGAGATGCCTAAAAAATTTTTGTTGTTGTGGAGAATAATTTGTGCCTTCACAAATTATTTATGAAATTGTTTCTCTAAACAATCTTTTATGAACTCTATGAGAATAAGTGAAAAAGTTAAAATATCTCATTTTTAATAATATTTATTATTATATTATATCTTGTTTTGACAAAATTATACTCTTTCTTCATTAAAAAAAAAAAATTATAATACATCTAGACCTTATACTTTTTATAACATATAGTTGAGTTGAAAAAGACGAAGTATTTAAAAAGACGAAGTTGCACTGAATTGGAAACAAAAACAATGGTTTAAAAAGAAAGTAAGTAACAAAAAATGATTCCCCTTATCTTTTCCACAATTGAGATGCAAGAATACCTCATTTGGTTAAACACTCATTCATTTCGAACTTCCCAAATTATCCACGCATTGCCAACTAAATAACTTCGAATTTTTTGTCTTAATTTAAAATGAGAAGACATATCTTCAAATCGACGGGCATTAAGTTGTGCTAAAAACGCACTTATAATAAGTGAATTTTATTGCAGAAGTATTATAAAAAGATTATTATATTCACATAAATTAATTAGTAAATATCAAATTAATTAAGATTATTTATTATTTATACTAACAATAATAATTGAGTTATTACATTAACAAAATAAAAAACAATAACAATAAAATTATAGTTCTGAATTATATATGTAATTCTCAAATTTCTCTGAGCATCCTTTTTTTCCAGCCTTACATGATACTTTCCACTTTTTATGCAACAAACCATGTCTATTTTGTTCAGTTAAATTGTTCTACATCGTTATCCATATAATAATAATAATAATAATAATAATAATAATAATAATAATAATAATAATAATAATAATAATAATAATAATATATTATTATTATTATTATATTATATTATATTATATTATATTATATTATATATTATTAATTCCATTTTTTTCATCTTTCATGTGTAAATTAAATTATAAATTTATATATAATTGCTCTAAAAAAATTAATAGGAATCCCTTAAAAGTGCATTAAATTAGAATTTATCAACTACTTCACACTTAATTTTTGTGTGTTCACAAGCAAAGTCCGGCTAGATTCAGAGATAAAATTTAAGAAAATAGCACAGCCAATTAAGGGATTATAAAGGATCTAAAAAGAAACTTAGGCAAACACAGTTTTTAATATGAAGTGTCAAAAAAAATTAAAGACTCAAAGTTTCATAAAATTAAAATTTTGAAAGATGGGGATCACCCATCTTATCACTCTCAAGAGTTTAAAGGTAAAAGGTATATAATACACAAATTTTAATTTAATAGCAAAGAGAAACAAACAAATAGCATAAATGAAGTTCACGTTGAATTTTTTAATTTGAACAAGCATCTTTCTTAATTGTTAACACTAAATTAATACTTTCTATACTATGTCATCTAAGTAAGATTAATTCATGGAGTTCAAATTGTGTGTGGCAAACCTTATTGCTTCTAAGCATTCAATGCCTTGAGAGTGTAACTTCTCACTTTTTAGGACATCATCTCAAAAGATTAAGTTTAAAATGCATTCCATTTTTTTTTAATAAAAATATTTTAATTCTCGTCCAAACAAAATACTAAATCACACGTAAATTTAAACAACCAATCAATAATTAATTAAAAATTCTTAAATTTTATGATTCAAAGATGTCATACCATAATAGAAAAGTAATAAATGGTATGAACTAGAGTCTAACAGAAATAAAGTTCCCCTGATCACCACTATCCATCTTATAAATTAAAAAAAATGTCCCCTCAGGTTGTGAAAGCAAATTGGAGATGTCGTATGTCAAATGTAAGGGTCATCTCCAAATAACAAACACAAAGCAAATAAACATGCATATATAGTTGTTATAGAAAAATATAAATAAATCATATACTTTATTTAACAATTAAAATCACAAAGCACCAAAGATACATATCAACCAAAATGCAGAAATCCTATTTATTAGACTACATGTAATTGCATGATTCTGAAATATCACCACCTTGTAGAGAAAAATGTTCTACCATTGAACAATGTTTCACCGATGGACAAATGCTCTTCAGAATTTCATGTTAAGTACTCAATCATTGAGTATTTTCTTAATCACGTTGCCTTTATGTACTTGTGGCTAAGTTCAGACCACCAATGCATGCATGAATGTCATTGCCTTAGTTAGTAACAAAATAGATGACTCAACCAGAGCGTTCTAAACCATTCAATATTGTTTTAAACCAACCTGATTTAAACGCAAAGTCATCACCTTGAATAATCACCTAATACCAATCAAAATACGCAAATTATTTAATCTCATAATATCATTCATAAACATGTAATTCATATAACATATATTTTGAAGATAACATACAAACAAAATCAATACATAACATCACAGTATATTTATATCACATCTAATTTAAGTAGGAAAGTGAATGAAGTGATGTTCTTACCATTACCAAAGTTGTTTCTAGACTTGTGTTTCACAAACTCTTGTCTCACTCGTTTCACACCTTCAAATAAGCAATAATTATCTTAGTATTTAATTATCTTTCAACTACTAACTCCTACTCAAATAAAGTTTGGGTTTAATTTAAGATTTAGACAAACTCTCTTATAAGAACCATATTATTATTATTATCATTTCATAAATCAGCACTACAAAAAAACATGAATTTTGTGAGGGCTTATGGCCCTCACAAAGGGAAAAAAACAGCCACAAAGGTGGATTTTGTGAGGGCTTTTGGCAGCCACAAAGAAGCTGGTCACAAAATTTTGTGAGGGCTTTTGCAGCCACAAAGTGTCTGAAACAAGTTGGCATTTGTGAGGGCTTTTGCAGCCACAAAAGTATGTCTTTGTGAGGGCATAGGCCGCCACAAAGGACAGACTGAATTTTCCTGATTGGACCTTTGTGAGGGCTTTTGGCCGCCACAAAAGACATGTTGAATTTGCTGACTAGACATTTGAGAGGACTTTTAGCCGCCACAAATGCCAACTTAATTAATAAAATATATTTTGTGAGGGCTTAGGCCGCCACAAAATAATTCGTATTTAATAAATTAATTTTTAAATTCAAAATTAATAGTTTATTATAATATTATATATAATAAATTAATATAATTATAATATTAAAATTTAAATTATAATTAAATTTAAATATAATGTAATTATAAATTAAATTTAATATATAATAAACTAATCTTAATATAATTAAAATTTTAAAATAAAATATTTAAATTAAAAATAAAGATTAATAATTAAATTAAAGATTAATTTAAATAATAAAATATTAATAATAAAATATTTATACTTACCAAATTTAAATGATGAGTAATTTTGTGTAGAGAGAAGGAGGAAAGAACAGTATTATGAGGTTTTAGAGAGAAGTTGGATGTGAAAAAATGAAGTAGGAGGGGGAGAAATATATATAGTGCCTTGAGCATTTGTGACGGCCTTTGCGGCCACAAATTCCAACTAGATTGGGCATTTCTTTGTGGCGGCCTTTGCAGCCACAAATTCCACGTGGTCATTTCTTTGTGGCGGCCTTCGCAGCCATAAATTCCATTGGTCACGTCACTCCTTTGTGACGGATTTGGCCCTCACAAAATGCATTTTTTGTGGCTGTAAAAGCCCTCACAAACTCCTTAAATATTTAACTGAATTTTGTGGCTGCCTAAGCCCTCACAAAATCACATTGTGATTTTGTGAGGGCTTAGGCAACCACAAAATCCAGTTAAATATTTAAAAATTTATGAGGGCTTTTTTAGCCACAAATAAAGACCAATTTCAATTTTGGCCTTTGTGAGGGCTTTTTCGGTCACTAATTTGTGAGGGATTTATTCGGCCACAAAATATTTATAAAGTTGGCCACAAATTAGGATTTTTCTTGTAGTGCAGCATCCACACAGCTGTATCATAAAAATCATAACCTTAACTTTTTAAAAGAGATAACTATAAAAACAACTTTTAATATATTTATTATTTCTAAAAAAATCATTATTTTTTTTAACATCAATAAAGTTTCTAAAAATTTATTTAATAATCAAACTATCACAACATAAAATTTTACCCAAATAAAATCAATAGTTTTAATTTATTGACCCATACTAATAAATATTTCAACCATTTTAATAACAACAATTCTACTCCTTCAATTGATTATATTGTAAAAAATTTAATTTAGAATCAATCAATTATTTTAAAACTAAATTTAACATTTTAGAAATATAAAAGAAACCTTTTAAATAGTAAGACTTTCCTAATATCTATTTATTGATTTCAACAGCTCCAACTCATAAAACAGTTCCTTGAATCAAGTTTTCAAAAAGGGTCAAAATAACATAGAGCAATAAAACAATCAATAAAATAGTAACAATGTATTTTGTTTTTTATTTTTTTTAACTAAGAATAATTTCTTACACAACAACAACCATAATAATAATAATAATAATAATAATAAAATAGTAATAATAATAATAAAAATAATAATAGTAATAATAATAATAATAACAATAATAATAATAATAATACTAAATAAATAATAATAATAACATCTTCAAATTATTTATCGTCATAAAGGTATTTACTATAATTTAGTTTTCTTTTTTATGAATTAGTAACAACAGCAACAACTTTATCATACAAATACATATTTTAATTTATCAACATAAAAATCCGTATTTCGAAATCAAATGTTTTATCAAAATGAGTCATAGAGAAAGTAAAAATACTAATATAGTATATAAATAAATCAAGCACAAAGATATAAACCATGTACTAATTTTTGAGCGAAATCGGAGTAAGTTTACTGCACAACTTTATACTACTGGAACCAATATTGATGTTGTTAAAATATCGCTAAAAGGGGGGGGTTGAATAGGGATATTACTGTTTAAAAATGTTCTCACATATTTTGAATCACTATCCTCTTTGAGAGAATGAGAATATGAGAATAGAAATTTAAGCCTTTAAATTTGAGTTGAATAAATGAAAGAGAAAGTATAGAGAATGACACACACAACTTTATACTAATACACCCAATGAAGGTTACATCTAGTGCTCACATACTTGTAAGTTTTTACTAATGATCAAACTGGTTAACCTCTCACAAATGTTGATTACACTTTATGTATTCTTTAGCCTCACCAAGCTTACAACCTTGTTTCTTACAAGTTCCAACTATTTCCAAGTGTAGCTCACGTGAAAATTACAAAGTGATATGAATATGATGTTTCTCTTAATTTAACACTTTCTAAAAAGACTTTTAAAGATCTAGTGTAAGACTATAGAAAGTATAAGGAGATGATGAAAATTGCTCTTGATAGCTTTATGAATCTTGCTCTTTTTATGCAATGTTGTTGTGTGTTTGATGATGAAGAGCTCTCTATCTTTTATAGATATCTTGTGATGCTCTTTCCAAGTATCAAACACTTTATGATCGTTGGGGACTTAATCAAAAAGTCCAAGGTCATTCGTCATAATTACATAATTGTCATCCAATTGTCCTTGGACTATATTTTTGCCTTGTTAGCTAATGATTTTTTCTAAGTTGATGTTGGGTCCTTTTCAACATATGAGAATGATGTGTTGGGTCGTTTTCAACATATGAGGATGATGTGGACTATAGATCCATCCTCTAACCTCGTACAGTCCGTCCTCATACATGTAAAATCTAGCCTCTGACCTTTTTGTTTTAATTGTTTTATTTATTCATTCTGATACTGATTTATCTTCTCTTTATGAATAAAAATCATTATTTTAGTGAGGATGAATATTTTATAACTTTCATGGTTCATCCTCTTGTATGTCTATCCTCTATATATGAATACTTGATTTATTGAATCATATTTTTCTCATTTCTATCTTAACGATGAATAACCTGTTTTCTAATATGAATTCACTCAAAAACACAGATTAGCCATTAACTACAATCATAATCATTTAAATAATTTTGTTATCATTAAAATTATTTGATAGATATTTTGTCTCAACAAATATATTTCATTTTCTTTATTGAAATTGTTTCTTCAATATCTCTCTCATCCTACATTGTGCGGCACACCTTTCTTTTTTTGTTTTCTTTCTTTCTTTCTTTTTTGGTTTGTTTTACATAGTCTCTTAGTAGCTGACACATGGGCCACACCTATTTAACATGATTTCTTACCTTTTTTTTTTTTTTGAACTAACAAGTAAAATAAAACATGTCATTATTATTATTATTATTATTATTATTATTATTATTATTATTATTATTATTATTTATGTATTAGCATTATTTCAATTAACTTATAAGGAGGCATTATTTAGTTTATTATTTTTAACCAAAATTAACGACATATAAAGTCAAATAAAATAGGAATATATGCACTCTAAATATAATAATTAAAATTAATATAAAATCTAATAATTACCTAATAAAATTAAATGAAGAAAATGCATCTCATTAACTATTAATAATGGAAAAAATGCGGACCTTACAAAGAGTTTCTTTAATCAAGCCATTTAACTCTTTTCATTCATAAAGTTCTTTCCTTATCATAGAACACATAAGTTTATTTTTCTCAAATACTAAGGACATATTTATTTAATTTAACTAGACAACTTAGGGCTTTTATTCATGCCATTTTTTATTTTTAATTTCACACGACTGCTAGTGCCTCCTAGCTAATCACTAAGATGGTATTTTATTATATTTTTAATTTTTAGATCAAGTTGTCAATTCATCCTTTTTCTTATCTTTTAGTTCATGAAGTTTTATTTCTCAATTTTTTTATGTTAAAGATTTAGTTTATTTCAAATTAGATTTAACTGTTTTAATTTTGGTCCATCTCAAGACACCTAAAGTTATTCACAACACAAAATTTTTGTGTCAAAAGTAATGGCATCTATACCCTAGTAAACATAGTTTCAAAGTTTTAGTCTAACCATAACAACATGTTCTTCACTAGGCCATGCTCAAAAATCAAAGGCAACTATGACATTATACGATAAAATTCAAACACATAATTCAAGTAAAACAAGTCAACAAAGATGCCATCACAAGTTCTACAAGATGTCAAATGTCAAAATATATTTTCTCTCCTTACATTACCATAAAGCATAACCTTCAATGCAAAATATTCAAATAGACACAAAATGAATAAATAAATGATAGTAATTAAAAGTGACTTCCCTAAAAGAGATTTCAATTGGAGCAACTTTGTGCTTGTCTTGTCTTCTCTTAGTTGACTCATTTTAAAATTTAAGCATTTACTTGTCGTCTTCTACTCATTTTTATTTTTCAATATGATGAGTTCTTTTAATGCGTGCATTGTTGATTACTCTATTGTTATTGAAATTTCAAATGTCAACTCATAAGAATTTTTTTTTCAATGATATATTTTTGCATGAGTTTTGACAGTCCATATTTAAATTTTGATTGTGCCAAAACACTTGTATTCTTCATTGTGTGATATTACAACATGAATCTTCTTCAGAACTTACATATTTTCTCTATAGTTGTTAACTTGTAATTTGTGTATACACTCAGGAAACTTTCTTGGTGTCTTTTGTGTAACACCCTAAATTTGATAATAAACTATTTTATTAATTAAATAGGATTTTAAATAATTAATTTGATTTTAAAATTATTTTAGAATATATATTGATAAATTTTGTGAGTAATTTTCGTTATAGGGATGTTTTCTATGATGTGTTGGTTTGATAGATATTATATTTAATGAGCAATATAAATAATAAATATTTTACTTTATTATTTTATATATTTTTATAAAAATAAAAGTATTGTAGTGTAATATTTTAAAGAACAAGATTTTATATGATTTTAAGTGTATATGTGAGTTGGTAATTGATATGATATTTTCTTATATGTTTGACTAATGTTAAGTGTGTACATATTTATATTTTAATCATTTTTAAGTATCTCTTATTTTAATTATTTTTAAATATCTTATTTTAATTATTTATCCTATAAATAATTATATTGAGATCGTAGTAATATTGTGTTTGATTTTCTTTGTTTTTATATATTCATTTTGAAATTATGATT
>JBBPBS010001143.1:8915956-8929378 GCA_037974835.1 Cicer judaicum | reverse complement strand
ATTTATATTTCATTTTATTACTTGAATGATTTAGTATATTTATCTAAAAGTTGTCATTAATAAAATTTTATTTTTAAATTATTAAAATTATTTTATTTTAAATTATTAAAATACTCATGTCATTAACATATTTTCTTATTACATTTTTTTATCACAAACTAATTTATTTTGTTTTTTTATATAAAAAGCTAAATTATTCATGCGTAAGACATAATTCAACTAATAAATATCAATATTATTAAGTCGAATATCATATCACAGTTTTGAACTCAGAATTCAAAAAAAAAATTAGTTATTCTTCATCAAATATCTTAATATTATTTGAATAGTAATTGAAGTTCCAAAAATTAATAGCAGTACTAATTGACCGTTGTAAAATTAAACAAGGTTTTTTAAAATGTGAGAATTGAAGGAATTCATAGTAATTAAAATGTGTGTGTGTTACTATCAAGTAAAACGAAAGAAAGAAAGAAATTAACAAATTTCTTATATATAAATTTCTTAACAAATTTCTTATATATAAATTTCTTAACAAATTTTATTGAAAAGTATTATTATCAAGTAACTTAAATAAAAATGAAGGAAGTTTTATATCAATATATAATAAAAGAAGGTGAAAATAAATAGATTAAAAAAAATTTAGACGGTTACCATTTTATCTTTATAATAATAAATATTTATTTTAATTATTATTTATCACTTTTATAATGGATACACATTAACATTACTTTGTTATTCGCCCATTAAACTTAACGTAGATAATTTGTTATTCACCCATTTATTGTAAAAATAAAATAAAAAATAAAAATAAAAAAAGAAAGAAGTTAACAAGTTTCTTATGTATAATATTTATTGAAAAGTATTACTATCAAGTAATTTAAATTGTAAAGGAAGTTTTTTACCGATAAATAACAAAAAAAAGTGAAAAGAAATAGATAATTTTTTTAGAATGGTTACCATACTATCTTTATAATAATAGATACACAGTTTAAATTAGTGTTACTTTTTCAATTTATATTGATATTTAGCATCAATATTGGATATACATCAATATTGCTTTATAATACATAAGAACATTGCTTTAAATTTTCTTGTGACGTTCTTCTATTTTGTCTCCAAAAAAGGGTGTTATAGTGTCAATCATTAAGTGAATCAATATTTTGTACAGTGAGTGACACAAAATTCTTCGAGCTCTTTAGTAGCATAAATAAGTGAACCTTTGTTCACGTTATGATTCATAAACTTTTTTGGTGTTGAATAAAAAAATTTGTGTCAAATAGGACAAACTAAGATACATCAATTTTTTTTGTACACAATCTTTTAATTCGACAAAGACAATATAATGTATCACAATGTAAATCATAATTCATTTACTGTTTAATACTAAAGATCGTTGAAGATATCATGTATTATAATACAAATTAAGATTCACTTATTGTCATATGAATATTATGACCAATTTAAATAAGATAATTGACCATTTGGTTGAATTTGATAAATTGTATAAGTCATATGGACAACTTAGATGAGAGAATCGAGAGTTGGATTAAATAGGATTAGTCGCACAAGTGTTTCATATATTTTAGATCGAACAAGATCAATTATGTAAGTGATTGAAAAAATTTAGATTAGAGTTACCAATTGTTGGATCGAAGTGAACTAGTCATGTAAGTGTTACAAACAACTTAGATTGGATAATTGGTCATTGAATTAAACTCTATTAGCTGTTTTAGCCTCCTTAAACATTGAGTTTTTTTTTAACCCTCCAATATCCAAGAGAATGAAGGTCTAGTAATCTAAAGTTTTGCCCAGATGGTAAGGAAAGTGTAGCCAAGAATTCTTCCATCCTAGATTCAAAGGGTCATCCAAATAATTCATCCTTAATTGATAAAAAAAAAAAAAGTTTTTATCATAATACAGCCAAAATTTACCAATAAACTATGTGTTATGTCTTGAATTAACATTTTGTTTAAAAATTTTAAATTTTTATGAAATAATATTTATAATGTTCTAAATACATTTAAAAAAAATTATTTAAATATTAAAATGATTCACATGAATTGATTTAAAAAAAGAGAATAAGATTAGTGACAAAGAAAACAAAATTGAGATTTCAATTATTTTATTATTTTAAAATTGGTAAAAGTTTCCTTTTTTTTCCTCTAAAATTATAATTCAATTGAAAAATGCTGATATTATTTGATTAGACGTTTCAGATTCAAATTCGATACATCGCAATTGTGAGGGTTAATTATGATGATATTACCATCTTTTCAAAAACAAAACAAAAAATCCATTTTAAAAATTCTTTACATATTAACACATTTTCAAAAAAACTTGGACAGAATTTTCCAAATTAGAATCCATGTAGAACATTCTAAATATAAAATATTCTCTCAAAAGAAAGAACATTCTAAATATTGAGTAAAAAAAATTATCTCCAAATAAATTATCTTTCTAATTTTTAATATAATACTAATTAATACTATATGCATCACATTCAATTCATATATTCCACTTTACATTTATAAAAATGGTGAATAACAATAGTTAATAAAGGTGTTCACATCCAAACTTATTCAAATAAAAACCGCAAATTAATTCAAAATCACACAAAATCAAATATTTAGGATGTGTTTAAATTTTCTTACCTGAAAATCACTTGTCAAAATCAATTAAACAACTCAAGAAACACGTCTAATAACAAATAAAAATAATTTAATAAAAATAATTTAATAAAAATATTTTTTTTTTCTTTTGTTTATACACATTTTCTAATTGGTGTGAAATGATAAATTGAGTCAAAAAGTAAATTAACTTTCTTTGGTCAAAAAGTAAATGTATTAACTAATAGAAGATTTTATGCCCATTTCTTATTGTTTTTTCATTGATTGTAATAACGATTAATCTCAATAAATAGGCTCTAGAAAGTGTTGCTTGCTCATTCATATCTCGAAAGAGAAATGGCTTCTAACATCAATCGTGTCTTTTTTTTCACTGCATTGCTATGCATTGCATCTATTTTGATTACAGGTAACACACATTTCTTAAGAGATTTTGAAATTTTGATTCCAAGTAACACGAATTTCTTAAGACATTTTGATAGAAGAATTTACATGATTAAAAAATATTTATGAGAACATTATTTTGTTTTAGAATTCAAAAATTGGATTGGTTGAGAATTTCATTTGTTTTTGCTTTTTGGATTCTTAACTTTGGAATTTCATTTGTTGCATTTTAGATTGAATGATTTTAGTTTACTTCAATAAAGAATAATATATATTCTACTTTGTAATCACATTAGACACATATAGAATGATCAACAATCGAATTTGTCACACTAATTTTAACAAATCCAAAACTTTGAAATTAATTAGTAAAGTTTGTAAGAATATTCTATTGATTGTAGGAGGAGCTATTGATTCATCTCCGTGGATTTATTGCATTGGGCAAGGGCCATGTCCAAATAAGGATCAAGATTGTAAAAATTTATGTATTCAAATGAATTTTCCTCATGGTGGCAAGTGTAATGGAAATCAATGTTGCTGTGATGGATGATTGTACCTTCACAAAATATTTATGCAAGTGTTTCTCTAAATAGAGTTTGTATGAACTCTATCAAAATAAGTGGAAAAAAAAAAATAAATACGTTTGATTTTAGATTTAATTATTACTACTATTTTATATTTCTTATTGTATCATTTCTTTTTTATCACAAAATTATGTCATTTTCATTGTTTTATATCAAGGAATGAAAAAATCTATGAATTGTATATATTTGATAGTACCAAACCTAGAAAAAAAATGTATAATCAACATTGAATTTAGCCTTTTGCATTATTTTGTCTCTCATCCAAAAGTGTTAGCAAAATAAGTAAAAAATTTGCAAAAGAACAATTAAGAGTGTTTAAATAATTTTATTTTAATTAATAATGTTATGTGATAAATTTAAAATCTGTTCTATTTTTTTAAGCTAAATATTTGTTAAGAATTTTAAAACTATGTTCTAGAAATACCCATAATAAAAGATACTAATTTACGACTAAATACAACTACTTGCTTGTTATCAAAACCTGTGAACAGAAATGCACTTTCCTTTGAGCAATTGTAATGAGGAAGAAATGTTGTGCTTGTTCAAAATATTAATTATATATTATCAATGTTTATAAATTAATAAATATTTTGCAATGATTTAATAGTAGAATGTAATGTTGTTTTTATGCGTGTAATGTTTCTATATAATTTTAGTTTATTTTAATGATTTTTTTATTATGAATTTAATTTTAAAGATTAAAATAGAGCGGACAAAAATTATTTAAAACCACTCTACTTACACATGAAATCTTGAACTATTTCATGTTAAGTTATAGATGAATTGATTTAAGATAAAACTGTATTTGATTGATGTGTATTTAAAAAGATTATATTATTTTTATGATTTTTTATCAATTAGAGTTGACAAAATCGAGGAATTGAACATATTTAATAGAACCAAAGAATTGACCGGAAAAAAATGTTGCATTTGGTCTTTTATTTTATTTAATGATAAAATGGTAATATACAATGTTTAATCAATATTAAATTTTGCCTTTTGCATTTCTCTCTCGTCAAAAACTGAACGAAATGAGTAAAAAGAAGAAACTGAATGAAATGAGTAAAAAAAATTATAAAAAAAAAACACAAGACAAATATTATAGATAAAGAAAACACAAGACAAATATTTATTAACGATAATATTTAAAAAAAATGAACACAATTCTTTGACATTTATAAATATAAGCAAAATATTATATAAATATACTTTTTTCTAATACACAAAATAATACATTGTAAATGATAGAATCAATGGTTGAATTGCATGCATATTATTTCTTATATGCACTACATGGGTTCTCATATTTACATAGAAGGAAACCAATATGTAGATAGAATTGTTGACATAGGACTTCATGCGACTAATTTGGTGCGGTGGAATATTATTTCTACTAATATCCTTGATGTGTTTAATAAAACTTGGATGAAACTTCTACAATATCGATTTTGTTAACGATACTTTTTTTTTAGGCTACACAATTTTTTCTTTCAGTATGATTTTATCCATTAGGATCTTTTTAGTACAGTTTTTAATGAAGTAATTGTTTTTATAACTATTAGAAAAATTGGATTTAGTGTCTGTCAAAAGTCCACACTAAAAGGTCAAAAGCCGACACTAACCCGAATTTAGCGTGGGGTCGATTTTAGGTTAAAATAATCGAAACTAATACATAACATTTTGGCCATCCGACGCTACATTAGTGTCGGCAGGACCCACACTAAACCAACGCTACCAACTAAAATAGAACACCTAACGTCAATTAAGTCTGCTAACACTTCATCAAAAAAAATTAGTTGTATCGGATGGTCAACGTTAAAGTCAACATTTTGTAGTCAACCAAATAGTTAACGTCGGATGAACCGACGCTAAAGTCAAATAAATGTCAACATTACATTTTATATAGCGTCGGTTTGACCGACGCTACGGTCAACAAAGAAAAGTCAACAAACTATTCGTGTCGGTAGCACCAACGCTACGATCCAATAAAAGTCAACTTTATTTATACTTTCGCAACGGTCCGACCGACACTAGAGTTAAACATTGAAAAGTCAACAACGCTTAGCATCAGATGAAGTTCACGCTAATTGTAAATTCATTTAATTTTGTTTTGTTTTATTTTTGTTTTTTTAGCACTTGCTCAATTATATTTTAACATTTATAAAATAATTGATACTTAAAAGACCCTAAAAGACATTGCATTGACAACATAATAAACCATAAAGTATCATTTGTTCTTAAACTACAAAATAATAACTTAGTATCAAATAACAACATAGCAAAGTCACCTATTACATAATTGTCAACCAATGATTACAAAAAATAAGCATAACTAGATATGAGATCAAAGTTCGTCCAGTGACATGTCGTCTAAATCATCATCGTAATGAAAATACGAATGAGGATGAATCGCATTACATGATCCACCAGTTGATTGACGGTGCAAAGCGTCAACTTTGTCTACAAAAATTGTTTTAATGCATCAAAATCATTCTCTAACTTCGTTGAATGCTCCCTAAACTCTTCGGAGACCTTGGTAGCCACATGAGCTTGGGACACTACATCATGAGCAATTTGTTCAACTCTAATTCTGGTTGCCCTCTCCGCTTCTAAAGACATCCTAGTCATACAATTAGAATGATTATGGGATTGTTGTGTAAGCTATATGCACCCATGCCAGAGGTTAACAAATAAGTCTCTCGTACTATAAACTCGACCACGAGTGTGACCCACTGCAGATTGTGTCCATAACTTAAGTATTGTTGGTCCATCTACCTCTTTAACGTCATCTACACTAGTGTCACCAAGTTGTGTTTGTACTTCCTCCAACATTTTCAAAAAACAGAACCAATTGCACTATCTGCAGTGAACCTAACAATTTTATGCAATATATTTGCAATGAACCTAACAATTTTATCCAATATATCAAGCCAATATAGATAAACAGAACACCATGAATAAAATTTCATCGATAAAAAAGAATACAAAATAAATCAAGAACTGAAAGCCATGGTTAATCGTCACTAATTTAAATAATAATGTATCTAGCACTAAGCAAATTAGTAAATGACAACTTTATACCAAAAAGAAGCAATCAAATCATGGCGTAAAGCTAAAAACAGAAAGCAGAAGTTGCATTGTTTTTTGCTGCCTGAAAATTGCATTTCAAGTAAATTGTTGATACCTTTGTCCTAAGAACAACCAAGTTGTAATAATACGATTTTCAATCAAACTCAGTTTTGAACAATCTATTAACGGCATATTTCACAAGTTGCTACTTTACTGCACTTTTCTTCTTCAACTAAAGAACATAAATTTTCTAGAAACATATTTATTATATAACATCAAATAGAATGAAGCTAAAATATGTTCTGTTATGCTTCTTGTACAATCAATGTCTCCCTTTTTCATCTTTTGTTACTTTTACGCACCAAATCTAATACTCTATACATGCTAATTGCAATCATCTGGTTGTTATACTTGGGCTTAAATTAATCACTTGAGTAGAACAACTAAATAACATAATGTGTAGCCTAAAATACATTGAGCCAAAAAACTGAAGTATTATATTAATCAATTAGTTTATATTAGCTAGCTCATAAAATTTGTAAAAAAATTGCAGTCATAACAAAATGGAGCTTCCTTCTCTATAACCAAGAACTCTAATAATTGGAAACCAAAATTGCATTAAAGCAATGCATAAACTATATTTTCTACTTAACATCAATAAAAACCTTCTTAATGAAATTAAAATTATATAGTACGAAAACATTTGGATAACATAGAACTATAAACCGGATATTACATCTCATATAAAGCAGAAAGCAGAGACATATCACAATCAAGAACAAAGCTATAATAAACATTATGATATGATATTATTATAATATGCATATAAAAATGAGTCAATTAAATGTTGGCCTAATTAACAAACATCTCCCTACGAATTTTTTCACTCTTACCTCTAAATCAAAACAAAGAAACAAAATCAAACCAACCAACCAAAAAAACATGAGTTGTAACATTCCTTCAAAATTGTTGTTCACAACATTGTTCATGCTCTTTGTATTCAAAACAGAATCATTAGTATTTTCAGACCAAAGACTTGCAAAAGTATATCTAGTGATTCAAAAATTCGAGTCTTTGATTACTTCAAATCCATTAGGTGTAACAAAATCATGGGTTGGTTCAAATATATGCAACTACAAAGGTTTCTATTGCAATCCACTGGATAACAACTCTGTTATTGCTTTAACTTCAATTGATTTCAATGGTTTTCAACTTTCAGCTTCAACACCTGATGGTTTCATTGATAAACTTCTTTTTCATGCAAATTCTAACAATTTTGTTGGATCAATCACACCCGTAATCAGAAATTTACCTTATCTTTATGAGCTTGATTTAAGAAACAATCAATTATCAGGTCCTTTTCCAAATTATGTTATTGGTATAAACAGTTTAACATTCTTTGATATAAGGTTCAAATAAATACACAAATGAAATGCAATAAAACCTAAACAGCGACACTGAGAGTGGGACGACAACACTTACATTGAAAATGGACCAGAGACGAGAGTGAGACTAAGAAACTGAGAGTGAGGGAAGCGGTGAGACCGCAAGAGTGAGTGAGGTGAAGGAAACGATGATGCAGCGACGAGAGGTTGAGCTTGACGGCAAAGACAGAGTGAGTGATGGGTTCGAGAGGGTGACGGGTTTGAGAGCTAGGGTTCAGATTGGGTGACATGCGCAAGAGTGAGTGACGTGATGAAAACAGTGATGCGGCAGCGATAGGCTGAACTTCACGGTTAATATAGAGTGGGTGACGGCATTGAGAGGGTTGAGAGTGGATGATGGATTCAAATGTTATTTTAGCTTTGGTTGACCGACGTTACACCAATGCTAACTAGTGCCGGAGTCGGAAACCAACGTTAAATATGACGACTAAAATGGTTTAATTTATTTTAATATATTTATTCGAGTGCCATAAGTAATAGATAGTTGTCATAAGATCCATCTAGTTGATATGTCATAGTTGTTATCTGATATTTTGTATTTTAATTTTTGTTTTAAAAAGTTATTAAAATATTTTAAATTATTTCCTAAAATTAATTTATAATCTAAGAATATCTTTGAATTTAAATTTTTTATTATATTATTATTATTATTATTTATTTTTTATTTATGACAAATATATTTATCTCTATAAATACGAATTAATATTGAATTTTTTGTATTAAATATTATTCAATACTTTTGCTAATTTCTTATTAATTTTTTTTTTGTTTTTTTCTAATCCTATTATTGAAAACTCAACTTCCTTTTTCTTTTTCTTTCTCCTTCTCCTCGTTTCTTTTTCTCAATGAATCTCTATTGTTACAAGCAAACAATAATCACCGAAAAGTAAAAATTAAACCATAAAAGAGCACTTTCATAAAAGTGGGTATAATAAAATGACTTAAAAAGAAGACAAAACTGCCAATAAAAAATAATAGAGTATCAAAATTAGTTGTAACAACAATATACTAAAATTTAAGTAAAAATAGAGCTAATATGCTACATAGTCATCCCATCTCGATGCTTCATTTTCTTGTTCTCTCAGTCGAATATATGTTCTTATACGACACTTTCTCTTTTTTTACGAGTATTGTCTGCAAACACCGAACTAAGGATTTAATTCGAAATAAATTGTTATTTTTTGTATTGAGTATTATGTGACGTTATTATATAACCCGAATTAAAGTTGTAAATATGTCATCAATATTTTTTTTTCATAATTTTATAGATTATATTGACAAAAATAAAATACTTAAAATTTAATCTGATTAACTAAAACACACTCATAAAAATTGATTAACAAAACTAGCACATAACAACATGTATTTTCCATAGTTTATCACAACATAGAAACACAAATAATTTATTTTTTAAATAATTCTGCCCTTATTGATTGATTCTAGAAAGACAACTAGATTAAATTGTTATTATTCACTCTCACATGTACTTTTATTTATTCTAAAGATTAAATGATTATTTTAGTCTCTAAAAATATAAATATTATCATTTTAGTCTGATATCTTTAGAGATTAAAATAGTAGTTTCTCTACATCGTAAATAACCCATTAATTCGAAAAAGGACATGCTGAAACATTGGTGTTGTCTCCACTTGATAGAAGGCCTCCAAGCAACTCTGATGGGTCATAGTAAATCTCCACCTCTTCAACCTTCAAAGTGTCATCCACCTAAGTTAAAACGTTATTGCTCATTAGTTAGTAATGTGAGATATATAACCTTAAATAAAATACATAGGGTGATGAGTTGTTTCCATATATCGAAAACAAAAATATCACGAGGTAGAGTAAAATGGATGGTAATCAACTATGTGACAATGATTTTTTATGAATATAAGTGTTCCTTTTTTATGAAAGGCTATCAAAGAGTTAAAGTAGAGAGAGATTAAAAAAGCGATAAACTAATAAAATATATTATTGTGAGATTTGAATTATATATATATGAATGAGAATGTGTCCTAAATGATCGTTAAGAATTTGAAGTGTTAATTTAGTTGAATTATTTTTATAATGATTTTTTTCACGTTTTTAATTTATTATAATTGAAATGAAATATCATCAGTGAAATATCATTATTATAATTGAAATATCACGTTTTTAAACTTTTTTTTAAATTGTGATTTATTTATTTTTAAACTGTAACAAACTTATGAAAACTTAAAATTAAGTAACTATTATTATAAAAGACGATTGTGATGGGGTGGGAATTCACAATGGTTGATGAGGGAGATACTTCTTTTTAGAAGGAGCGATGGTTGGGTAGTAGTCCATTAAACAAGAGACTTAGTTGCTAGTTTATCAATATCAGTGGGGAATAGGAATATGTTTAATAATCCCATTATTAATTATTGATCCTAATTCATAAGAGCAGTAAAAAAATTTCATAATTAAAAAGACTAAAAAAAAATTCAACACTAAAAAAACTCTTAAAATTGTATGAGTTTAGTGGTCTATAAAATTACTTTTTCAACAACAATTTTGATTTTTTTTTTAAAAAAAAAATTGAACAATTTTCTTTTTTCTTTTCTTAAAATTTTCTGACAAAAAATTTTCGATTTTTTTCAACATAAAAAATTATTTACAATTTTTTAATTTAAAAAAGAATTAAATTCTTTTAAAATTTTTTGAGAAAAAAATTATTTAAAATATTTTTTATTTCAAAAATTTTAAAAAAAAAATTTCAAAATTAACAAAATATTGAATGTCTATAATTTAATGAAATATTTTGACTTATTAAAATAAATTCAAATATGCACTATGTCAACTCTATTTAATAAGAAAATATTGATCATAGTATTTGGTAACAGTAAAATCACCATCCTAATTTGTACCAAAAAAATTATAATCTTAATTTTCATTTTGTCAGTATATCAAGTATGAGTAAAGAAATTTCATATTAAATAGAAAAATAAATATTAAATATATTATATAAACAAAAAATTCATAAAATTTTCTAGAACTCTCTCAAGACCCAACACAGTCCACGGTAAAGATACATTTGTTTTAAAGAAAAGATTTTGATGAGAAATTATTAAAATTTTGGTTATTGATTGAAACATTGAGTTCACATCATAGAATTATAGTAAAAGGAAATATACCTTGAGAGTTCCCAAGCCAAAGAATTGGACCATTTTTCCATTAGGGGCATGTCCTTTGAAAGGACCTTCAAAGAAGCCCCAATGCCTAAACTTGAAAGCAATTTCAGGTGGACCTGTGTATACTT
The DNA here is from genome assembly GCA_037974835.1 of Cicer judaicum. Lineage (NCBI taxonomy): Eukaryota > Viridiplantae > Streptophyta > Magnoliopsida > Fabales > Fabaceae > Cicer > Cicer judaicum. The sequence goes on along the minus strand of JBBPBS010001143.1, from coordinate 8,917,995 downwards.
TAATCACTTCCCAAGCAAATCCGCGAGGAAAAGCTGATTTGAACACTTCATGAGATGATTCAAAAGTCTCTTCATTTGCATTGTATGGCATATAATCTTTTGGCAAAGAACTTTTCAACAAAGCATTATAACTTCCTACGCTTAGAGTTTCCTCTGCACTTAATCCCTCCCTGCCTGAAAATTGAATTGGAATCATTTTTATTATATTCACTACCAAGAATAAAATGAAATACATGTAGAAATTCACCATAAAAAATAGAATTCATCTTCAATTTTGATGTTTCTTACACTTAATTAACATCTAACTATATACGAGTTTCATATTAATTTTAAATCGCGAATCAATTCAACTTTTTTATTTTAGAGATACTACTTCACTCCCTAAATATAATCCTCCATTTTATATTTCATTTTTATTAAAAAAAGTTGGTAGTGTAATTAATATGTCTATTTTATATAGAAAAATAATTAAAATATTATTCATGTATAGAATTTTTTATATTCTAATATAAATTAGTAGTATTAATTAGGATTATATTTGAAAAAAAATAATAAACATATATTGTAAATTGACCATAAACTTATATTTAGAGACAAATATTTTTGTCAACAGTGGATAATTTTTATCAACCAAGTTCTATTTATAAATAGGAATGGATGAAATATTATCAAAGACGGTCTATAGTTCTTATAGATTACATCATCACACATGACTCTAAAATTTTGAGAGTTCTAAAATATTAGTTATATAATATTATGTTTACAAATTATTAGATTACAAGATCAAATGACATAATATAATATTTTTAAGAAGAAAGTCCTTATTCAATTCTCAATAATTGTACTATTTTTGCATAACTATGAAACATAACCTACAATAATTAATATACTAATATGATTGATGATGTAATCATGCGACAATTATTCATTGACCTATTCGATTGCTTGAAAAACTATACATCTAAGTCTGTTCACACATGTGTTGACTTATGGAAATATTTCTTTTAGCTTTAGATCTTACGATTCTAACGAAAATTGAAGCAATTTTTATCCAAGTTAGTTGATACAGAAAATTTTGATTCACTCACCTACATATAATTAAGTAAACAATTTTCAATCAAATAGTATCTTATAAAAAAATTATCAAACAAATAGTAAAAAAAGTTACCATTAAACAAACAAACAAATAAATAGTAAATTAAGAAGAAAAAAACACAACATCAATTAATTCATATATAAAAGCAAAGTATTTATCAAATTCTCTCATGAAAAAAGATGAATAACAAAAAAAATTGATACATGCAAGTTCATAATTAATTAAAATTACCATTAACAAAGAGCTTAAACTTTTCAGGGACAATAGTCTTGAAGTCTTGCAAACGGATCTTGTGTGAGAGCTCCATCTCCCATGATTTAATAGCATTTTGAACTGTCTCCTCCAATGATCCTTCTGGCCATTCCTTCAAAAATTAATAACAAAAGTTAGATATAACATGTAATCAAGATAGGGGAAAAAGGGATAAGATTTAGAGGGTTTTGAGTGGTGGTTCACTTTGGTCCTTCCTTCTTCAAAAAGCTTATTGACAAGATCATAGGTGGGAGGGCCACCATGTCTCCAATGGATATGCTCAACTTCCTCATGCAAGATAGATCTGTAATTGTCTTTAGTAGCCATGTTAAATTGTTGTACTAAGGAGCTTATGCAAAACTAGGAAAATTGGAATGTATTTATAGGAGGTGTAAAGGAAAAAGGCCAACACATGTCATATATCTTGAATCACAAAATAAGATTTTGTTTCCTTATATTTAGAAAAAATATAAATAATTTTCAAATGCGTGAATGTAAATGAAAAGATAGTAATAATATGATAATAAATAGGAAACCATTAACAAATGTTTTTTTTTTTTTTTCACTAGAAGCTTCACGTAATATTCCTATAAACTTCATGAGTATTTAAAAAAAAATTCTATAATTTTAAAATTATAATAACTAAATATTATCTATCAAAAGTGTCTTTTTGAATTTTTATTACTTATAA
>JBBPBS010001143.1:8891583-8915768 GCA_037974835.1 Cicer judaicum | reverse complement strand
TTGACAAATAATTATTTGATTTATAAAAATAATCGTCAATTTATTAATTTAAAGAATAAATATATCAAAATATTCAATTTATAAATGTACTGAAAGTTTTAATAGAATTATAGTTGAAATTATCTGAAGTAGTTGAGAATCTATTTATGAGAGAGAAAAAGAGAAAAAAAATGTATTTAATATTTTAATTGTTAAATTAATTTTTTTTCTTTTACTCTCTCATCAAATAAACAATCTGGTACTAAGATCCAGATCCAAACTCATAAAATTAATCTGTTAAATATAGATAGTATAATTAGATACAGATCCAAACTCATAAAACTAATAAATATTCATTTAGGTTAAAAGAACCCAAGTTAATGTTATCTCCCATTTTCCAAGTGTGTGTTATGTGGAAATTAATTGCAGCACTTCCCTTCAAATTCATTGCGGCTTAAACACTCGTTAGATTCATTTACAAGTGTACATATATGAGTTATGATATATAGTTTGAATAATAGAAAACGTTGAATAAAAAATAAAATTGGACATCTTAAATAACATGATATACTTCATATATTCCTTTATTAATTTATTTTTTTATAGTATTTTTTTATAACCTAAAAGATGATTAAAATAAAGGAGAACATAACTTAAATCTAACTAAAAAATTAACGAAACCAAAAGAAAATAATAAATTAAGAAAATAAATGAAAAACGACAAAAGTAACACTAAAAAATATAATAGGTATTATAAATCGGTGTGTTCTCTAATGGGTATTATTTATAGTAGTTATTATTATTTTTTATTAAAAATAATATTATTTATATAAATTGTTAGAATACATTGATAATAATATAAATTTAAAATTGTTAAAATAATAAAAATATATAAATAAACTTGCAATATATATATTAATAGTATTAAAAAAAATATCTACAAAAACTGATGGAGTATTGTTGTGACATAGGATGGTTAGTGCCACCCCAATGTCCCCCAATAATTTTTTTTTTAATAAAAATAATTATCAAAAATACTAATTAAAAAAATATACTACATCTTTATGTTGAATCGAATCAATTAAATTTATTTTATATTTATTTACATATAATTTTATTTTATTTAAAATTGATCACCAATATTTAAATAAAATTATTAGACTATATCAATAGTGTTATATTAAATATGTATTATATTTAAAAAAAATTTTTAATCATTTACATATTATTATTTTTTTATAGTTTAAAAAGTGTTTACATGATTGTTTTAGTAGTATAAAAAAAATTAATATTTAAAAAAAATTATATTTTTAAAATAAGTATTTTAATTTTTATTAATGTCAACTTGATTGAACATAACCAAATCAACATCTCATCAATTTGAGTCTAATTTTATGAGAAAAATTGTAAAAACTTAATCAAACTAATTATTTTTTTTATTTAGAATTTTTTTTCTCTTCAAACACATGAACCAAATCAATATATTATTCTTATAACTCTCTGTCTCTCTTAATCATATGCAATTTTTCAATAAAATTCGTCATTTTTTTCAGAGTGTTTGCAAAATAGTTTATGTATTTACATTGCAAAATTTATAATCTAAAACTCTAATATACAATAAAATATTATATTTAATTTATCAATCAAAATTTTAAAAATTTATTACCTTCAAAATATTTATTCAAATTCCGTCGTAGTCTACAAATATTATAAAATTAAAATGCATAGAATATTAGACCGCTCATAATTTCATTCTTATTTAAACTATAATAATTGTCTATATGCATTCCCAATTTAAAACTAACTAATATATTTTTGTCAAAATTTTAAAATAAAATAGATAAAAAAATAATAATTTTACACTCGATGTTTTTTCCTTATATTTTTTAAATATTTTTCGCGACCTATTGTCACCACTACTTGGCTTTTATTGGTAAAGGTAGTTTTTTTTTTAACCTTCTAGTTTCTAAAAGAGAGGGTAATGGTAAAATAAAGTTTCGATGAGAAATAAATATATAATAATTGAAAATTATTTTAATTAAAATTTGAATTCTCTTAGATAATTCACCTTCAATACAAATTCACTAATCACTAATTTGAATCTCACCACTAATCGTTAAAAATAATAAATAATTAATTAATAATTATAAAGCAACTAATAGCAAATAAATCAATTGAAAGCTGATGAACTTGTAGATAGTGGAAGAAAGTAAATTAATTAATTCATTTAATTTAATTTGTTTACTAATATTAATGAATGAAATAGTTGATAAATTTTTTTAGAAGGAAATAGTTGATAAATATATAAAAGAGACGTTTACATTATATAAATTATATTTTATCCTCTCAATATATATATATATATATATATATTATTTGTCTTAAAATAATAATTACCAGTAACATTTTATTTATATAATTTTGAAATTAGAAAAATAGATTTTTATTTAAATCAAATGAGATAATATCCGTGCAATGTCAAGTTCATTAAATTTCCTATTTTATTTTCATATTATAGAAAACATATTCAATATTACTTTTACCATATATATTGAAAAAATTAATTTGTTTAAAATAATCTCAAACGTACAATCATATTTTATTATAAATTTAATTTATATACACTGTTATTGTAAATATTCTTTATATTGTCTATTATTCATAAATGTTATATCAATGTAAGTCCATTCACAAGATTGTCAATGGATTCACCAAACCTCTTAGAAGTTTTGAGTTGATTCGTAGCTTTGGTGAGTCGATTTAGGAGTTCTAGAACATCATGAATGATTTTAGGACATATGTAAATCGATTTACAAACATAAATATGTGAGTTGATTTACAAAAATAAAATTCACTTAGGAAATGTTTTTAATGCATTTCAAAGTGTTTTAAGATATTCTTATCGTACAACTAAATTTATGCATAAAATATGATTTTCATGGTATTTTTATCTAATTTAAGTGCATTTATGAATGTTGATAATTAGAGAATCAAAAAATACTCACAAAATCATCCAACCGTCTAACTAAATAAATATTGTTTTAACATCTATTAAAATACTAAATCTAATTATAGGAAAATTCCCAATTATACCTATTTTATCCTTTTTTTTCTACCCCATTAAATTCAACTTAGGTTCTGAAAAACTTAAAAAAAATAGTTTTCGAAAACATGAGTTTCATAAAATTTGAACATTGTGACATAATTTTTTTTTAAAAATTTTCTAATACACAAACGTGTTTTAGAAAATTGAACTTTGTAATCTAGAAAAAAAAATTTAAAAATTTTTCGGTATACAAATATATTTTACACAATTTGAACTTTGTATATCAAAAAACTTAAAAAATAATTTTTGATATACAAATGTGTTTTAGAAAATTGAATTTTGTGGACATAAATTTTTTTTTAAAATTTTTAGAACACATTTATATACTGGAATTTTTTTTTTTTCATGTTTTCGTGAACACAAAAATGTCCTAAAAAAAATATAAAGTTTGACCTTTATTTTTAAAATAAGAGTAAAATTAAATTTTATTAAAATATGGGATAGAAGTATAAATTTGAGGTATGATGTAAAAATTTATGCATAACCTTCGACCAACACTTTTTAATATCAATGATTGTTTTGTGATGGATAATGTTACAAATTAACAAATATTAATATTATTATATTGAATATATGTTTCATATTCAAATTTAAAATATCACAATTGTGTGAGTTACTTGTGATAATATATATTTGAGATGATAGTTTAGTAGTAAAAATTTACTCTTGAACCTTAAAGTACTAGTTCAAATCCTGTCAAATAATTATGAAATGATTATTAATGCCGTTTTGATTAGTAAAAATTTATAAGTTCCCAATTTTTTTTTTTTTTTAAGTAACAACTAAATTATTAGAAAAGAAAAAGTAAGCTAGATGGTTCAAAAAAAAAGGTGCATGAGTTACTTCACTATAGTTGAGGTGATAGGTATCAAATTCAATTGTAAAATTGATCCCATTAGTGTTATTTTGATTAACAAAAAATTCTCTTATCTCAACTTTTTTTTTTTTAAAAAAAGGATTGAGTTACTTCACTATATTCTTTCCAAAATAAAAGCATCTAACACTGTCACAAGCACAATAACGCATTTCCACCTAGAAGATAGTGAGTAGCGGAAAAGTGAGAAGGAAGCACTAACCTGCGGCGGATACATGACCGGCGAAGAATATGCTGGCCCTCCCGGCCCCAAACTCACCCGTCTCGTCTACTTCGTCGGCGCCGGAGGTAATCCAATTTCCGATCACTCTCTTTAATGTTCGCAATTTTTATCGAATTTCATCGCTGTTACGTACGGTTTCAGTGGCCTGCACCGTTGCAATTAACAAGTGGCGCGAGTTCGAAAGGAACTCAATCATCCGCCAGCAGCAGGAAGTCAAGGGAGTAGCAGAGATCCCTAGTTCGTCGGATTCTGTTGCTGTTCACAAAGCTCTCAAATAAGGTTAGGGTTTTGTAGTTTATTTTTTATTATTATTTTTGTTGTTGCGATATGCAATGCTTACATGATCAATGTTTTGACTTGATATGTGGTTGTAAGATGATGATTTTGAATCAAATGAAGTGTGTTGTGTAATGGTGGTTTGTCTCCTTAGCTTTGAATGTTACGGTTTTCATTGTGAATGTTAGACTATGATTAGATTAGGTAGTCATATTTGTTGGTTTTTGCTACAAAAAATTGTAAATGGATAGTTATTGTAAGACTAGTGAATTTTTTAGGATTATATTGGAAAGCAAGGTTTTAAATCACAGTCATGGTTTGCAGTTGCAATTTAGATGTTTTCATAAATCTATGGTGGAACGAGTAGTAGGATCCAAGAAAACCTACAATTTGTCAATAAAATGTAAACATTATTTCATGAAAATAACCTACAATTTGTTATTTGAGTGTATTATGCAGAATTATTTGCTACACCTCACTTTAGTTGTCTGATATGAACGACCAAATGTACTATTGGATTTTAAAACGACTTCAGATTATGTGCATAGTACATTATGGTTCCTCAAAGGTGCTCCAATGTTTGTTTTCTCTACAGAGTGGAATGCGACATAATTCTATTGTTTTTCCAAAAATGACTAGAGGTAGTTATTCAGAAACTATTGCAGATCATGTCTGTATGTCCTATGTATTAGTTTGATGCATCAATTTAATAGCAATGGTTTTCTCTAGGTTGAGACTTGTGATTTTGACTTATAGCCATGGGTAGGAAGCATTACTTTGAGATTCACTTAAAATTTCAAAAGCGATATAAGATCATATATACAAAATTTCGGAGGCCAAAAACTGCAAGCTCTTGAGCAACTGAAAAAAAAATGCTTGTATATTGCTGAAAGTCTCAAACAGATATTTTCCTTGCATTTTGTTATTGCTTAAAATTTGCCTATATGGTGACTTTTTGTAGCCTCAAAATGCAAGTTAAGAGTCACATACTCGTGTTGGTCAGTGGTCAATTTTGGTCATCCAGTATATAATAAAAGACCTATCGATTCCCCTTGACCTGTTTCTTTTCCTATTTTCTGCAAAAAGAGGGTTCCTTTTATTCTCTCTACTGGATTGTGCTATGGCTGCATCTGACTTTTCACATCTGCGCCGCTAAACCCTTCCACCCAAAACACTAAGAAAAATACTTACACTTGATTGGGTTGTTAGTTGGTTAAAATTCTGTAATTCTTTCTGCTGGCTAGTCAACAGATGTTGATAGGTTCATCTCTTCCCTATGTGTTTGCTACATACTCAAGTTTATTGATTCAAATATACAATCCTACCACCACATTCATTCTAAACCTACAGAAAGATCAGACCAACATTGATTCGACACACATCTTTACAAATTCCAATAATTGTTTGATATCTTATTGAAGGTTGAGAAGTTGTGGCTTAGACACAGATCTATAGTCTGTTGATCTGTGTTATAGTAACATTCAATAGCATGAAGAATGAAGATAACTAGATTAGAATGGTTGCATCAGATTAGATGTAGCAAGCAACAACGAATCAAGCAGTAATCTGGTGTTTTTTTTATCAAGCTCAATTAAGTTGAACTGATTCCTCAATCCATGCTTCCATTTTCTCGACAAATCAGTAGAAGAAGCTCTACTTTGAACTACCTCACTAGAGTGAATTTAATTTTGCTCTGACTGCAAAAACCCAGTACTCTGAGCCTCTATCTTCCTCTTGTATGTGCCCCCTTGACCAGTCCCTCTCGCTTTCAAGCTCTCTCATGTGAACAAAATTGACAGATTCACTCTCTCACACATCCACCACGGCAATCCTACAGTGTCACCTCACATGGTGTTACTGCTCTTGAAATGGCGAAAAGGGTGGAGATCGCTATAGATTCTTTCCTTGCAAATATCTTGAATTGCGACAACAGTGGTTATGAGCCTCCCTGTTCTGCTACCTAGCAAGACCTGTCTCCGTCTCCTTCCTCTCTTACCCCATCTGTGTTTGATCTCATGGCCGGTGTTTATTCTTTATGACATACATTTATTTTCTATGAGATGCACTGATATAAATAAGCTTCTAGAATGGGGTACTAGACACGAAACTCGACCCAGATCTGAGTGAGGGTCAGTTCAGACTTCAGATACCTTGGAAAATAAAAGGGTTTGGCTCAACCTACCCCTCACTAATCCCACTCGGTTGGGTAGTGGGTTAGGCGGAACCCAACCCACGTTCAGCCCTAACCTTAGTCAAATCAACTATGTAGCTAAGAGATCTGGATCATGAAAGAGGATCAATACAAGAGAAAGATGGTGAGTGAATAGTGACTTGCCAAGCTGAGTCTACAGGATTTCTCGTTTATTTTAGCAAATCTTTAAATTAGTTTAATTCATGGTATTGGATATTCCTACGAAACAGGTTGGAACTATGTATTTTAGCACTATACTACACGATCCTCTAGTTAGATAAACAGAGCCTTTGTTGTTACAGGCAGACATCTTAATTGCCTACATCCCACAAATAGTAGTGCACTGGAAAGAGTAAATTATACTGGAGAGTTGAGGAATGCTCAAATTACACTGGACTCCCTTCTATTTAAAAAAATAAAAAGTAAAAAATTTCATTGGTTGAGAGATTATAACATTCTCCACTTATGTCAATTTCAAAGTATACATACTTAGCAGTGATTAGTAAGTATGAATGAGCCTTCCAAGAGCATTCTTTCTCTCGCTATGACTCTCATTTTGCTATGAAATACTAAGCACTTGCAAATTTGATATTGGATGTCAAATAATTGTTATTAGACAACACATTAATCAAATATCCCAATTGTGTCCACATATATTGCTATTGATGTATGTATTGATCCTGATAAATCAGGTTGTCTTGTTCATTATAGGGTATAATAATTTTTGAAGTGTTAGCCTAGTGGAGCATGTTATTGTTTTTATTCCACATGTAGTGGGAGAACCTCCACGAATCCATTTGGCTTGGTGTGAGGTAGATGTTATTTTCTTCTTAAGTGGTCACTAATTCTTGAGGTTTTATTTAGTTTGTAAGGTGTCATCTCCTTACCCAACTAAACTTTTATTATTTTAAAAGCTTATAAGGGTATAATATAAAAGTAATTAAGCACATAAAAGTTGAAGACTTTTATAGTTTTCGTTTTCAAATTTCATTTTCTTCTCTATAATTTTCTTTTTCTTTCTATCCCTTTTTTGGGTAGCGATTTTCTCAAAGATATCACGTTTAAAATAAAATTTTGTTAGTCATTCTGGTAACTTGTAATTAAAAGTTGATAGTTTAGCCCCAAACAAATTTGAAGTCTAAACTAGGGCAGATAAAGTTTGTTGAGCATAAGTTTGGATCATCGATTTGGTGTTATTGATACATGTAATTATTTTACCTCGGAGCGCATAGACGTGATAACTAACAAAACAATATCCCATTCTTTGAATATAAGAAGGGATAAATTCAAGAGTTTAAAGTAAATTCATTTTGTGCTGAACTCAATTTGTGAGTTTATCTTATATTAAAATAATATGTGAATGATATATATATATATATATATGGAAAATTTGTTGACTCAAAGAGTAACTCTGTGATAAGTTATTCTATTTAATAAATAATTTTACTCATCTAACAATTGATTATTGACAAAATATATTAATGATCAAGCATACAAAATTTTATATAAATTTAAATTCACAATTATATAATCTAACCATTGATATCTATTTAAATTTTTTAAAAGTTTATTATACATTTATTTGAAATTATTTAATAAAGTGTCAAATAGTATTATAAAAATTGTTATTCAATGAGATATTTTGCATTGACGGTTTGTTTTAGTGAAATTTATTATTTATATTGAATTATTAAGAGAGGTAGTTCATTACATAGGTTACTCATAGGATCAATCAATGAATTATATATATATAATTCAAAATTTTCAATTCAATTATAAAACAAAATAAAATATAAATAAAAAAATTATTCGACCAAAACATAAAAACATTAAACATACTCCTTCAAAAGTTCAATTATTATATAATATCATTTTTATCATTGTCTCCATTTTCAACTTCATCAAATTCTTCTCTATATGACAAAGGTTCTTCAATATTAGAACCAAATATCATCTAAAGTTGGAGGTGGAGAATTGTTTGAACAAGAAGTTTGCACAACTTGCACTCACTTCAACAATAATACAACATTAATAGGTTTTTCTCATCATCGTTAACACATCTATTTACGGTAGGTAGAAATTTATCATTAGATTCAATATCCACAAATGAAAGTGGTTTCATTTTTTCTTATTTCTTTCTTTGTTAACATCATGTTGACCGTCACATAAACTAAATCATTTATTTTCTTTTGATACAACTAGTTCCTTTTCTTGCTATGAACTTAGAAAATTAAGCATAAACAAATTTAAATTATAAACTAACACAAATGGAGGAAATTAAAAACTATAAACTAGTTCATTTTCTTGAAATGATCTATTGCCTCATATATGGAATCTATGGCGGATGTTGCATCAAAATCCACCAATCAAAGCACATCCGTGAGAGGAGTATCTATCCTAAAGCATACCATTATATTCTTTCACAACCGACTATTCATAGCTATTTTGGCCATTTTTCTTTGCTATTTTCTATTTGCAAACCTACTAGTTTTTCACTCTTTTCTGAGCAACACTTTGGACATCAACGATAGTTTGAGTTCATTGAGACAAGAGTCAAATAAATAGGTCAAAATTGTCATTAGATCAAATCCCTCCCATTAGTGAACTTCCTGATCATGGTAATTAGCATTGCTTAGGATTTATTATAGGTAGTGAGTTTTCTTGCATTATTTATATTAACATGTTGAATAATAAATCTTTGCCAAAATCCTCGAATATCAAATAAACACAGTAGAACAGATGAAGTCTAATACAACTTATTTCATTTCAACATCAACAATTCCCTAGCCGTCTTAAAATTTCTAGCGTTGTTGGTAATCGCTTGGATTTACATTATTATCTCCTACAAATTCGACCGCATCTTCTAACAACTTACAAATTAAGTTTGTGTTTTAAATATAAAAAATTTGAAACGTATAGTGCTCGTTATGCTATCTAAGACTAACAACATAAAATCAAACGTTTTTTTTATATATGTCCACCCATTACATGATTGAACTCTTGCACTCAACTTTAAACTCTTCTAGCAATGTATAATTTTACCTACTCCTCTTTTCAATAACCTGTCTCTGATATCATGGTAAGAGGGAGGTTTATAACCAATTCCACGTTTATTAATTGTCACACATTTTTGCAAAGACTGGATTCATGTTTATAAATGTGGAGTCGTCAAGTTAAAATTCTACCTTGCAGCTACCATATAACTTACACTTATGGTATATCAACTACATTTTTTTTTGAGGTAATAAGTAATATATCATTACTCAAGGAAAAAAAAAGAAGTAATATATCATTAGTGGAGAATATATATATATGAGGATAAAAATTGTATTTTGTTAGTGTAAAATTACAACTGAACACAATTTACCACAACATTAAAGAATTGAGTAACTTTCTGTTTTTTTCAATTTTTATGTAAGATGTTGACACATTGTGATTGGTTGTAAAATTTTTACGCAGACAATACATATAGTCTTTATTCTCTATATATTTTGCTAAGGAGCATATAAGTGATATACTTTAACTAACAAATCTAATATTGTGCAAAATAAATTTTAAAATTTGAGTTGTTTCTTGTACAATTCGCACAAAATCAACTTATCTTAATATACCGCATATAAATCTTTTATGACATCATATATCATCTAATATAAAATTCTTAAAAATAAAAAAATAAAAACTTAAAATACGTTTGTTGACCATTTTCATGATGAGCATGTACCATCGGCACATGCAGGAAGCTGCTTTCAACAATCATCTTGGAAAGCTAAACATCCCCTGCATTGTACAAATAAACACGAAAATAGGTGACATGAACTACATGACTTTCACAATACATCGGTGAAAGTAGTGGTGCTATGTAACGTACCAAAAACACATGTAAATGGAATTTTATAAATTCATAAATAAATTCAGAGCACAAGTGTATGTACTACTTTTTTTTATTGTTCAGACTCTATAATTCGAAACGAACAAATATATTAATATAAGAATTTGGATTTTCCAATGTGACTGTGATACATTTATAGATATAGACCGTTCAACTTTAAATGAAAGGTTAAGATTGTTTAACATTAATTTACTGATAATGTAATCTGAATTATATGATTTCAAATAAATGATCGGTATTATCTACCACATATAACTAGATCCATCTTGTCATCTAGTTTTTTATTCACAAAACTTTTAAACAAAAGCTTGTTAGATCCATCTCCTTGCCACAATTACACCATAAGCCAGTGTTACTATGGAAAAATTTATCTCTTGACCATTTAATAACCACACTATTTTTTAGCTAAAACTTTATCTAAACAACATTTTTACGATATGATTTTTTTTTCTAATATGGAAGATAAAACAAAGTTGCAACTATACAGTATATTAAGAATTTTATTTTTCTGAACCTAACCAAAAGCTTCGATGTTAGATGTTGAGAAAATAAATAAATAGAGAAATTTAAATAGATGTTGGAAAAATAAACAAATAGTGAAATTTAAGTAACAACCAAAACAAAAAAATATATAGTGGAAATTCCAAAAATCATAGATAGATACTCTCCAATAATAAATATTTAAACTGCATTTCATAAACACAAGGGTACAAGAGAAAGCAAAATAATCATATACAAATTTAAAATATTTTTTATTTGTGCAATTTGTAATAAAGAACTATATCATTCTTATACAATTCTAAACAATATATAACTTTTTCAAATTCTTCAATTTCAGCCCAACTCATTAATCAAAATCCTCTAAAAACACATTTAGATTGATTAATTTACACGTATATTTTATTTACATTCAGATTAATCAATTCGAACACAATTTAAAATCTTCAGAGAAGATTGAAACGAAAGAAAGAAACCTTTTAAGTTGAGTGTTCTGAATTGCTTCACAGTTCAACCAAACTTTGGTTGATCTATAAGCTCTACTTAATACTTACCCATAACCATAACTTTGTGGGCTGCTATCAAAAAACATAAGGGACCTGTGTAATAGGCATCATGCAAATATACGGTTCCTGTCTTCTTGATTGATGCATCTGTTGGTCTATATCTATAGAAAGCAAGCTTCTATGCAGAGAATTGATTCTTCCATCTTTTCATATATTGTTTGGTTACTCTGTTGTGTAATTCAATACATTTTCAAGTTTTGTCTTATGCCAAGTTTAATATCACAAAAAGAGCTATTCGAATTTACAATTAACGAATATGACACAAGACTTGTTCTTCTCAATGTCTATCATGAACATTCATGTCAGTTGCATTTTTAATCCTTATAAAATTATTACAACCTTTTAAGTTTAGTTCATAAATAATTTATATACAACTTCATCTCTATTTTGATAATATTTTATCTACAATTAATACTTATAGTCCTTCAAAATAGTCTTTTATGTGTGAGTTTGTTTGTGAGGAGAAAGTGACAAGTAAGAGTAGGTGTAAAAAGAAAAAAATAGGTGAAAAACAAAATATTTAAACTATAAGAGACAGAGAAATAAATAAAAGAAAAATATTGATTACTTTTTGGTAATACGACAATGTCTTAAAAAGTAGCATTGAATAGTAAGGAATCAATAGTATAAATGAAAAATTAATAGCAAATAATCACTTCTCTTCTCTTTCATTTTTATTCTGAAGAAGGTGAATTCCACTATTTTTTTTTTATCTCTTCTCTATATCAATCAATTGAAATTCTCCAACTTGTCTCTCACCCTAAACACAAATTTATTTATTTAAATATAGTGATAGGAAAAGGACAAATAAATGAATAAACAATAAAATGAAGTGACATGGTATAGAGTGATGGAGATGATAGAACGTAAGCAATCAATTCATGTGTGAATTAACATGGTTTAAGAACTCAATTTTATTTCCATATAAATGTTTCCAAGTGGGGTCTTGAGAGAGATGTTTTGTTTTCCCCAAACATGATAGCTTATATGTTCCCGACAATGTGTGGGTGTCAAATGGGAATGATGACGTTTCCTTAAATGGAATTCAAAGCATTACAGAGAACTATGAGATCCAAACTATTTTCAAGGTTGCCACTCAACCATGACTCAAAGACACTAACACTCTTCATTACCAACTCTAGTACTCCACACCCCCACAACCTTTTCTATCACTACCTTATCACATTATAGCTAATTTATGTCTTTCAAACAACATTAATTAATTTAGTTGTTTGGGTCGGGAAATTGAATTAATATTAAGTAGAAGGAGAATAACAAAGTTTGCAATATATGAAGATTTCTTTAGATAATAGAATGAAACTTATACTCTACAATATTATATGTTCAAGCTGAGAAATTTATTAATGAATAATATGTAGGTACATTTGTAAATGAATACTCTATGGCCATTAAGGATCTCTCTAATCTTGGTAAACCTTTTAGATTTTGAAGCTTAACTCATTTAAATTTTTTTGATCAAAGTAAAAATTTATTAAAAAATAATTTTGTTGATGGGTGTTTAAAGAAGATAAAATAGAGTTAAAAACTATATCAATTATTAAAGAAAACGTAGTTGTGGTTCCTAGTTTAACAAATTTTGACACATTTGAAGAAGAGACGTAGATTATCATTACATCTTAAGTGGGAAAGGTTAAAGACACCTTCTTTTCCTTAAAACATGATTTTCTTACTACAATTTTTGTTTAAGGGTGACAGGTTCAGTTCATTGGTTAATCTATATTTTTAATATGATATCTTTAAAGTTTTAAATTATAGTATTTAAGTTGGTTGATCCACTTATCGTTTTGAATATTATAGTGGAACTTAAGTCGATGGGTCAATTAATTTTTTTTTATAATTTTTTTTATCAATTCAATTATATTTTCTGCAATTATTATTTTATTTTGTTATTGACGAGTCAATATCTCGTGTAGTTTCAAAATCTACTTAAATTGATCCACCTCGATCCACATTGCTTGAAACATATTAAAGGTAGGGTGAGTCAAAAAAGAGCGAGTTTGTTGTTTTGACATTGCATTCTACTAATTTAACTTCATAGTTGTAAAAGCTTATCAATGTAACTTTAAGAGACATAATTCAAATCTTATATGAGACGGTTGTAAAATGGTTATTAGTATTCATGTTATTAATAATAATTTATTTTTTTATAAAAAAAAGTCCTTTTAGTTAAATATTCAAAAAAAAAGTACAATTTAATTTTTTTTAACCATATGAAAATAAAAAATTTACGCTCTAATATATTTCATTTGGATTAAATCATTTTATATAAATAAATCATTCTTAAAACATTAAAATTAGAAAAACAAAATTTTTGAAAACATTGAAAATAGAAATTAAAGAGAAGAAAGTATGAAACGAAATGTCTTAATCAATTGGGGCCATATCCAATGAGAAGTAAGGGTTAGCAGTTCACATGGGCATGTTTAAGTTGCTATACAAAGAGTACTTGATGGCATCAAACTGGAGTACCAAAATCATGCAACGCTTTTAATGAAATGAAATCTCTCTTTGCCTCTCTGTGAGATATTGTTCTGAAGGTTCATATTTCTTATCATAACTTGCAGCTTTTTGTTTCTTTCTGCTTTTTCAATTAAATTTCTCATTTACATATTATTTCTTATCAACCCTTTCTAATATTGGCTGTTTTTTTTTAACGTTCATTTAATTCATCTTAATTAGACTAACACTTAACAATAATTAATATTATTCTATAATAATCTATACATGTATTAAGAAAATAATTAAAAATCTTAAAAAAATTCAATGACAAATAGTATGATTTTGATTCGATTGTTAACCGTCGGTTGCTAAAATTATCGAACACAACTCTTCAGTTGCTAAAATAATAGCTACAATGAATTGATTTTATCCTATAATTTATTCAATAATATAATTTATTTTAATAATAATATATAGATGAAACACAAACACAATTTGTGTGCACCATTTACTCCAAACCTCATTTTCTACAAAATTAAATGTTCTGATTTTCATACGAACAACTTAGATCAAATTTGAGAGCGTTAAAATAAAATAAAAATATTGATATGTATAAATATTTAATTTTATTTAAGACTAAAATTAATTTGAATCTTGAATATACAATTGTAGGTAAGTATTGAAACAATTTGGGTTGTAGTTATGAAATAATAAAGTGGGCATAGAAATTGTGGAGAGTAATTATAAATGTAAGGTGTGTGCCTCCGTGCAAAATGTCGTTTGGGAGGTTAAATCAGCAAAAGCAAAGAGAAGATATGATTGGGAAGTTTGGTGATTGTTCTAAATTTCTCACATCGTTTTCCAAATGCCAAATATAGTGAAGAGGCTAGTCAAACAAATCACAAAACTATACAAACTCATTGCCATGCGATCGACTTGAACTACTTAGTGGCCCCAATAATACCACATTTGTTTTCTACACTCATCACCATAATGAGGTTTGTGTTGGAACTTGTATCAATAATGCCCCCTTTGCCAGACTCATTTTTTATATATATTCATTGTTTGCTATAAATGCTTCAATTGTTATATTGTAAGGATGAATTTTAATTCCAACCTTATGTTGCTTTTTTTTTTTTTAATGAAACAAGCTACTACCGATAGAATTTGATTACCAAATAAATTATAAGAGGAAAATCACAGGTTTATGTTTTGGAAATTTAATATAACTACTAATTTATTAATATTTATATTTAAGTTTAAATATAATTCTTTTAAGTGTATGTTTGGTTTCAATTTTGGAGACGTTAAAGAAGGTGTAAAATTAATTTTAATATATTTAGATGATATCGAACATAATTGTGATGTATCTAAAATTAATTCTAACTAGAAGTTATTATTTGTAGTCTTTGAGTTAAAATGTGATTATTATATTGAGATTTATTGTTAGAATCACTTTTTGTTAAACATATTCAAACATAAATCACTTTACAATCAACTACAATACATTTTACAAAATCAATTCACTCAAAAAAAAATTTGGTCACCATAGAACAAAACACACTAATTCTTTCCTCAACCACTTATATTTGAATGTTGGGTTCGAGTGTAAGTGGTTATGTCTCATTTCGAGTATAAATAAGTCAAATATTGGATATTTAAGTAAGAAGACCTATATACCTAATGTCTTAAGGTTTTGAGTGAAAGTATATCATCAAAGTCTCTTGTGATCTTGAACCATTTGACTCGTTGTAACTCTCGTACTCTCTCAAACTCTGCAACAAGTGATATCAAAGTCATATCTCGGCTTGGTGGGAGAATGTTGGATTCAAGCATGAGTGGTTAAGTCTAAGATAAGTGATCGAGTAAAGTCATATACTTAACACATTAAAGTTTTTGGTGAAAATATATTGTCAAAGTTTCTTATGATCATGAAGAATTTAGTCTTTTATTGCTCTGCACCATAGACTCCCCAACAAATTTTCTAGCAAAACGAAACAAAAAACCAACGAGGTTTTTATGCTTACAACAAAATACCATAGTTAATTGTTGTTTAAGTTTGATTTTAGTGAAAAATGTTGAATTGAATTTTACATTTACATGTTCTCCTTAGATGCTAATATAATTGTGTTGTTTAAGAAAAGCTATAAGTGAAGTGATAGAGTTTTGCTAGTTCACAAAATTATATTTATCTAGTCTAACTAGTCTAGAAGCAAAACTCACACACACATGAAGAAGAAAAAAAGAGTATATTGGATTTTGAACAACATCATAATGACAACAAATTAAAATTCTCTTGTAACTATTATCAAAACTGTACTTACAAGACAATTATCTTTATTAATTATTGGTTAAAAAAAATTAACTAATCTAATCTTCAAAAACTAAAATGACACTTGTTTTAAATAAATTATATTATTTCCTTCATCCCGTAGTAAGGTACCTATTTACAAAAGAAAGTGTTGCAAAATGAACGACTCTAGGATAGCCAACATCAAGAATTGACATTGCATGATTTCTATTTAATATCAATTTCATTAATATTAGTTAGGGGTGTAGAAAGCTCGACCTAGTTCATTTAACTCATCTAGACTCGTAAGATCATGGTCGGATTTAACCCTAATTCAAAAGAAAATAGAGACATTAATAAAGATAAGACATGAATTAAGTTGGAGTACATTCGAGTTGATCCTTGGGTTATCCATCCTGTCATCCCAAAAATTTTGGACGACACAAATTGATTTTCTTTTCCTTAATTTTATATTTTCAATCACAAATTCATATTTATTATCTCTAAAAAATTATTATTTTACCACATTGATTTTTTCAGAGATCAACTCGCACTTATAATTTTATACACAAAGTATACTTTCTATCACGTCATTTTTATATTTTAAAAACTTGTGTTGTGTTTAAAACCGATTAGAATCAATTATACTCAAACTTTATTTAATGTTATGACTTTATTATTCAATTAAATTAATTTTTTTTACAATAAAATGTTTATGCATTTTTTTAAACAATCAAAATTATTAATTAATTATTATTAGTATTATTTTTTTATTTCCTCAAAATTTTACTCATCTTTCAATTCTTTAACTTTTAACTCCAATTCACTCTCCAGGTTTGAACCTGGATCCTCCAAGATATGAGAAAAATTAATATTGATCCTCGATAATTTGATAATGTTGAACTAACAATGTATTGTTAACAACAACAAAAAACTAAAAATGTAAGAATTTTGTATATATACTTACGTGCATTTCAAAAAAAAAAAAAAATATATATTTACAATTTCTTTGAGCTTATCTTCCATTGTAAGTATTTGAGAGAACTTATTCGTTTATAAGTTTTATCGGCTAGTGATTGATAAAAACAATATTTTAAATGTTAATTTAGTGATAAGAGTTATTATTTTATAATTTTAAAGTATTAAATTCAAATCTCTTAAGATCATTGTAAAATGATTACTAGTGTGAATTTCATTATAAAAAAAAAATTATTCTCTATTTCTATTTAAAAAAATTAATTTAACAAAATTTTGTGATAAACAATTTACATTTTACACAAACAATATAACCACGTCTCTTTTATTATTAATATTATTGTTAGTTTTCTTAACTTTTATAATTAATTTGTCAAGAATATTCTATATTCAAAGAGAGATGTATACGTGATTAGCCCTTTTTCTTTGAAAAGACAAATTAATCGATGCATTAAAATAACCAAATGGCACAAGGAGTAGAGGTGAAAATGTACAAAACCAACTGATTAAGGTCTATGGCTTAACTTATATATCAGACTCAGCTCACATCAAATTTTTAGAAGTTTATATAATTAAATAGGCGAGATCTAAATTTTTTAGAAGCTTATATAATTAAAAATGTCATACTATACCAAAAAAAAATTTAATTACATTCAATTTTATACTGTGTTGAATTAATCATAAAATTATTAACCTTTTCTATGATTTAAACATACTAATATATAATTTTTAGTATAAATAATGGCATTATAATAAAGTAGTGTTTAAATAATATGTCATATAAAGTGATATTTTTAAAATTGTCATTTCAAATCTAAATATAAAATTTAATCTAAGTTTATTTAAGAAAAATAAAATTACTAATTTGAATATATTAATTTAAAACAAATTTTTAAGAAGGTAGACGATACCAAACTTTTAAAGATGTATTAGGTCATACCTAACTACTTAAAAATTTAAATATATGATAAATAATACAATAAATTTTAATTTTAATTTTTTCATTAGATCAAATTTGAATCTTAAAATCCTTCCTCAATCTAACTTATTTTCACCCTAACAAAAAGTAACAATGTACAAGGATCCAAAATGCTTGAATTGACTGATACAAGCAAAACATAAAAATGATAAGCACTTTTTTAAAAGTTAAACTTATTAATATATCAAAATTAAAATAACCAAAAGACACAAGGGAGTACCAATGTACATGCACTTATTCCTATATGATAAGCTCTAATTCATAAACATTAATTAAATTATTTATCCAATCCAATAGTCTACTAAACCTGCAGAAATATCCATCAAAATATATATAGTCAAGCCATCCTTTAGTGAGTAGAAGTTTTTAGCACTACTATTGATTAATCAACATATTAAACAAAGTGATGAAAGTAAAAAACATTCATAAACATATATAGAATGTAACTAAGATGAACAAGATAGTAAACATAAACTCATCATTTTACTTGACATAACCCTATAGTAGCTTACATATCAAATAAGAATACAATCTTCTCTCTACTTCTAAATATTTATCCTTAACAACTACTATTTATTTTTTGAATCATAATTCTTAAGAACTAGTTAAAACATAGTGATATGAAATTAACTTTGTGACCTAAGAGTAAGTGGTGGTACCCAAACGAAGCTCAAGATCCAAGTTATCATCATAATCTCTTGGCAAACCTATCTCCAAATCCATCCTTAAAATATCACTTTTCTTCAACATTCTACACTCATCATCTTCACATGCAAAATCATCACATTCTCCAACCCTAGATAAAGATTCTTCCACCATCGTTGATTTTATGAAGGGCTCTTTGGTCTTTGTGCTCAAAGGGTTCAACAAGATATATTTATTAAACTCACAAGGTGAAGGTGAAGTAGAAGAAGATGAAACAAACAAAGGTAATGTGCAAGTAATAGGCTTAAGAGTTGTTGCTGAAGAAGAAGAAGATGATGATGAAGATGGTTGAAATAAGGACAAAGATGAGTTTGAAAAAAAGTTATTATAAGGGTTAGTAGTAGTAGTAGTAATAATAGGGTTATTATTAAGGTTAAAATTAAGCATAGAACCTTGATTTTGAGTTTGAGGTTGTTGAACTTGAACTTCAATTGGTGATGATTGTCTAAGCCTTGCTCTATCTCTTCTATGAACATTCATGTGACCACCAAGTGCTTGAGCTGATTTGAATTCTTTTCTACAAAAGCTACATGTGTATGATCTTGGTGGCCATGGAAATCCATTCATATAATCCTCACATGATGATCCATTATTATTATTATTATTACTTTGATGAGAGTTTAAGTCACAAAACTCTTTTGTCATTTCATTCTTGTAAGTGTTATAGCCTTTCAAGTTTGTGTTCAAATTATTTCTCTTCATTATAAGCTATAGAACTTCCAAAAAGATTAATTAATTTTACAAAATGTTTCAAAAAGAAAGTGTCTAACTCATATCATAATTATATTATATATAAAAAAAAAAAAAAAAAAAAAGATGTAGAGAAAAAGAAGATGAGTGTAATGTATATCTAAAAAGTTGTGTTGTGAATGACAAAAGAGAGAGAAAGAGAGAAGGTGAGTGGCTTGAGAAGAATATGGTGAAGATGATGAAGAAGAGGGTAAAGGGATATATGAGTATATATGATGAGAAAGTGTAATGAGAAGTGAGAAAGAGAGAGCATAAATTTTGTAAAAGAAAGAGAGGGAATCCTATTGGAGGGTGTAGTACTGAAAAGTGGGGTGAGTTTGGTCATTGGTTACTAAATTTGGAAATATGGGGGTGGCAGGGTTATAAAACTTTATGCCATATTTCTGTCACTGGTCAAGTTAAGATGACATATTCATATTTTCTTCTCGGTAAAGATCCAACCATTAATTCTTTTCTCTCTCTCTCTCTCACCACACCAAATGTACTACAAGTTATTAAAAAAAGGGAAGAGTTTATAATGAGTATTAGCTCACAAATAGAGACTTGAGGACTTTCTAGTCAATATACTCACTTAAACTAACAACTCCTACTAACCTAGGCTACCTATAACCGGGGTCCACGGTATGGTTTTTTTTTCTCCATGTCTTTGTATGTTTTTTCCAATTAATTACTATGGAGTTCAATAAATTAACTTTCTTTTTCATTTTTTTTTTGGTTTGAAAGTATGTGTATGTGTATGGTTGGACATTGGGCATTGGTGAATTCGCCTTTCATTTTCTTAAAATCATCTATAATAGAGTTTATAATTTTGAGGTGTAATTTTGATTGAATTTTGTATCGATTTAGGTAGATTTTACTTCATATGGATTGTTGAATTATGTAAGTGAGTTAGTTCAGGTGATGAGTTTTTTTATTTAGATGTTCATTTTTCATAATTTTTATTTATTTTATTTTTAAATTCAATTTTTTAAAAAGAAAAAAATATTAGACTTTTAATATTTTTATAAATATCCAACTAATTTTTATTAAACAATTTATTTATTTTATTGGTGGTATGATGAGTAAGTAAGACCAAAAGACTCACTCTAAAATTTAGAAGTTTATATTTAGAATTTCAAGTTAATTTTATATAATGAAATTCATTTTAAGATTGACAATTAAATATTTATCGAAACTTTACTTATATATGTAGATGTACATATTAAATATTTATTGAGGAATAATTAATTATTTTCTATTAACAACTAAATAGAATCTTTTATCACAATTTTAAACTTAATTATGTGAATTAAAAAATTTATTTAAATTCTATTGATTTATGTGTTGACGTAAATTAAATTAATTGAGATGATATTTTTTATTTTGATTAGAGTAATTTAATTATTAATAAAATATGTAGATCATTTTAAAAGTTTGCATAGTCCGTTTTGACAACTCTAATTATAAATTAATTGAATTTAATATTAACACTAGTATAGAGTCAATCTACAATGTCACATCATTTGAAGTAATATATTTATTTTTTATTGCATTAGTGAACTCTCGAGAGTCAAAATTGAGTTCCACAATTTATCTCACTTTTTTGTTTTTTCATTAACATTTTTTTTAACTTAAATTATTAGTTTATTTATTTCAAATCTAATTCAAGTAGTATTTTTGTTTTTGCTTTTTTGTTAGATGAAATATTATATTTTAATTTAAAGAACTTCTTATCAAAGTTTATTTTCTTAGAACATCTCTATGACAATCTCTTATCTCATTTCATAACATTTAAAATGATGTCCGTTATTTTTAGTTAGCAATGAAATTCATTGTCTCTTGTGTAAGTGGAGATTCTTTGTCCCTTAATTTTTCTTGAAACCCCCTTTCACAAGAGATATAGAATAGAATTTGTATCTCCTAACATTAAAATATAATAAATATTACTCAAAACTAATTGGTGCGTACTAAAATAAAACTTGTGTGGGGCAATTTTAAAAACTCATTTAAAGAGCAAGTATTGGAGAAAAAATAGTTATGGTACTAAAAAAGTGATGTGGCATGTCGAGACCACTCAAAATAAACTAACTAAGAAAAAAAATGCAATCCAAGATTTTTTTTTATGGATTCCTTTAATAGGGTGGACACTCTCATCGGAGAAATGTTATAATAGGGTTGAAACTAATTAATAGGGTTGCTACGTCTATCTTCAATTATATACGTAGCAATGTTTTAATTTTAAAGGGTTGAAACTCTCATCGGAGAAATGGACTTAAAATCAATGTTGAAGTTGCTATAACTATTCCATCATTAACAATATTTTTGATGGTTTTGGAGTAGCGTTATGTGGACTTAACATGTTAACATCCATATCTTTCTAGACAAATGTTAAAATCAATGTTGAAATGTTGAAGTCAAATGTTTCTTTTACTTTGATATATTTAAATGTAGATTATATAGATATTCATATCAAAATATGATTTGAATTATTATCAGCCATGAGATTATTATTGTAAGTCTATAGCACATGACAAAATTAATTTCAAATATTGGGTTTTTAGTGTGAGTGGTCAAATGACTTGATTTGTTTATCTACAAATTTGTAGAGCTTTTTCTACTATCGTATAGTAAGTCATAAATTTACATAATAAGTTATATTCAAGTCTAATTTGAAAGAAAAAAAATCGTTTATATTCAAATTTCAACACACTTATGGTTTAAGATTGTCTTCTTCAAAACTTTTTAGCTTTTGTTTTCTTATACCTTCTTATAACCCTTTAAAAATCATTCTCATATTTGAATTGGAATTGTGACTTTGGATTGGATTTCTGCCATCGAATTTTAACGTAAATATATTTGTTTTCCATGCAAATAGAATAAGTCAATTTACCATATGTCCTTCGTCCTGACAATATCTTATAAGCGGATAAATCTTAAATGGTTCACATCAAATCAAATTTTATCATAAAATTTGTTTACGAGCAATATCATATATCGAAGACACCACCCCACAACCTCTTCAAATCATCAATCAAAAAATCAAAATAAATATCAATGCTAGTTATAGGAGTAGATGGACTTGGTATCACAACATCTAAGAGTATGTAACATTTATACATACATATATAAGGAGGAAAATTGTATGGAGTAACAATAACATACCAACAAAAATAAAGAGTAGATAATGTTTGTATATATGGTGTAAATCCTTTTGAGGATAATCCAAGTTTTACAGTGTGGATCTAACACAAAATCGAGATGCATTTGATCAAAGTGTTCTCATGTCTGACCATCATATAGATGTTATAACTCACCTGAATTTTCTTTTATTCTCATAATGTCATAACACTTTTCCCATAGTTTGCATTGATGAAAATATTCTCTACAATCTTGATACAATAGGTAGATAAAATATTGTCTTCCTTGTAATTAATTTCCCCTACTTGTCCTAGAGTTATTCCTTTGGCGATACTATGATTGTTGACAAAAATTATATTCGATTAAATTGGCTTCATTTATACGAGACTTGTTGTCATAATACAACATGCAACCTTTAACACAACAGTCAAGCTTCTTGACACTTAATCCTAACTTCGACATTAACTATTTAACATCGTAATAACTTTACGGCAAACCATTTGTAACATAGGTTGCATCTATTTTAGTCATCAAATCTAAAGCTAAATTAGGAACATGAAACTCAGATTGTAGACCTAAAATTCTAATACACATCAATAACCTCTGAGTTTGGAGATCCTTCAAATAACAGTTTATTTGTCTTTTTCAAAAGACCATAAAATTCATGAACTTCTTCATTTGGAAGTCCATTAATGTTGTCATATTGATCTCCAATGAATGAAAAATTAACTTCAATATCATATGAAATCATATCGTTCATCACCTCAAAATGCTGATAATTATAATAATCTACGCCTAAAACGTCAGTACTACTTGAATGACCAATGTTATTTAATATATATATATATTAAATAAATGTAACACCATCATTAATTAGATCAAGATTTTAAATTTAAAATGCTTTATTTTTCAAGCAATAATTAGTAACACCAACTACAAATTAGTAAATAATAATCTGCGAAGTACTTTATATGTCAATTAAAAGGACGTTTATAAACAATATTATAAATCAAAATAATTAATTAACTAATATAAAATATTAAATAATGTTTAATTAATTTAATTATGAAATAAATCTCTATAAATTAAAGTAGAGACTATAAAAGTGTATAAAAAAATTTATAAACTCAAATACAACGGTTTTAACGACTAACAACATACATTAATATAATTAATTTACCAAATTTTTTTTATTAAAAATAACATTAAAGTGAATACATTTTACGGTTATTTTAAAATTTTATTTATCATATACATGTAAACAACATAGTTTCTAGATTTTTTTTTCTTTAGAAATCTACTAACAT